>NW_024102840.1:1940935-2033498 GCF_013122585.1 Styela clava | reverse complement strand
AATTAAGGCTCGGCAGTGTGGTGCATCGTGTGAAGCGTTAGGAATACACTCGGCACCGCATGTCTGATTACCCTGCGGTGCTTCGCAGGTTCGAATCCCATGCGGGGATAGTTATGTGTGTGAAGATTGCTGGACTCCCCCTCACTGTGAGGTGGTTTACATAACCGCTGGTCAGTTCAGGTTTACTCCATCATCATGCATTCGAAACCAAATAACTAGCTGACTAATCCCATACTGTAAATGGACTGGTAGCTGGATGGCTTCCCTCTCACCTGGGATAAATATGTAAAATGTAAATCCTGTCCCAACTGAATTTAATTCATCATGGATTTCTTGGTATCTGTTTCACATATAAATTTGACTCAACATTTCTTGAAATTATTTTCTTTCTATTGGAATACTCCATAACTTTGGGGAGATTGTCGGTTGGCCTGGTGATATACTTAACAATGTACGCTCACCACTCCACTCATTATATTATTTGTAAGGCAATACGAAAACGGTAGTAGCTTATTAGCCTATATATCAGTGGTTGTTTATGCTGAGCACTCGATGGTTAATCTGACGGTAAATGTATATATACAGGGTTCCAAAAAATTCCTCCTAATTTTATAGGAATAACAATTGTAAGTTTAAATAAATTGTATTCCATGATAAATGAGAACCGCAAGCATAATATGAACTAATAAACATAGAAAAAGATATTTTTAATTGTTATTACTTACTATGAAATCGGACACCCTGTATATAATATGCCTATATATATTTGTATAGAGGATATAAAAACTAGACGATAGTTCTTTGAAGAGTAGCCCCCATTAAATTTTGATATAGGCCTACTTCTTTTCTAGGTACGTTCTTGTGACTTCATATCGACCTCTCAAATGCTACATGTATCGACTCGGCTTCTGTCGGTTTTGCACAGTGAAATACACTCAGAGTACGAATGAATTAGACAATATGTTTGTACATTTAACAAATGTTTCAATACAAAAACATGGAGATGAATACAACCCGATCCATGGTGGGAAATGGACTATAAGGTAGCGTTCAGTTTTGTTCGATGTTATTAAATCTAGTGGCAAATATATTTAGTTTGACATTCTTGGTTCTGCTTGGCATGGTAGAGATTCATATGCAGCGTCCAGGGGTGCGGAGTCAGACGTAGCTTTGTTTTATTGGTGTTGCTGTAGTATTTGTACCAAAATGGCGCACAACCTGAACATAGTATGTGTACCAGGTTAGGGTTAGCAGGTTGTGTGCCATCTTGGTACGAATACTACAGGAGCGCAGTTCCTTTTGTCAGATTTGGTTTGGCATGTATAAGATGTATTTACTGAAATTGGGTCAACAATGGAATTTTTAATTCACCAATGTTGAAATGACAGACTTATTATGATGCTGATCGGAGTCAAAATTTTTTAGTAGTAACCCGAAAAGCATTATATTGACTAATCATTTCAAACAAACAGTTAAGTCAGAAGTACGCCAAAGTTTCTTGATATCAAATTTCCGTTTCTCAGCATTTTAATTTGAGTTGTTGTCAATATGTCTGTGCTATAGATTCATTAGGTCAGGGTGGTCCAAGATTGGCAGCTCCAATCAATTATTCGGATTTGATTCTTGATTTTTTTATTTCAATTCTGAATGCGGCCTGGGTTTGGACCACCCTGCATTAGGTAATGCCAACCATTAATATTTCAGTCATTCCATAATTATTAGATAATTTCCTTATCAGTGGCTGTAAGTGTTATCTATTGCAGTGGTTTTCAAACGGTGGGGCCCGCCCTAAAACAGGGGCGTAGACAATTTCTTGAGGGGGTTTCAAGCTATTTAAAAAAATATATTTGCTAGATTTGATCTTCCCTGCCTTATTTTGGATATTTACATTTTAAAACTTATCATTTATTTCATTATTTTCGTTCCATCCATGTCTTTTAATCATCGCCTTACTACCTGTTGTTTGTAGGTTATTGTTAGCTACCGGTAGTTATTATTGGAGTGGGGTGTGAGACTCGACAAATTCTAAAAAGGGGGCACGGCTTGAAAACATTGAGATCCACTGGTCTATTGGAAAACATGTTATGAAAGGTACAACATGAATCAAGTTATAATTCAGTTACTCCTTTCCAGCAACCTTCGACACTTCTTGGAAAGTACTCGAGGAAAAGCCGTTACGGACAAACTTTTCGATGAAATTAACTGGTTGACTGTATGTTCATTGAAAGCGGTCTCTGGATCAATGGCAAATGATCGACATTGCTTTGAATGCTACGGCTACGATATTATTATTGATGACAAGTTGAAACCTTGGCTTATTGAGGTTAGTATTAAAATAACTAAATTTATATTTACTGCGGTGAATTAATGTTTTATTGAACACAAGCAATACTAAACCTAAACAGTTAATTGTCACCACAAATAACAGAATATAAAGTCAGACATAAGATACATGTTGCTTCTGCTATACCAAAGTACTAAATGACCTCTGGAGACCAGCATTGCAGTATTTATACCCGGAGTGGATTGACCCACAATACCATACCATCACGCCAGGGGCGGACACCCGGGGGGGCGAGGGGGGGCGGTCGCCCCCCCAATAATTTCGCAAAAAAATTTAATACATGTTGTTTCCGCCCTACAAAATTATCATTTCCGAAAAGTGCGATAGTCAAGCGCCATTAAACGGTTAATAGTTACCGATATTATAACTGTTTTCTTACAATAATGCGCCTTCGGAGCACCTCACATTTTCGTGAAACATGCGCGCCCGCACGGGTAATACTCCGTCTTCAAACGCACCGCCGATCACGCGCCACGGTTTTGCACAACTAACTCATTTTTGTACAATTTAATATGATTTTCTCATTGTCAAAATCTTTCAATAGTGTTATTGTTGGCACTTGCGAAAGAAATGAAAGAGGCAAACTGTGTTTCATTACAACAATTAATTATTATCGCTAAAAAATTAACTAGATCTAAAGTTGTTTTAAACAATTTTCGCCGCGGGACGTATCTTTTTACGTTAAGGATTTCGTGCAAGGCCCAGCATAATTTGCGGGCAAAGATCAAAGCATTTACTTTGTCGAAAAGTTGAAAAGCGGCAATATAAAATACTAAAAATAAAACTGTAAACAATATAAGTTTTGAGGCCCGCGACAGTCTAAAAACGCTTTTCTAGGCATCGAAAATCGCAAAATTTCGTGTGCCAGCGGCACAAATTATGTTTGCTTGACCTTTAAAAATATTTCGTTACTAAAATCGAAACACGGTCAATTGTGAGCGGGATTTGCCTTTTTATCCATTACTTTAAAATTGACGTCGAAAATTTTCGTGTTAACATTAAACAAAGCTGAGAACGCGACTTTTCCACGGTTTGTGATGATATATAAGATAATTAAAGTATATTCGATCACTTTTTGTATTTATTTATGTATTTTTATTGTACTGAAATAACTTTTACTACGTGAGAATTGACAGAAAATTTACGGATTTTTCGAAAGGTTTTTTCCGTCGTGTTTTAGAGTGGCCCTTGTTTTGTCGACTCAACCGCAGTTTAAATTGAAGACAATTAAATTAATAAATTAAGACATTTTGAATATGCCCGTATCGGTCTTTGATTGATTACTTTGCACAAGTGAAAAATCATTTTTCGTTGATGAAGTCGGCTCTATTAACAAGTGGCGTAATCGCGGCGACTGTTCCGCGTGGATTTCGAGGCGGTGTATTTGTATTTTTGATTTACTAGTATACCTTATAATTATTTTCATTGTATGAATTAAAATTGTACTATATCGGATTTTATATCAGATATCGAGATTTTTGTAACGACGATAACGAGTTCGGAAGATTGCAAAAATACGTATCAAAATTAAATACATCAGGCAGCTTATCTCATATTTTTATGTCCACATATCGCCGTGGTACTTTAAGTTTAGTAATATTTTTATTTTGACGTAAGAAGTCGCAACCGCGAGTTAGGTTGCACACAATTTAATATATAAGGACATTTTAGAATCTTGTGGCTGTCATGGATCGACAGAAAAATCATTATACGCTCAAATAGGCGGCTCTTTTATTGAGCGCGTAATCGCGGTGCTTGTTGCAGACGGCAGTGGGAAGTTCCGACTTTGACCCCGCCTTTTTTTTAAAAATCCTGGCTGCGCGCCTGAACTTGTGCCTGTTTATTTTCGTATTAAATTATAAATAAAAACCCTGCAAAGTCATTGCGTGAATCCTGAATGTTATTTCGAGTTCAAATGATGATTTAATAAATCGGCAATAATGGCAATTCTACTAGTCAAATGATAATTCCTTGGTAAAATTTAGGAAAAAAATTCGCACAATAGCTTGTTACTTTGTTTTGCATTTCTAATTTCACGAAACGGCGTTAGTGCGCTTTATGCAGAACTAGGAATTGAAACAATAACCTAATACGACTCCTCAAATTTGTTATTTTCTGTATGTTAGCAAGAGCCGTGGGCTAATTCTCGCGGAATTCAAGAAATTGGTTCAGTGACGCGCAAGTTTCGTGTCCGAGCAAAGCAGCCTAGGTAATCGATATATGAGTAGCAAACTGACATGCTAATACTTAGAGAACGACATCGACAGGTTATTGTTACGTGACGATACACGGCGCGGTGTTTTTCGGTAGGCGATCCAAGTTCGCCCCCCCAAAATTATGGAAAGTGTCCGCCCCTGCATCACGCTGTGCTGTCATTGGTCAGTTCAAAGAGTGGGAAATAGAATTAAAGCACAGTTATCCCAGGATGACAATCACCTGGACAAAATCAAAATGAGAACACACAAGTTAACAATTTGGGGCTTTGACCCAAGAAGCCAAAACCTTGATAAACCTATTATATAAACCTGAGAAATTGAGGAAAGCGAATATTTCAAACTTTCAAACATCTCTGACCTTTTATTGAACCCATGTCAAACTCAAAGGTTGCCAGTCGGGAAACTATCATCTTGCTAACCAGAAAAGCATGCTATTGAACTCTTATGCCAAATAGATTCTCTCAAAATCCCTTTCTTCCAGGTCAACGCATCCCCTTCTCTCACATCGACCACAGCTAACGACAGAATCATGAAATACAATTTAATTAACGATATTTTAAACATCGTCATGCCTGGTGGGGAAGCCCCTGATGTAAAATGGAATAAAGTACCCCCCAAAGAAGGTTACGGGCATTTTGATCTTCTCTACGATGAAGAACTAGCTCAACAAGGGGACACTGGAGGGCCCTCTAGTGATATTCGGGACTCCAGGAGTAGGGGTATGATGGGTCCCGGGGCAAGAGGCAGGGACCAAAGTCGCACAAGAGGGGCAACAACTTGGAAATGATTAGGATTTGGTATTTATCAGAATTCTAGGAATGTCTATTGAAGTTGACTATATTCAATTTTCCATATAGTCTGGTAGCTCAATTCCATTCCAAATAAAGTATCAGGGTAGTCATAAAAGTCTTCAAAGTGCTAAAAAATTTCATTGCTACCTTATATAGTTTGTTGGCCCCTGTTTCGTTGAATGAAGCACATACTCAAATAAACGCTGATTAGGAATAAATAAACCTGGTTAAGATATATTGACAGTTGGCTTCATACCATCATTTTAATGGGATTTATGAACGCCTGGTACATTCCATTTTCAAGTCGTGAAGTCTAGGTACAGAGCCTCACATTCTCACAAGGCAGGTTATATGTTGTGGTAGATTAGATATTGCAAACCGTATCAATATTTTTTATTCGAAGTCTAAAAATTGATATTTTATAGTCTGTAACCTCTTACAATTTGACTCTATTTCAGCATTGCTTGAAATATTTTCATTTTTACCGCAATTGGTAGCATAGTCATCAGGTCTGTATTTACATTCCTACATTTCAGCATTCATCTATGGCTCATGCTTGGCTTTCTCTCTATTCTACTGCTGTTCGGCAGCTGTCGCTATCTTTTTAGGGTGTGGTTAGGGTAGCGATTAAATTTTATTTTGTTGCAGAAAATGTGTGTTGGTCGCAGAAAGGTCTGGTGCATTGTATGTAGATGTAAGAAGCTCATTTTTAAGGAAATTCGCTCAAAGCAAGGTATTGTGCACTCACTCAGAAAATAAGATATTAATCTAACAATAACAGATGACCACTACAGTGTCAAGGGCTTCTGTTTGAGACAGCGAAGGAATGTAGTGGGTGTCCATAAAGTCTCTAGAAAATTGTAAATTGCAAAGGTGATTTACCATTAGCTAGAGTGAAAATACTCAAACCTAAACAATTACTGATTAAAAAACAACAAACCTGGTTAAGATATATTGAGAACTGAATTTCACTCTTATTGCGAGTTAGAAAATACTGTCTGATACATGACTTAAGATCAGGAGTTTTGGTGTACCGAATAGAAAAATTTGACAGTAACAGCATGTTCACAAGGGACATACCTCTTTATAGCAAACTGAAAAAAGGACACTAGGTTAGATAAATTGTCTCTCTGCAGTGCAAGCATAATGAGCATCAAGCGCACAAAAAAGCAATATGCAATCTTTTATGGTTGTGTACTTTCTTGTATGTAAAATTTATCTTTCATGCAGATCAAATTTATCCCAGAGTTGGGGAAGGAAATTCTATATGAGGCACTTAATACATTACTACTATTGAATTATATTTTATTATCGAATATTTCTTCCAGCTCTTTATATTTTTGAAAATTTTGTAATAGATATTTTTGTAGAAATATTTGAATCTTTAGTTTTGCCTTTTTTAAAATGCAGCAGATTCTAGGATCTCTCTCATAAATGAGGAAAGCTGGTTAGGGCATACTTTTTCAACCTGTTAATACAGACTGCTAGTCTGCGGAGGTGGCCGAAACCGTATAATATGGAATATACAGAAAACATAGTAATTAATGCACAGGTTAGAATCAAATTTTGCTTCTAGCACAAATTATCTATCAATTTAGACTACATTTCAAATTTTCTAGTCCTGTAATACTCGAGATAAAGCCATGTCTCATCAAGAAGTTTTGATCCCGTTTTTTTTTTTAATTCTTTGCGCCAGTTCGAAACATGCATCTCGAATTCTGACGTAAGACTATTTATTACCTCCCTAGTAAATTATTGATGAAACATGTTTCTTATTGCGTGTGACAACTCAGCGAACCGACCGAATGATAAGTTGTCAGTAATTTTATTAGAGTTGGAGGAGAATATGATAAGTATCTTCCAAGTAATCAGATTCGATTCTGAAATCATCAGGTATTCGAAAATACCAAGCCCCAACTATAAATTAAACTGGAGTTATGGGAATAGTACCTACCGGTACTGAAGGCCCTTACTCAATGAGGGCAGACTGAGTGACACCCTGATATAAACCTTTCTCATAAATTACCAAGACAGAGTAGAATATGTATTGTGTATTCTAAACAAGCAGCAATATATGAAGAAAAGTTAAAACAGTGACAATATTAAACCGGAGAAAATGTGCCATGTAAAAAGCAAACCTTAAATGAATAATATATGAAGTGATTTGGAAAAGTTGTGATTAAAATATGCGGGACTCTGAAATAAATACTAAAAAAAGTAAGAAGTGCTTTGGGTTTATAATTTTTGATTTTGGGTGTTGACCCGGCTGGCTGAGTAATACTGTGGAGGCCTTGTGGTTAGAACTGTGTTGAAACCGCAAGTTGGAAGCCCATCTTTGTGATACATAGTCTAACCCACCCCCTTTTTTTTCGAAATTTTTGGAAGACTAAAAAAGCCGCTAATAACACGTGCGATTGCATTTTGCTTTCGTCAGTGTGATATGTTATTTAGGCCTTAAATTTTTTTACGCTGGTGTTTATTCTTCTTATTAAATCAAAAATATCCTCAACATTGAATATATTGTACGCGAAAAGAAAAGTGATTAAGATTCAAAAAATACGACTTTTTTAACGAGCACATAATCGCAGCGACCGACTCAGAAGTGAATGGGAAATTCCAATTTCGAAACCCTCCTTTCGAAAATCCTGGCTGCGCCCCTGTACATAGGTATGTAATGGCTCTTCGTTTGGAGTGAAAAGTCTTGGAAGTTGGAAGATTCTCAACACATTAAGAAAAGTATTTTAAAACATAGTGGGAGTATATAATAACACGAGGTATATTGAGAAGTTAATTAGTATACGAAGTAGGCTTGGATGATTTGTAATAAAAATCAACAGAACACTTAGAACAAAAAATCAAACACAAAATGGGTGAAGTCCCTGTTTGAAGATGTCAAAGGAAGTAACTTCAAAATCTTGGATAACCTGATCTGGAGAATTTTTTTAATTTTGTACTCATGCAGACAAATTTGATCTGCATAAGTGGACTATTTGGAACCAGGAGTAGTTGCAAAAGAGAATTCTAGAATATCTATCAATTTAGATACAGATACTATAACTTGTATGCATCAATGTCTCTTTTCAGCTTGATAATAGTAGTTAACCAATGCTTAATAATTCCAAATCGAACAGCAGGGTACAATTTGGAGGAATCACCCCTGGATAACCTGATTCACCATATGCTGAGTCAGACCCACAGATCAGCTTTGCTCTTTGACCAATGCTCATCTGAACAAGAAATTTTAAAATCTTGTGTGAGAAAAACAATTGCATTCAACGATTTGATTCTTTACAGTTTCAAGAAATTACTGAATGTTTCTTCGTTAGTACTGTGAGACTCCAATTGCTCCTAATGTAACCAAATTACTTCAAATATAAAGAATTTATATTTAGGTTGCTTCACATAGTCGCAGTTCAGTTACTGCTTTCTCCACCATCAAGTCCATGCATCTGAAACAAATAACTGGCTAACTAATCCCATACCAGACATGGACTGGTAAACGAACGAGAGACTGTGGTTTGCCATATGATTAAGCCGCCTCATAGGTTTCCCTCTACCCCAGGATAATAAATATGATATTCCTATCCTAGTACTCAAAAGTAGAGCAATTAAGAAAAGTTTAAACTACTTTTAAGATTCCTTCTTCCCATCCATGAATAACTTCCCCATGACCAATCCGGAAAGATAAAGGTTGTCCTCGATCTCTTGATGAATCGAACTTTTGTCCATTTGTGAAAGTGCCTAAAAAGTAGAGTTTAAATTTAGACAAATCTTGTCGAAGCGAGGTTCGTTACAACTCCATCCACAAACCATGCATCTGAGTTTATAAATTGATTAGGCAACCTTACAATCTTTTTTCAATTATACTGTATCACAATCAAATATCACTCCATATAAGAGATTTTCAATAAAGCTCATCAAAGGTAATAGAAGACAATTTAAACCCCATGTTTTAAAATTACTGCCAACCCAAGCGGAGATACTGCCTCGTTTGGTGAAAATTTCATGAAAAAATTTTCAAAATAAATTGAAGCATGACTATAACGAATGCACAGCATTCAGAACCATTTTCTTGTTTTGTGAATGTCGTATCTTTGAAGCGAGTTTTCGAAGCTGACAACTTGGAACGCTATACAGGTTATCAAATTTTAAAGGGTATATTATTAGAAAAGTACCATGGTTTACCTGTGTAATGAACATTGACTTTTTGGCCTTTCTTCGGATATGATTTACCTGTAATAAAGTAGTTACTGAATTGAACTCATTGAAAAACACATTTCAGCCTATTACCAGCTGGATAGAGTCCAATTGTGACATTTTCACAAACCTAAATGAATTGAAAGTGAATGATACAAAGTTTCCACTGATATAAATGAATATGGGGTCTCGTGTAGTTTCGTACCTAACGTTCTTCTAGTGGGCGTAGCATAACAATTTTTTGATATGTCAATCCTAACCCCCATCTGATTACGCCATCCAAAAATTAAATCACCACGACATCACAATCACGTCATAGAGCTTGCCAAATATACGCATGATCGACCGAAATGGCATTGGCGCCGACGATAAAGAACTGACTGACGTTATCGGTCTCTCTCCTATTGGAATCGTTGCGACGAGAAAACGAGAGAAATAACTGTTCGATTTCGGGTGCTCGTTTGCGCGTCTTGGATGGCAGTTCGTATAGTTTGAAGGGCTCTATTACGTCACTGTGGCGTCGTAATGACGTAATTTTCGGAGTCAGGTGGGAGTTAGGATTGATACGTAAAAAAATTGACATGCTACGCCCACTAGAAGTATGTTAGGTAAGAAACTACATGAGACCCTGAATATGTCCCTGTGTATTTTCAATCTCTCATTTATTCAGAAAAGTCATCAGAACTTCAGGTTTTTAAACGACTGTGTTACATTTTTTATTACAAGCTCTTGATACCGGCATGGTATGAGTTTAATTATGGCAGCATCATAGTACAGTAGTATGGAGACATTCCGGTACGGTACCGGTAATGAATTAGAGAGCTTATGAAGCTTACGTAGAATTTCAAATGAAATATCTTACCGTCTCCGGGTTTGATGGTCTCAATTTCGACCCCCATTGTGTGTGTCGCCAAGTCTCCTACAAGCAGCGCAAGAACGTCTATAAACTATGACATTTATAAAACAACCTTCCTAACGCTCCGCTCGCGCGAAAGTAATTTGCAGTAAGCGAGCAGCTGCACATTATCGACGCGTTTCGCAAAACGTCTATCGGGGATTTCTTCGCGAGATCTTTCCGTAAGGTGAGACTAAGAGCAGTGATATTTCAAGATGTTAAATGTTGCTGTTGTCCTGTGATGCTTCGAAGATGATACAGATGATAATTTATTTGAATTTATAAAATGACCATGCTCTTTGACTGAATAGATAATCGTTTTTGGTGCTGGACAAGCCAAAGCTATACTTGCACGATAAATACACGACACTAGTCTAGTAGCATATATTTACGATCTAGTACAGGGCACAGGGGTTCCCAAACCAGGGGTCGCGACCCCAAATTGGATCGGAGTGATAAGTAGTTCGGGTCGCAAACAGTTCATGGGGTCGCTGAGGTATGTCAGAGGATAGATGTACAAAACATCTATTTGAGAAAACAAAAAAGATTTGAGAAAACAATGTTAAATTTAGCAGTTTGTACCATGGCTTACTGTAAAACAGGCACATAGGCATCGATCTATGCTTATGCTATAAAAAATGTAGGTGCTTATTGTGACATCACTGTTTGGTTTTAGCTTATTTTACTAATACCATCACATGACAAACCTCGAAAGTCCAGTGAAGAAGCTCTAAAATTTAATGAAAAATATATATATTGATCTGGGGTCGCACTGAACATTTGAAAGTTGTTTTTGGGGTCGTCCTGTAAAAAGCTTGGGTACATACTTCTGACTGTCGACGGTCCGTATATGACCACATGTACACATCATTGTACAATCATCCTAAAATGTTTTTTTGGTCTGTGCGGACCTCTCCGTGGCCCGACCTGAAAAAATTTTGAACCTAAGGTTGATAGCAAAAAATCATTCCTACTCGATTTTAAGGATTAATATTCTATTTTTAGCAATTATTTTAAATAAAAACTTGCATACTTTTTATATTTGAAAATCTCGTAATTCTCCACTTAGTAATTGTGTTTTTAATAAATGAAAATAAAAGATATCCCTCCCCTCAAAAAAAATAAACTAAGACACTGTTTTATTTTCGGGGAAACACGGTATTTTTCATTCCAAAGGCAAAGTCAGCCGATAAACTGTACCTCGCGTTTTTTTTTCCATGCGGCATCCTCAGCAATGAACGTCTGGTAGGACCAGTCAGTCGTTTATTTATCATCACAAATAAGTACTCAGAAATTTGGGTGCTCCCGAAGTATTCGTACCAAGATGGCGCACAACCTGAACATAGTGTGTGTACCAGGTTAGGGTTGTTCAGGTTGTGCATCATCTTGGTACGAATACTTCCGAAATTTATACATCATATAAATGTACAAATAACGCCATTTGTGTGACAAGAGTCGCAGGGGACCTTGCGATGTCTTTAAGCACCGACGGTTACAGGTTTAGTATGAAGAGTAACTTCATATGATAGTTACAGCTATTAACTGCAATAGTCGTGATGGTAAACATATTAATAGCACATAAATAATCGAAAAATGATTTACAACAGAGGCAATTTAGAATAGGGATGGCGGAATTGAGTCTGGATTCGATTACAGAATCGATTCTTCGCGGAATCGACTAGAATTGATTCCGATTCACTGGAATCGATTATTAGGGTGAAACTTGGATTGCAAACAATGTGTAACGTTTTATGGCAAGTCCTTCACATATATGTCTAAACTGCTTTACTGCTATGCTGAGTTTCTTCGACATCGCAAACTTCACTATATATATATATATTTTTCGCTAGAAGGTTTTTATGTTTATTTATTTCAAAAGTCTCTGTGGGTCCTTACTGATTCGTCTTTTTTTTTTTTTGTGCGATTTTGTCTACTGTGACAGATTGGATATCCATACTACTCAGTTTTGGTTTTCTTGTCCTTCCAAATATTTGAACATAGCTCTCGATTTCATATAGTATAGTTTAAATGGGTATATTTTCTCGGCAAGATATGTCGAGGAATCGAGAATCGGAATCGAAAATTTAGGAATCGGATAAGAATCGAATATTTGTTAGTAGTCATACTTAGCATCCTAATTTGGAAAAAGCATGTAACAAAATACAAAGACAGAAGTTAATAAACTATACAGGGGTGGCCAACCTGCTTGCGACCGCGATCGACTAAAATCTTTAACACAGCTCGCGATCGACTGATCGGTAATGAGCTCTTACACAAAAATCGAATTAGTACTGAAGATGCAGATAACTTCACAAACGCAAACAAATAATTCTGCCGCTGCCACAAAAACTTGTATTATTTATATTCCACCTAATTAGGTTAATTTCTAAATATTAAATTAATAGGTTCTATCGGCCTTGCCCAGACTCGAATACTATGTGTATATCGTATTTTTCGCATGCACAGTCCTATTAGTACTACAGTATTATTGCTGTTTTAAAACACACAACATGCGCTGCATGAAACTGGTTCAAGGCAATTTTTTGAGGTATCATATTAAATTCACTCAACATCAGACGCGATCGACTACTCGAGACGTGACGATCGACCCGTCGATCGCGATTGGCATGTTGGCAACTCCTGAACTATAGAAAAGAATTTTGCGCAGAACACATAAGTTATCGACAAAATATCACAGTAAACAATTGTATCACTTGCTTCGTATCGCGGGTGGGCGTTCACGTTATGCCGGTCAATTACATGCAGAAAAAGATTGCCTGCATCTTGAATGATAATTTGGTTATTTATTACAATTTCCGCTCCCCGCACAGGGACTGATACTAACCAACGATGAACTGTGGTCGCCACATGATTAACCGTGTTATCGCATCTGCTCTCCCCCGGGATAAATATGAAAATTTCATCTTATATTAAAACTCTGCTGATTTTAAGTCTATAGTTGTCGCACATAGGTTAACCTAGTAGCTAGACTTCAGACTCGAGTTCGCACATTATTCATTTAAATGGCCATTCTATTATTTCCTCGTTACCGCATAAGTGCGAAATCCCGCGCATAGAGTTCAAATTCATCTACATTCTACACCATAGGTTCTCTAAGTGCTCCGTACGGAGCCCCAGGGGTCCGCGAGAAAAAACCCAGGGGCTCCGCGAGCTATTCGATTACTCTTCAAAATACTGACTCAAAATTTTGTAACTGTTCATAGAAGCAATAACAGCTTTAATAAAATCTGACAACAATATAGCCTCGAAATATGGCAAAGAGGCGGAATTAAAAATGACATTATTTATAAGCAGGAGCGCAGCCAGAATTTTTAAGAGGGAGGTGGTTCAAAATTGAAATCGGAAATTTCCGCGCAACATTCTTCACGACTAAAAACGGATAGCGAGATTTCTGTTGCGTAAAATATTCAATCCATGATCGGTACGAGCATTTAACGTGTCTCGTCGTTATAATGTAATTGTGGTCATCGTTACTCACGTTTGGTTCGAGATTACTATTAGGATTACTAAAATGAAAGAATACTATTCTAAAATAACATAGAATATGTGATAAACTGCTAATTATAAATAAATTGGAGTCGTATTTTTGCGATCTTGGGATTTGTCAAACTTGATTTGTTCTTTTGCACTTGAGATTATTTTTAAGCAAGATATCGCCTTTTAAAAATCACAATGTCTGGCAAAATACGAACAATTGAAAATTTATCATATTGCATCCGGCTCCGTCGGTAGTTTCAGAATGAAAAAAGGTACATCGCGGATCGCGCGCACAATTGATTGCTCATTAGTACGATGAAAACCTAACATAACAACAAATTTTGTGATTTACGATATCTATGAAAGCGTTTTCAATCTGAGTCTGCTGAAAACCAAACGTGTGATCTTCCATTTTAAGTTTCAGTTTTAATATTTTAGAATGCCGTTTTTCAATCAAGAAATTCGAGTTGCGGATTTACCTCTTCATTAATTATTAATTTTAGCATTTCATCGCCGATGACTATAATATGGAAACATGTTTTACACATTGAACTCATAATTCCCCACGAGAACAAAAAAGCAATTAACGTTGTCATTGTGTAACAATACATGTATATGCCGAGGAAAATTTTTGATTTAGGGAGAATAAACACCGGCGTAAAGATGTTTAAAACACGCCATGCTGACGAAAAAATCGGCGATTGTAACAAAATGAAATTGCGCACGTTATTAGCGGCTTAAGTCTTCTAAAAATGTCAATAAGGAAAAGATTCGCCCCCTAATTTATCAATATGTTTGTCAAGTGTCAAATTTACATCTTTAGTATATATAATTTATGTTTGAAATTTAGATTTATTTATGACTTCTGTTGACCCGATTAAAAAAGGTTTAGCATTTAAACTAAGTAAAGTATTTTTAACTTGCTCAGGAATATTAATCTGAAAGTAACAATTTTAACATTTATTTTGAGGCTCCGCGAATAATATTTAACCTTTCAAGGGCTTCGCAACACCAAAAGTTTGAGGACCCCTGATCTACGCCAGTGATTTTCAACCCGTGTTCCGCGAGGGACCTGCCGCTGTCCCGCGTCAATTTTATTTTTGGACACGTAGTGGACATAACGATCGTTTCAAAAATTTGTTGTTATTGTTATTTGTCTCCATCATTTTTAAAAAATCGCTTTTCTCTTCGAATACTGGACCAATTGCTTTGAATTTTTCAGTGGTTGAAGATAATATTTTTTCCCAGAAGGGTATTACTTTTATTCATTTTAAATATTTCTGTTAGCTCTGTGAGATTTGTTTTTGTTTGCTATGACGTCATTAAACGTTCTGCGGACATCGGACGCCATTTTGTGTCCTACTGTACTGCTTCGCTTGGTTTGAATATATTTGTAGACTGTGATCTGACGGTACGGTAAACCGTACTGTACTGCGAACAGACGTGTCCATATATTTGGGCGTAGCTCTCTTGTTATATTTTGGCATCCTTTATGATAGCAACATAAAATCAAAATCCACATATGTATTTAGTTTTCAACAAGATTCCTTTGCGTGTAATAAACGTCTTTCTGGGAACGGACTCCCTATTTT
This sequence comes from Styela clava, assembly GCF_013122585.1. Lineage (NCBI taxonomy): Eukaryota > Metazoa > Chordata > Ascidiacea > Stolidobranchia > Styelidae > Styela > Styela clava. The sequence continues at coordinate 2,017,965 of NW_024102840.1, read as the reverse complement.
ATTTCATGAATTAAATTCTACTAGATGACTTTCTCTGGAAGACTCTACTAGTGTCAACTAGTACTACCCCGTCAACTGCAACAAGCCGATATACATTCTTGCACCGTGTTTCCTCGAAAATAAGACCTAGCATAGCCCTGAATTTTAAAAATCATTTCAATATAAGCCCTCCCCTCAAAATAAGACCTAGTCAATAACACGAATTTTTTTTTTGATCTATTCGATAACAAGAAATCTCTCCTACACGTTTTAAATGATTGATAGTCTTTTCTTTTTGTTTTTCAGTTATTTTGACTAAAAACGTGTTATTTATAAGTAAATGAATATTGGTTTTTGTATATTTAAAAATCTCCTAATTCTCTACTTTGTAATTTTGTTTTTGATAAATTAAAATATAAGACATCCCCCGAAAATAAGTCCTAGTGTTATTTTTCGGAAGAAATTCGAAAAAAGACCCAGTCTTATTTTCGGGGAAACACGGTAATCTGTTACATTCATTTTATTTATTTCATTTGATATCGTATATTGGTTTTGCACGACACAAATAAACATCTAGATCTAAAGCTTTACAGAATTTATGTTTGAATCAAACCGTCATTTTCTTTATTCATGAAAAATCGATGCTCGGGGAAACAATAAGTCCATCTACAAGGCGACTGAAAACCAGAACCTCGTATTAAGGTTAATGACACAATAGTTAAAATAGAAAAAATTAGTTAGCTGTTAAAGGAAGTTTTATGCTTTCAAAAACAAATAACTGGCTGATTAATCTCATACCCGACATGGACTGGTAACAGGCCGTGGTTCTCAACATGTGTATTAAGCCGTCCTATCGGATCCTATCCTATCAACGTTATTCATAATGCACACAGCACGTTATATCACACTGATAAAAAAAACTGACAACCATTGTAGAAGAACTACGTGTTTGACTTCCCTGTAGGGTTTTGTTTTTATCAATTCTTAAAAAACATCGTGTTTTAAAACAAGGGCTTGTTTTAAATCCATTTTTTTATGTATTTTTTATTGTACCCTCTGTATCGCCACTAAACTGCGCCAAAACGTTGCGCTCGAACAGCTGTATACGCTGCCGGAATTATAATTTTAAAAATGTAAGTAAAAATTTTTGTTTTGACGTTTGACGTTCTATTGCGTACATTTATCGACAAGGTTGTATCTACACCAAAGGCAGCCTTCGGCAAAGCAAGTGCGTTACGATAATGAAGAATAAACTTACATCGGCGGCAATCTACTGCTATAAACGAGTAGACACCCTAGCCCAGTGTTTCTCAAACTGTGTGCCGCGGCACAATAGTGTGCTTCAAGAGATTCTCAAGTGTGCCGCGGAGCTTTTCGGAATTTTTGAAAATAAGCAATTGGTATTACACATAGGCATGCATGCAACGGGAAAGGTTGTAAGGCTTGAGTATCCAGTTGGAATTAGGCTGGTAATATTGTTGCATTTGCTTTATCCCTGTAATGAGGGTGATTGTCACGCTATAATGGCATTGTTATGTCATAATGTATCCACCATGTTGACTTGCGCACTTAGTTGGGCAAACAAAACAGCAAGTTTGGACGAGTTTTGGCTATCTGCCTATTCCATCATAGGTGCAAAATTATCAAAAATAATCTTGACATCTCTATGGCTCTGTGCACATTGATTTTCTGCCAGTCTGCTATGACTGTAATTAAAAGTAGAAAAGACAGCGGCGAAACCTCGTTTCAGTTGTTTTTCAAAACAGAAGCAGAATGATTTGTTTAAAGTAACTTTAATTTTTAAAGTGGGCCGCAAAACTTTTTTTTATTCGCTCAGTGTGCCGCGAGCAAAAAAAGTTTGAGAACCACTGCCCTAGCCTATGCTAATTGTAAAAGTCCTCTGATGCAAAGACGCTACAACTAATCTGTTATGACGCCACAATAAGGATTTCGAGTTTATGTATTGACATTTTCTCATAAAATAAGGGTATTATTGCGGTTAATACTGTTCGGTTAATTTATGCTTTGCATACTTAGATCAAAGTTATACAAACTGAAACCATATTTCAATTTTTGCAAGGTGGGTCGCTCACGTAATGGCTTATCGGTTACGTCCTACTGCGCAAACCACGTTTGCGGTCGCACTGAACTACAGCTTGAGAAGGTGTGTATGGGCCTTATCGATATTTGTGGCGTTTCGAAGGATTCATTGCAAATAAGAAGCGCCTTGCAAGTTTTTATATCCATTTTCTTCAACCTATTTAATACAAAAAATCAATAAGGGCAGCCATTTTGAACAAAACAGGCAGAATTTTTTTTTTTAAACATTTGATTTAAAACAATTCTCTTTGAACAAATCCCTACCCTCCTGAATCCCAGCCAAAATAGAGGATTCGTGTTAATCTAAATAAGCTCATATATATATTATATTAATATTGCATCGCTATTAAGCGAACAGCCCAGTTTTAACTAATTCTCATTGATAATTCAACGTGCTTTTGTTCTCTGTAGTCACGAATTTGTTACTTCTTTTCACAACTCGAGTCATAAGCCATTATTGGTAGGGTGACCATACGTCCTCCTTTTGGAGGATTTGTCCTCCTTTTTCGTTAAAAAATTTGCGTCCTCCAAGGACGCTCTGAAATGTCAACATGTCCTCCTTTTTTCACGGGATTAAATATTTAAAATTCTCTTACAATATCAAAAGTTTTTGATATGTCAAGAAAATTCCAAAGTCAGTAGAGACTTGTAATTATCATTATACACATGACAAGCAATGCATTGCGATGTGATAGCATGTAGCAATTGGGTTTCGCAATACGTTTTCGGCCATTTCACCTCGTATTTCGCAATTTATGAAAATTTGAATTTGGACAGAAAATTACGCCAATATACCCAGTTTTACGATATTGAAAAAAATAACCCTGCAATGTTGACGACGATTGAAGGACCTGCCAAATACTCATGGTCTAAGAGCAAATCAATCAATTGTCCTGCATATTTTTTAGTACAACAAAAATGCGTTATTTCATTGTCTTCACTTCGTCTATTGTCACTTCTATATTTAATTCTAGGGAATTTAGTAGATATATTATAATTTATATCTCATACACAGATGAAATGTGGTTCTACCTAACAATGTGTCCTCCTTTTAGGGTTTAGAAATATGGTCACCCTAATTATTGGCCTTGTTGAAATTTCATTCCTACGCTAAAACTGATGGAGATTATTGTTGTTTTTTCGGATAGTTCCCACAAAATCGGAAATTTTCGTTTGGTGTTTCGCGAAAAATTCATGATCTAAAAAGGGTTCGCGGGTTCGGGATGGTTGGGCAACACTGACTATATGATACGTCCTGTCAAGATAAATACGGAATCAGTCACTACCGTGTTTCCCCGAAATTAAGACCTAGCCTGGATTTTTAAAATGATTTTAATATAAGCCATCCCCTTAAAATAGGATCTGGTCGATAGCGCGATTTTTTTTACCTAGTCGATAGCAAGAAAATCTTTTCTATACGTTTTAAATGATTAATCTGAAACGTGTGAGAGGGAAAACGGTCCAATTACCTGAGGTAACGCGAAGATTACGCCACGATTCATATTCTGTATATTTGAAAATCGAAAATCTCGTAATTCTCTACTTTGTAATTTTATCTTTGTTGAATGAAAATATAAAAGACATCCCTCAAAGTGAGCCCTAGTGCTATTTTTTTCAAAAAAAAATTGAAAAAGGAATCTTTCTTATTTTCGGGGAAACACGTTAGTATATGTTTTCCATATACTGAAAATACAAATTATACATACAGAATGAAGAAAAATGGATTTGGGCGTGAAGGGAATCGCGAAAACCCAGTAACGATTATTGAGCATCGTCGCCCAAATATAAAAATTCAAATCTCGCATTGTATGGACCATATAATATTGCTAACGCTGTATGCGGGACATCAATGAAATGGGTTTGAATTTGGGGTACTCCCGAAGTATGTGTACCAAGATGACGGACACCGGAACGTAGTATGTGTACCCGGTTAGGCCATCATGTCAGGTACAAATACGACGGGAGTCACTTGGCTAGTCCCCGAACCCGTAATAGAACTAAAATAAGGAAAATTGGAATACAAACATGGCCTAATCCTAACCTGGTACACATACTGCGTTCCGGTGTCGGCCATCTTGGTTCACGTACTTCGGGTGTACCGAATTTGAACATGAAGCCACAAATTAGACCATGAATATTGACAGCCTTTCGTAATTTCATTACGGCCACAAGTTCCTTTGAGACGTTTATGTCATAGTCCGTTGGGAACTCCGCGCATCATCAGTTGCCAACTTTCAAAAACAGAGATTGACGGAACAAACATATTGAATCATCGCAGGCACGTTTATTTAATTAAATAAACACCAAGATAATATGTTAAAACGGTGCCGCGCGCTTCGTCTGAAAATGGTTTTGACACTCATAGAAAAATTGTGTTCGTCACCCATAACCAACGCCAATTAAATCTTCCAAATGCAATTTATGGCGAGAGATCGTTAGCATAGCTGACTGATAGCAAAAAATCGGCCGTGATTTCAGCTTTGACACCCCGTATATATGTTGTTGTTTTTTTATTATTATTTGTATCATCACGTTTTCTTGTTTGGCGAGAAAAATAAACCCTCTCTTTTCGATAAATTCAATACTCTGTAGGTGACCCTAGGAACTAAAACCCGAACCCAAAACTAGCAGCAGATCAAACCCAGAAGTTTAGTTACAATCACTAATGTACTACATTTACCAATCGGAATTGTATACCTACCCTCATCCCAATAAGAGTCAAAATTTAGCGCTCCAGAAGTATGTGTACCAATATGGAGGTAACTAATTCTGTTTGCCTATTTTACATCAGGTTGTGTAAAGGGACTAAAACCAGTGGGCAGGGGGTATATTCACTTGGCTAACACGGACAGTCCCCGAACTTACAATAGAATTAAAATAAGAAAATTGGAATAAAATCATGGCTTAACCCTAACGTGGTACATATACTACGAGAGTACCCAAAGTTTAGCCCCCAGGGATCTTTCCCCCAAGCTGTTTAGAACCGGTTCAAAGTCCCTCTCCACCATTCTGACACACAATAGTTTTGAGATTCAAATTTATTGAGCAATTATGACATCCACCAAATTATTATTACATCATTACACTAATTGTGACACAATAAAACTGTGCCTCAGGTACTATTTTCAAGGATTATTTTTACGATAGTAGTCAGAACAGAGTGAAAACAGAGGTACTATTAGCCTAGAAAACGAACATTATTACAACTGCATGTAAAATTGTTATGAAAAATACCATTAAGGTTCACATTGTGGTTCAGCCTATTCAACCCTTTGCCACACACATGCCACAATGGGCATTGGTACGTACATACTTGTCCAGATTGGAAATTTAAAGCCAATTTAGTTTAGATACTCGAAAAATGCATATCACCTAAATTACAGTTTTGGTAGAAAATTTTTGAAACTTTGTTTTCAGTGTAGTTTTACTGTAGGTGAGTGACATAGTTATTTAGTATTACTGCAACACATATTCGTGTAGCCTATACAATATTTCTACTCTGACTGTAAAAAAAGTGCGAGTTGCACGCACAGTTGGCTATCTTACCAATAAAGATTGAATGATAAACTGAAACAAAGTTGTGATACGTGGCAAGAGAGAAATTTATTGAAAAAAGTTCGGGCCAATGGGTTATGCAAAAGGTTTTTTCAAGAAAATACTCAAAATATGTTAAAAAAAATTTGTTATGCTCTCACACAAAATGACCAGGATTGAGTTTGAGCCACCAGAAAGAAACTTTTTCACTCTTGAATAGGTATTTGTTCAACAACATGATGGTATTATTTAAGACGTACAAATTATGGAACTAATGTCATGAAAATTAGTATAAAATATGCAACACGTGATATAGGGAGGGGGGTTTCCCAAACAAACTAAAATTTCAGTGTACTTTTTATTTGAAGTTAATCAGTTCCACATCGAAAATGAGGGTAGCATTTTTGGGAATAACAGGTGGGTATCCTGCTGCCCCATAAGCGTAGTCAGATGTGCAAGTTAACTTCGCTCTCTGTCCCTTTGACATCTGAAAATAAATATACTGCCAGATAAATACAAGGTGGGGTCGCAAGAAAAACAGAAAATTTGTCAAACAGCTTTTTTTTTTTGCAAAGAATTACTTTACCAAAGTTTTTTTTAAAGGCATATGTTATAGACCAGCGGTTCCCAAACTATGGGTCGTGGTGGGCCGCAGAAGGAATCTTAGTGGGTCGTGAAAAGATGTAGAAAGCTTTGAAAAATTATACTGGTTATTAGGATCGGTGGCGACTCGAATACGTAATTGAAAAAAAAAAAAAAAATTAAATTGAATTGAATGTCGCCCGTGCATTTCAGAGCAGTATCTTAACATATAAGTCAAAGCTTGTGTAGCGTTTTAATGGTTCACTTGTGGGATATCGTTCCAATTAAACTTTTACCCATACACATTTTTTTCGTGATCTCATATGACCAAATTTTCTGCTTTTCTAGTGACCACCTTGTAGGTTATTATTGATAAACACTATTTCCAAAACTGCTTAAATGGGGAAGTTAGGTTAGGATATTACCTAAAGAAATTTAGATAAATATTAACACTATTTAATTAAGTCATATTTCAACAAACAATATGATTGAAATTACCCTTTTAATAGAAATTTCTGTCAAGCGAAAAGTTTAAAATTTAATAAAATGATGTCTCTGTTTGAGCATATTTCAATTAAAATCACATTTTATAGAGCAATTTGTTCTGATTCATATTGTATCCCTAACAAAACCACTTGGCAGCTGAGTGAATCTGTTTCAATTCAGGGTGCGCACAAAACCCAGCTTCAAGTAAATTCCCTTCATTACATTCTAAGTCTACGAACCTGGGCTACGCCTTCATCCCACCCTTTGATGACCTGGCCTTTTCCAATCTTGAATTGGAATGGTTTACCGCGGTCTCGAGATGAATCAAATTTCTTGCCATCGGTCAGTGTGCCTGATATAAATATGTTACATTCAGGAATGGATTGCATGTGAAACTAAATTCAAAGTTGGTGTTTCACCATCAAATTTGGGTTTATAGACTCTCTGAGGGCCAAAACAACGAAACAATATACATTATCGATGAATTTCCATTGCTATTTAAAAAAGTTTCAAGACTTTTTGGGCAGCCTATATTATTATTAACTTATTATCAACTCCTCAAAGAAATGTAAAACAAAATCAATAACAGTCATGTGGTAGGAAAAGTCTGTATACCTGAAATTTGTCATTAAAATATATTTGAATCATTTTAAAATGAAAATTTGCATATTCTTTGGTACTTTATGAAAAGTACAGATAGAGGAATTGAATGCAACCACTAATGCACAAGATATAATTTTTATGAGTATATTTTTCAATATTCACCTGTATAATGCACTTCAACTGTCTGACCAGGTTTTGGGAAATTCGTTCCTGTAAACAATGTATATATATCACTATATGGTTAGATTGAGAAAAATAATAATAAACATAATACAGATACTACTTGAGGATTGCTAGATGCTTCACTATCACAGAGCAGTTAACGTAACCTCTGTAAAAAATACTTTGAACACCACTCGCAACCGAGTCAAGAAAATATCAGATATCTCCGTTCATATTTATCAAGACCAGTTGTGATCACTAGCAGCAGATTCCATTATTCCAAAAAAATGTATATATATGTCACTACATAGACTATTAACATGAAATGCGTTACATAAATCTAACACATGACAATCAATTTTGAAACACTAAATATAGAGCTAGTCGCCAGTTCGGTGCCTATAGCCAATATGCTACAGTCGTCTAACGTCAATAGCAGCGGTTCCCAACCAGGGATGCGTGGCCCCAAGCGGGTCACAGAGCAGTTGGGGGGAGGCACAATGCTAGGTGCAACATTGATTTTACTTTTCATTCCCCATTCTTTCTAGGTTCATTGCTTAAGGCTGTAAGGGTATTTCACAGAGTGTTTTCACTTTATAGGCTAGTGCATGGCTACTCAACTGGCGGACCGCGGTCCGAATCCGGACCTTTTGAGCATTCAATATGGACCGCGTATGCAGTATAAGCATCGTTTTAGAGTTTTTGTTGATGATATTGATACTATTTACATACACGGCTATACAGTTTGCCGCACTGGTACCGATGTGCGACATTTGTGTCCATATTTGTGAGCCAATCATTGCTCTTGTATTTAATTTAATAATGCATTTGTTTATTTAATAAAATACCATTCTGAAATGTCCGGACCCCTGTAATTTTGAAGTTTTGTAAACAGACCTTTGGTGAAAATAGTTGAGTAGCCCTGGGCTAGTGCATGAAGAATTCAGCAATTAAAATAACACTATAAATACCACTGGAATGATAAGCCTGTAGACGGGGGGGGGGGGGGTCTTGAGTGTTTAAAACTTCCGAAAGGGGGCCACGCCCATAAAAGGATAGGATCCACTGGTATACAGGTCTAAAACCAGTACGGCACACTATACAAATCGGGTGACATTGTCCCGTTTCAGAGAAACCCATTTTACAGATGACACCCCTCCTTTGGGAGACGTCTGGACATTGTTGTCCCTCAATATCGGTAATAACACAGTATAAGGAAGTTGCGCAAAATACTACAAAAAAGCGCAATCCAGTAACGTCATTATTGAATGCCTTGGGAAAAAATAATCCTATTTACCGAAAGAAAAAAATTGTGCCGTAGCTTTCGAGAGTTTTTAGCAAAAAACGGCAATTTTGTTCATGTGACGACCGCGATTAATTTAGATTATTATTGAGACAAGCATGGCGAGATATGAAGCATCTGACGTGGTCCCAGACGCCCCTCGTTTGTGAGACACATAGAGTGTTTGTTTTATTGAGCCAAATGGAGGGAAATTCTTGGAATTTGGATAGTGTGCTGTACTGAAAACAGGAACTGGTTCGCTGACCATCACAACATTGAGTGAAATACTTCAATAAGACATTTAAAAAACATGGCTGTATGGTCAACCACATTCTTGAGATTCATAAATTATCCAGTTATCCTAGCAGTTCAAGTACAATATTGGGAAGAAAGGTAGGATCGGGGCCAAATATTCCAGCTCGGCCCGACCCGGGTCTGTGGGTATCAAACCGGACTTGAGCCCAACTAATTAACTGGATTAGCAGGCCCGAGCCTAAAATTTCATATTTTATTTAGGAGTTCTTTGAATTTCACTACTACAGTACTAGTATATATTTTTTGTAAATATATATTTATTTAAAAAAAAAGTTAGCAATAGAAAAGACCTACCCAAACGTAATGATTGATATTTAAGGCCTGACCCGAATTTAAGGTCAGGCTTCAGATTTTAGTTCTAATTGGGAATGCAATTTACGAATTTATTTAATTGGTATAAGTATAAGTTTATTTCGACTCCATAATCAGCAATAGACGATAAAAAAATAGATAAAAACAAAAGTAAAAGTAACTGATTATAGAATCGGGAAAGCGAATAAAACCTCGAGTAAGGTTTGAAACGTACAGATTTTAGATGGAAAGGTATTGATAAAAGAAGTAGTACGTGTTCGCTCACCCAAAAGTAAAAAAAAAATTAATTAAGGCACGCACGCACACACACACACACACACACAATCATCCAGACATGATACTGTTGGAAGCGAAAGAAAGCGAGACTTAAAAGTAAAAAGGAAGGAAAATATACAAACAAATAAAAAAAAAATGAATAAATTCTTTTGCCACACCAAATTAATAATTTTATGAGGATTATCAGTATATAGACTAAATTATATATATATATATTTAAATATAGGAGAAAGTCGGGTTGGGTAAAGTAAGACAAAATGATAAGTCGTCTCAAGCCACAGAGTCAGCACTGGGCTAATCCAGTAATCACGACGCTTCAACCGTGCCAAACTGCGAAAAATCATAACGAAATCAACCAATCTCACTGTAGTATGATAAAACTGTAAAACGAAGAAAATATATTTACCATCTCCTGCTTGTGTGGTTTCTACGGTAACTCCCATTTTTCACCGATGTAAACAAACAAAAATATAAAATTAAGAATATTCCCGAGTCAGACGAACGAAGCAAACCGTGGTCGCGCAAGAAAGAGTGGTCCGATAAGAAACTGAGAAAAAATAACCGGCGTGACGAGCTTTTTTCTCCCGCGTCATCGCATGCTTCGTTGATTTAAAAACGAAAACGTTATATTCGCGGGTATCTTTTGGAAAAATCTGGAAAGAGTCAGCCGGATATCTGTTTCAGATTCATGGAATTGATAACGGAGGAATTTGCGACGAGTCGTTTTCCAGCAATCCTCTCACATATAATTATTCTCCATGCGGAGTAGTCAGAGGTGTGATGACGAGTGTATGGACCTTTCCCCGACCTTTGACCCCCGGATATTTCTTCCTATACTTTACCATTGCAAAATTTTCGGGGCTATTTTAAGAGTGCTTTTGCGAGTTGGCGCCTGTAAAATGGGGTATGTGTTACAAATCATCATTATGATTCATTGCATACAACAATCTTTTTTTTAAAAGTACCGGTAAAGAATTTCAGGCTAGTCTATCACAGCTATTTCTACACTAATTTTTATTACTGCAATCAAATTAAAACTCCTAGGAAGACAGAGTGATCATTGAATTATCTGATTTATATTTAAGTTTCCGAAACACAACTGAAAACTAACGAATAGAGTTCAAAAACGCGAAAACGAGGTAATGTTTACAACCACACTTGAAAATCTGTCTGAGTGAGAAAAGTGTCTGAGCGGATGCGAAAAGGGAGCATTGTTACGTCACGTTTTGCATTTTGCTGATTGGCCAATGTCACGAAGTAAACAAGGAAGTCGATGCTTGGGGAAAGGTCCATGGACCTTTCCCCGAGCATCGTTTTCCTTGTTTACTTCGTGACATTGGCCAATCAGCAGGATGCAAAAAGTGACGTAACAATGCCCCCTTTTCGCATCCGCTCAGACACTTTTCTCACTCAGACAGATTTTCAAGCGTGGTCGTAAACATTACCTCATTTTCGCACTTTTGAACTCTATTCGTTAGTTTTCAGTTATGTTTTGGAAACTTAAATGTAAATCAGATAATTCAATGGTCACCCTGTATTCCTAGGAGTTTTAATTTAATTGCAGTAATAAAAATTAGTGTAGAAATAGCTGTGATAGATTAGGCTAAAATTCTTTAACGGTACTTTTAAAAAACAGGTTGTTGTATGCGATGAATCATAATGATGGTTTGAAACACATACCCCATTTCACAGGCGCCAACTCGCAAAAGCACTCTTAAAATAGCCCCGAAAATTTTGCAATGGTAAACTATAGGAAGAATTTTTCGGGGGTCAAAGGTCGGGAAAAGGTCCATTCCCGAAGCCAGCCGCCGAGTTTATGTTGTAATATAATTATATTCATTTATAATGAGTAGAACGCAAGTTGAATTTTCATATTTATCCAGGGGATGGAAACGCCGGTAAGACGGCTAAATCAAGTCCATGCATTTGAAAATAAGGACTCGAGGATTGCTGGACTCCTCGCCGCGTAGGGTGGATCACGTAATCGCTGGTCGGTTACGGCTTCCCCAACAATCAAGTCCGTGCGCCCGGAAACAATTAACTAACTAATCCCATAGCCGACGTGGAATGGTAACCGGACGAGAAACCGTGGCTCACCATGTGGTTAAGCCGTCTTATCGGCTTCCTCTCCCTATGAAAATTATATAAATTCCAACCTAAAACAAATAACCGATATGACTGGTAACCGGGCGAGAGACCGTAGTTCGCCATATGATTAAGTCGTCCTAACAACTTTTCTCACACCCGGATAAATCTTATGTAAATCTTATCTTAAATCATATGACGAAACACTGACTCTCGTCCAATTAATTACATCCCATGTTGGGCATGGGAATAGTGAGAAAGATATATGTTTCCGATTCATGGAATGATGATGGAGTAAACCGTGACTGGGCCAGCGATTGCATGAACCCGTTGCCACGACGAGTCGTTTTCAGAAATCCTCTCGCATATAATTATTTCACATGCGCGGATGCGATCCGAGCAAGGTTATCAAGGGTGCGATGGCGAGCGTATTCCCGACGTCATGCACCGAGTCTATGTTGTTATCAAAATTGTATACATTGATAATGTTTCGTTGTTAAAATCACAATACAAAAATTGAATTTTTTGTAAGATTAAGCTTTCCGCCACTAATGCAAAAATATGTGATTCGAGAAAAACACCCCCGCCACGTTTTAAGTAATTTCGCGTTCGCCACGTTGTATCGGAGGCTTTCTACAAAAAAATCCCAAAAATTTTGTTTGGCATTGTAGTTTATTTAGCTGCGCAAACAATCTCTTGTGCGCACCATTGATATTTCTGCCAACTTCAGTCCATATGTTCCAGAAACATGCAACTGCACCATATGATCCTCAAAGAGTAACTCTAATCCAAATTACCGTTATTGTTTTTTTTTATAAGATTCAGATATTTATGAACTACCGTGTTTCCCCGAAAATAAGACCTACCCTGAAAATAAGATCTAGCATGAATTTTGAAAATGATTTTGATATAAGCGATATTTTCTATCTAAAGACAGCTATCTACAGCTCCCAAAGTTGCATTGCTTTATTTTTTCATCAGTTAGAGAAAGATTCAAGAGAATCTGTTGAAGTCAATATTTAATTAGCGATGGCACTCTTTCAAAATCTGGAATATATAAAGAAATAGCATATGTGAAAAGTCATGTTTAGGAAGCCTCTATCTAAAGAATCTTGGAATGAAATTTTTGAAAGACTTTCACGCAACAACGTGGTGAATCATGTAGGCTATTTATTTTTGTTTTAGTTTGGTGAATACTGTTACTGTTTCAAGATGAAGTGCCCGAACATATACTCGTTTCAATTCATAATATACAACCGGTATTAGTTTCGATAATACAGTCTTTTTTCATTTGGCCGTCTTTTTGTCTTTGTTTAAATTAGAGGTATTTTTTTCTATTTCGCTACCCTTTTCCTGGGTATTTTGTTTATTTTATTCCTTTGTTTTTGTTTGTATAATTTTTGTATTGAATATGTAAATAAAACGTAATGCAAATCAACTCGCAACTCAAGTTATGAACTAGAGTTAAGAGGTATGAATGAGTTTATAAAAGAGGAAATACTGAGTGATGAAAAAATTGATATTATTTTAGAAAAATCCGTAAGGCTTTGAAGTTCTCTCCATTATCTGAAATTTATGCACATTGAAATAACATAATTATGATAAAATTATTTGTTCTGTGTGTTAGAATGAAAATTATATTATACCAGATAAAATTGTTGTTGTTTTAATCATGTCTAACTTTGATTTTTCCCCTTTTTTATTGTCTTAAAATATGTGATATACTAATACCGTGTTTTCCCGAAAATAAGACTGGTCTTATTTCAATTTTCTTCCGAAAAATAACACTAGGTCTTATATTTTGGGGGTGTCTTATATTTTCTCTATCAAAAACAAAATTACAGAGTAGAGAAATAAATAACACGTTTTTATTCAAAATAACTTCATAACATATATCATTAATCATTTGAAACGTGTAAGAAAGATTTCTCGCTATCGACTAAGTCAAACAAAATTGCGCGTCATGACTAGGTCTTATTTTAAGGGGAGGGCTTATAGTAAAATCATTTTTAAATTTCAGACTAGGGTTTATTTTCAGGGAAACACGGTATCTAATTTATATGAATGAATTGGAACTCCACATCATGCTGAGGATACTGTTTTTTGGGAAATATAATGCAATGACATCATGGGAATTATTCAAATATCGGAATTACCGTAAACCCTATACCGTGGATTATGAACTTTTGACTGTGTAATTTGTATATATCAAATAAAAACGGTATGTTAGAAAACAACTCAATTTATTGATATTATGTGATGAATGGACCTTTCCTCGACCTTTGACTGCCAAAAAAATCTTCCTATACTTAACCATTGAAAAATTTCGGGGTTATTTTAAGAGTTCTTTTACGAGTTGGCGCCTGTAAATGGGGTATGTGTTTCAAGCTATCATAAAGATTCATCGCATACAACAATCTGTTTTTTATAAGTACCGGTAAAGAATTTTAGCCTAGTCTATCACAGCTATTTCTACACTAACTTTTTATTACTGCAATTAAATTAAAACTCCTAGGAAGACAGACTGATCATTGAATTATCTGATTTATATTTAAGTTTCCGAAACACAACTGAAACTAATGAATAGAGTTCAAAAATGCGAAAACGAGGTAATGTTTACAACCGCGCTTGAAAAACTGTCTGAGTGAGAAAAGTGTCTGAGCGGATTCGAAAAGGGGCATTGTTACGTCACTTTTTGCATCTTGCTGATTGGTCGATGTAACGAAGTAAACAAGGAAGTCGATGCTTGGGGAAAGGTCCATTGCCCCTCATGATTTGTTTCGTTTGACTTTTTAATAAATAAAAAAAAAGTTATGAAAATGTCGATTCAAAAACTTTGATGCTTGCTCAAACGCAGGCGCTAGTGAGCTGAAGTAATTCAGAACGACAAGGTTAGCAACTTAACGACTTACGTAGTGTTGCGTGGATTGAAAGTGGCAATTGAATTTGCGCCAGTTCTGGTTTGTTTTTTTATTCTTTGCAAACTTTGTACAAACAGTTTTATTGAGAACCAATTCGATTCAAATTCGGAGGATTGGCAGAAAAAAACTCCAATTTTGCGGTACCGGTACTCCTGTTGGCGGTAGTCTATAACTTACCGTACTTACACAATTCAGCAATTACGGTACCGGTACCGGTACAGAGTTACGGACTTACGGTACCGGTACAGTGCACCGATGCGATACTATACGTACTGACGTACCGTAACCGTACGGTACAGCCGTATCTGTACCATACACAGATACCATACCGCTACGGTCAGACGGTACACTGGGACCGGTACCGGTACAGGAAAGTTATGGAAATTTAGTCCTTGTATAGATGGTTCGGTGCTAAATTCTGAAATTGCAAACAGTACAGACGACAGTACGGTACGGTAGCGTACCGTACCGGTACAGCCGTACTGCAGTAGGAGGCCGCTACTGATATGGTACCGGTACCGTACAATACCGGTATTAACTCATGTACCGTTAACTACCGTAGGTAAATACAACAACAATACAACAACAACAAGGTAAATACAACAACAAAATTAACATCATTTTGCCCATATGTAGTCTAGACTACTTGGTATGGTACATACTGACATAAGTGTAAATTTATTTCGACTCCATAATCAGCACAACACAGTACTGCAGTAACACGGTACCGGTAACAGGCAATAAAATGATTGATATAAATAAATAAATAAAAACTGATTATGAAATTACACAGGAGCAAACAAAATTTCATATCATATTTTATCAGAGACTAAAGTATTTCAGAATTTGTATTTCTGCATTTAAGAAATAAAAATTTTAAAATGTCATCTGATATTAAAGTTGGAATTATTGGAGGCACTGGACTCAATAACCCAGACATATTGGAAAATAGAGTTGAAAAAGAAGTCAATACAAGTTATGGAAAGCCATCGGACACATTGGTGTGCGGAACAATTAGTGGCATCAAATGTGTTATATTATCTCGGCATGGCCATGGCCACTCAATATCGCCAACGCTTATCAACTTTCGAGCTAACATTTGTGCGCTTAAAGAAGAAGGCTGCACCCATATTCTTGCTACATCAGCGTGCGGATCTCTCAAAGAAGAAATAGCGCCAGGACATTTTGTCATTATGGACCAGTTTATAGATCGAACTTTTAATCGCCATGTTACATTTTATGACCAACAGCCCGGAAGTTGGAAAGGTGTGAGTCACATTCCTATGGGTGAGCCTTTCAGTCCTTATATCGGGAAAATTCTAACAAAGGCTTGCAAGGAAAACGGTGTAATATTTCATCCAAATGGTACGACAGTTACAATAGAAGGGCCTCGATTCTCAACCGTCGCCGAAAGTAATATATTCCGATCATGGAATGCGGATTTAGTCAACATGACTACAGTTCCTGAAGTCACTTTAGCCAAAGAAGCAGGGCTTATGTATGGCGTACTCGGAATGGCAACCGATTACGATTGCTGGAAAAAACATGAAGAAGCAGTAAGTGTGGAGAGTGTGATGGCTGTTATGAAGAAAAACTCAGAAATGGGAACAAAAATTCTGAAAACTGCTGTGAGATTGATCGCTGAATATGGTGATTGGACTAAAGAAATAAAAGAAGCCCAAGATGTTGCTACCAAATCAATCATGTTGTGATAGACTTACGAGGTTTATAATATTGCACATTCTCATGACACAAAGGGGTATATGGTGGTGTGTGAGCACCCACAGATTTATTTGTCGCTCCTGTAGTATGTGAACCAAGATCGCAGACACCGGAATGTCTTATGTGCACCTGAAATCATGGCCTAACCCTAACCTGGTACACATACTGAATTCCGGTGCTCGCCATCTTGGTTTACATACTATGGGAGTACCCTTTATTCACATTCCTAACAGAACACATTCCAGATGGAAACACTCACAGTTAATGCTACCTTGTATATCTCTACGACCGCACACATGATAAGCACACCTCCAGACATAGAAACGTCACCTTCAGACATGAACAGGTATGAGTCAAAGGTCACTATATTACAAGGGTGAACAGCGTAAAACATTTTTTATGCATCACTATCACTCCCAACATGTACATGCGGCTACTAATATCTTACAATATGTAATGGGCTGCTTTTTTATTGAAAGGACCGGAATTATTTGTCAATAAACTTTTTCAAAAAATCTTAGCTATGTGGGTCCGCTATCACCCAGCTACTTTGTTGATTGTATAGCTCAGAGTCATGTCTGAGTCGGTCGAAATTTAATAGTCACATTTTTTATGCAACACTATCACTTCAAACACGGCCATGTACATGCAGCCACTAATAAATTACAATATGTAACAGACTACTATTTTTTAAAAAGACCAGAATTATTGTCAACAAGTTTTTCCAAAATCCTTGGCTATGTGGGTTCACTATCACCCAACTACTTTACAGACTGTATTGCCGAGGGTCATGCTTTGGTCAGTCAGAATTTGATAGCTACCTGATAGTTTTTATTGTTCTGCAGACTTTATCTTGTGATCAAGCTAACATTGAACATTTTTAAAAAATGACAAAATATGAACAAATTAAATGGCTATCAAAGTACTTTTTGTTTTGATTTATCATCATAGCTATACCTTATCAGATATATTGCAACACAAAATGATATAGTTTCAATGATATTCCTGTTTCAATCAATTTAGAGCGAGTCCGATTAAAAAAATGTTTGTATAATTTTTTTTTTTAATTTACTACTTTGCAGCTTTACTTTTATCAGGGAACTTTATTCTAATTAGCATCTTTAGCGTATTTTTGATTCAAAAGTTCTCCGAAAAAGCAGAAGTTTTTCCCGTTTGATTCTGTTCATTTTGACCAGGGGCGGGCTAGTCACAGCCTGCGAAGCGGCCCACCAAAGTGTTTCATCCGGCCCACTTTTATTTGCTGAAATTATGACTATAGTTTTAATTAATGGATATAAATTTCCGTTGAAAATATCGTCATAAGGACCCCGGTTATTACATTGTGCTTATTATTATTATTTCATAATCGTTAGCGTATTGTTGGACTAACTGTTGTAAAGAAACTGTTTTTCATTCCTAGTTTTTCATATTCAGTTTTGGGTCTCATTATCTATAACTCATCTACTGTGGAAAGTAATTGCCTACCCCGGATTTTGACATCATGTCGCACTCACTGCTATTGTTGCTATTGTTGACATTGAATATCATACTAGCTATCATGGTTCAGCATTTTACCTTAAATTCTTTCATTTCTCAATTTTCCATGGCCTTCAATTCAATCATAGTTCTTTTTTCAAAGTTTCAGTTAGATAGATAGATTTTAATTACCACACACAAGATGGGGTTGAGTAGCAGTACTGTGGCGCAACTTGCTGATAATGAACAACTAAAAAGACTTTCTGGAAAAGTTACGATAACAGAAAATGATCCTTTTTGGAATCAAATGTTATCGTTCACTCTCCATGCACCAAAGACAAGATCTGAACAAGTACAATTAGAAGAAATAACGGATTCTCATTGTAAAGCTTTAGTAGAAAATAACCAACACACTGGGAATTTCACTGCATTGTTGAAAGTCTTTTTATCGCGCTCAAAAGAATTGAAATCGTCCGCAGAATGCGACGACCGAATTTTTACATGGCAAGCCCATAATGTGTTATTCATTATTCGCCATGTTTGTAAATTTCTAGCTGAGAATATGTCGGAAGAAAATATGCTTGAGCAATTTGAAGCACGCTCGTTGCAAGACAGACAAAAGGACTTAGAATCCGGAGCTGTGCTAAGTGGAGCAGGCTCAATTAACTATCTTGACCAACTTATTGAAGCTTTACAAGAAATAATTATTGAAGTCCCGGTGCTGGAATTCACTTATAACTTACATATGGAAGCAATGACTGTGTTTTTGGTTCTTCTGTCTGTACAGATGTTTTCACCGAGTCCATCTCATCACGGAGTGTTTACGAATCGAATAATGAATTGCACCTCTGGAGAACGAGGTAACAAGTTTATAAAAGCGTTGTTACAGCATTATATTGAACAAAAACCTCTGCCGAAAGATGGATCTGAGCCACAAGGTGGCAGTATTGTTATTGGAGTTGCGTCTGCTGTAGCATCAGGATTATGGAACGTCGTGACCTTGGGTCGAGGTCAAAAGAATGATGCTAACAATGCACACAATCTACTACCCCCACTCTAAGCCAAAAGCTCTCTACTGCTATTGGTGTTGGTGAATTATAGCACTGAAAAAAAAACACACCACAAAAAACTGTATATCAAATGCATTAGAAAAATTTCGCCATTTACAAGGAAGCACAGCCATGAGTCCGACGTCCGCTCCACCCTCATTTCACTTGAATTTGTCGAGGCTTTTCAAGCATTATGTGCGACGCAATATCAAGAAACATCAACTTTGCTTCTCTATTTTCTTCTACATAAGAACCCAGAAGTACGAGCATTCATTCTTTCAAAAACGGACATAGATAAACTAGTCGTCCCAATTTTAAAAAATATTATATTCAGCTCCGGGAGCAGAATTCCCACCATATTTACATGGCGTTGATGTTTATTGATATTAACAGAAGATGACCATTTCAACCAATCAGTGCACGAATTGGAAAATCAAGACAGTTGATTGGTACACAGATCGGTTGCTAAACGACGCAACTCTCGGCGATCTAATCATCCTAGTCATTGTCCGCACGATTCAGTTTAATATGAGCAGAATGAGAGACAGGTATTTACACACAAATTGCCTCGCTGCTTTGGCGAATATGTCCGCACATTTTAAGTCACTACACTCTTACGCTTGCCAACGAATTTTTAGTCTTTTTACTCTTCTTGCTAAAAAACAACGAAAAGTTGCTGAAAAATTAACAGCTCGAAGAAACGGGGAAGAAACGTCCCACGATGCAATTTCTGATACCCATAATGCAATTGGTCAAATGAATTTAGACATGGAGAGTCAACAGGATTATGCAGCTGAATTGTCAGTTTTAGTTGAAGTTATTAGAATGCTCCTGGAAATATTAAACTCTTGTCTTACTGGAAACGGATTACGACACAACGCGAATCTCGTGTACGCATTACTTCATCGAAAAGAAGTCTTTTTGCAATTCCATAACCATCCAGGATTTCAAGATGTTCTGCAAAATATTGACACGATTGTGCAATTTTTTACTTCACGTTTGGATAAACTGCATCAAGAATCAATGACTATAGAGGAGGTGAGACGATATTCGATATTTTTGATTAGCTATCATTTTCTGTTTGTACTTATTTTTATTTTAATCAAAAATTATAGTCATGCTCAACCTGCTTCTTGATAAGATTATTGTCAAATTAGTAGAATGCACACTTAGGACAATAGTGAGCAAGTCAATGCATCTGAAACGAATAACTGGCTAACTAATCCATTACCCGACATGGATTGGTAACCAGGCGTGATGCCATGGCTTGCCATATGATTAAGCCATCGTATCGTCTTTTTTCTCCCCAGGATAAATATGTAAATCCTAATTTCTGTATAGCATAGCGACTAATAATTTATCTTCCACCAAGATTATCCAACAAATCAGATTATTGAAATTACTATAAATTACAATATTCTGGGCAATTCCAGCGTTACTTTCGTTACATCTGAGCAAATTTTTAAATTTTAAACTGACTTAACCTAAAACGTATTAGAAGTATGCAAGTCACATTGTTACTAGTTGTAGATGGCATTGGGGGGAGGGGGGGGGGGGGGGGGGCACCGTAGAGGTGGCGATACTATGGACTACTTTCACATAGGAATGCCCCGAAACAGAACTGTAAGTTTTCTATTCCGATGATTTACGCCGACATTAAAATCTGAGTTCAATTAAAATACTAAATATCAAAATTAAATGCAAGGAGAGTTGCAGCATTACCTTTTCCAATATTGGTAAATCGTTTTTGTTTGCACTTATTTTTCAATCAAGATTACTAGCACTACTTAACCCTCTTCCTGTTTGTTAATAAGATTAATGTCGGATTAGTTTTTTGTGAAGCATGTGCACGGGGATTTCACAATGGATCTCCCAAACACTTTATTTTGATGATAGATATGATACTGATCTTACTTTCAAAAAGGTGCCCTTTTTGTGGACCAGCGAATGGAGTTTTATTTTAAAAGTTGTCAACAGATAATGTTTGGTACAAGTAGGGATGTCCACATCCGAATACTAAACTATTCTAAAATAACACTGAAAAAACATTTCGAATATCATTTAAACTAAATCAGCTAAGCCAAAGCAATGCTGCAGAGGTGAAATCACATTATCCCTCATCACATCATTTCTGTAATTGGTAAAAAACATGGAATGATACAATGTATGTCATACATCTTGCAAACAAGTTATTCGTAGGAAGAACTCAATCATGGCTAATCAATGTTATGTTACTACTTGAGCTTGGCATTTTGAATCCAATATTAAATTATTCAAAGAGGTTCAGACGAAAATTTTGAATCACCGCTATCTTATTTTGTTTTGGCTGCCAAGGGTTAAGGTGAATTCCTCATTTTTTTTTCTTCATTGGAGCTAAATTTTTACAATAGAATTCTGACATATGACACGTTTTTTCCCCATGAGTTATCGATGATACATGTTTCGTTATTGTGTGTGAATGCTCAACAAACTGTCTGAGTGATGTCTTCTAGGTTTTTCACCCGTCATATGCATATGGTTTTAATCACAAGATATAATCAATCAATGAACTATAGCCACATCACATTAATCAATACATTGCATGATAAGACGACTGCATGATAATAATGATATACCGTATATGGTTTTTAAACTTAATCAATATGCTATGGTTAAGCATTGATAAAAAATGAGCATGGAGGCGATTTTGATTACTGCTTTTATGCTCTGTTTTATCTACTTTAAATCATTTAACTATCTCTGACTTTCTTTTCTTCTTTGTGGCTCAGCAAAGTCAGGCTCAAAACTCAATATGAAAAACTATGAAAAAAACAGTTTATTTACATAAGCTAATCCAACACCTAGTCCTAGGCTAAGGTATATATACTAATAAGAAGCACAATGTAACAATCAGGATCATTATGACATTATTTTCATCGGAAATTCATATAACTTATAATCGTTATTCCAGCAGGCACACACAAGTGGGCCGGATGAAACACTTCCAGAAGCAGGATTATAAAATGCTGACACAATTATTTGTGTGTCTGCTTGTACTGAATCTTGTATGTAGGAAATGTGTGAGAATGCAGAATAGGAAAATATCACCCTCAGAGAAATTCTCTTTTGTCATTCTACTTATTCAGAGCCTTGTTTGGAGTGGGGAGCATAAATGATACACGGAAAAAATAACCCTATCTGCCATTCTTTCATATATCAGAATATACTTGTTTTGGAGAGAATTTGTGGCAATGCCATGACGTAGGTGTTTTAGCTTTTGACCTAAATATTGTGAAGTTGCCTAACAGAAGAAGTATAAAACAACTCTCTCTGACATTCTCTTCTTTTTAAAGGTCCACGAAGTCATTAAGGACGCCATGTTACATCTACCGAGCCATCATTTGAAGAAATTTCCGGAGTTAAAGTTCCGATATGTGGAAGAGGAATCGCCCGAAGAATTCTTTGTTCCGTACGTTTGGTCACTTGTTTTCAACAAATCCAACGTATTTTGGAACCCAGGATGTGTACAGCTCTTCACTTTGGATAGTTGAAAGAGAAAATAATAGACTGATGGTTGTTCCTCTGACCTTTGAACCCAGAATAGTTCTTTAGTGCTGCAACAACTATAACAAAATTCCAGTCGAGTATGTTATTTAGGTACTCTCGAAGTATGTGAACCAAGATGGGGGACACCGGAATGTTGTATGTGTACCAGGTTAGGGTTAGGCCAGGTACAAATACTAAGGGAGTCACTTGGCTAGTCCCCGAACTCATCATAGAACTAAAATAAGGAAGATCAGAATAAAATTATGGCCTAACCCTAACCTGGTACACACACTACGTTCCGGTGTCCGTCATCTTGGTTCACATACTTCGGGATTACCGGTATTTTTACTTTTCTTGAAATCATATCTCAAGAGTTAGAAATACTGCTTGAAATTACGAAAACAAGCCAATGTTTACAACTTGAAAATTTGTATGGCTGAAAAGATTTATGTGTGGCTGCTTTATTGTCAATTGTTACATCACATAGACTTATTGTTAATTGGTCATTGTTATGGAAACGAACAAGGAAGTTAATGCTTGGGGCAGCATCCATTACTCTTAACCGTCCGTGCCTTGGTGAATGGTGTAAAACTATATTTCGAAAATATATGACAAAAAAGATTTGATCAAAGTCATTTATTTTCAGCTTAGACTTGATTTTAATTTAATAGTTGAACAACTTTTCCTTGTTCTGCAAATAGTCTGTCGGCACAGTCTCACAACCGAAGTGTGGAATTGTATAGGACGGTCGCCAGAAAAACAGAAAATTAGTTTTTCAAAGAATAACTTTATAAACTTTTTCAAAGGCTCTTGTCATATTACAATCATAGATGCTCAAAACGTTGTCCGTGCCATTCAGAGCAGTGTCTTAACTTGATAGAACCTAAAAGGTATCAACCTAAAACAACTCAGAACATAAAAAAAATAAAAACATCAAAAAAGAAATGAGTAAGCACGTATTTTATTCATGATCTAATTTGACCTTTGAATTTTCTGCTTTTCTAGCGACTACCTGCAATTAATACATACAGGGCAAAAGAACTCCCATATTTCATTAAATTAATTCATAAAAATATGGAAGGTCTCTTGTGTCATCCTCTTGTGGTCAGTAGTTCTATCAATAGCTTAGAGACACTTAACAAAAAAATTGTGAGAATTCAGCGAAGATACTAATGCTTTCATATTTTTAAATTGTGATATTTCTAGGTTTCGGTTACAATGATTCTATATTTTTTATTTCATTCTTTGTAAATACTTTGATAAGCTGATAACGCCAGCAAAATACTATATAGTTATGTATGCTCTGTAATATTCTAATAGTTTAAATTTTTTATTATATCTTGAATGCTTATGGTTTGATTTTATTATTTTAATTTAAGGTAGAAGCCTGGGCGAATTTTCTGGTTAGATATTATATACAATGAGACAACATTATTAAAACCAGACACTTTTATACCCATATTATGTTGGACATCTGTATCTTGAATTTTTGACTTTGAAAAATGACCTGTCGATTGAGCTTAAAAATTATGATTTGCTGCATAATATTTTATGTGCTTTCAGGGGCGTTGCCAGAGGGTGAGGGGTTTGAGGTTCGAATACCCTTTTGATACTGATACTCTTCTATCAGTGTTGCCATTTTTCCAACTTTCAATACAAGGGAATATAATACGAACAGTTGAACAAATTGTACTGGAAAAATTCTTTCTCAGAAAGTTAATTTTCTTCCCTGGAATTTCACACTCCGACTAAATTCAACCGTAACCCATTATTGAGATCTTTTAAGCGATTCTGTGTTTATTGTTTGAGTGCTCTGTATGGAATTTTTTACATATTAACAAATGTACTACGGAAATTCCTTCTTATGCCCATGGAATATTTCACACAGACGAAATTCAACCCTATTGTTCATTAGGACCTCGAAATAAACGGAGGATTTTGTATAAATTGTCATGTTTCATATTTGTGTTGTGGATGGCATTTTTTACCAAACAAATCATATCATGGCTGACAATAATTACAAGAACTGGCAACCCTCACAGTCCTAAAGAGATTGTGAACCCTGCTCATGAAATCATTTAACCAAACTAAATTCGGCACTCCAGTAGTGTATGTACCAATATGGAGGTAACTAACTTTGTTCGCCTACTTTACATCAAGTTGTATAAATGTATTGAAACCTATTAGCAGGGGTTATATTCAATTGGCTAACACAGACTGTTTCCGAACTCGTAATAGAACTAAAATATGGGAAATCTGACTAAAATTATGGCCTGACCCTAACATGGTACATACACTATGGCAGCACCCTAAATTCAACCTTAACCACCTTAATAAGAGTTGAGAAGCTCTTTTATTGGTTCTTCATATATTGTCGTTTTTTAGACTTGTTTCAGAGTGTTCTGGGTGGATTTCCAGACACCAAAATATCATGAGAGGTCACGCCCTTTAAGTTGCTATTGCTTGATCATCAATTGATTTATATGAAGCTTTTTATAAATTATATATTGATTTTAAATTTATTGATATTGGGTGCTTTCTATGTAACAAGCAATATATTAATTAGTTAAAAAGAAGTTGTTGTTTTCTTGTGCAAGGTTAACTTCGGATATGCCCTCGCACTGGGGACTAGAGATGTCCCAATCGGGCCAGTACTAGGATTTATAAGCAACAAGCAATATAGGGTGTCCATGAAGTCTTCAAAATTGCAAAGGGAATTTATTGATAGCATATATTGTTTTGGGCCTCACAGATATAATAAATGAAGTAAAAATACTTGAACAATCACTAAAAAAAGACAAAGCCTGGTTGAGATCTGATCTTCATAACGAAATTGAAATTGTGAAGGGACTTTACGGACATCCTGTATATTAATCAAAGACGCACTGGCACTCACAGTACTGGGAACTGCACATCTCTAGTTCCCAGTACTGTGAGTGCTAGTGCGTCTTTGATTGATATACAGGGTGACCATAAAGTCCATTCACAATTTCAACTTCGTTATGAAGTCAGATCTCAACCAGGCTTTTTGTCTTTTTTTGGTGATTGTTCAAGTATTTTTACTTCAATTAATATATCTGTGAAGGCCAAAACAATATATGGTATGAATTATTCAATTTGGGCCAAACAGAGCCGGTACTCGGGTTGATGCGTATCATTAGGACCCGCCAAATGATGTACGGTATTGTATTGGATTGTGGGAACACATTAGAATCTGTCTGGTTATAGGTCTATATCGGTTGCATTTTAACGCACTACAAGAAACAGATAAATTAAAACAGATGCTGAACACATGTGATGCACATCTCTGCTAGGAACATTGGTTTCAGAAAATTCTGCGCAAATCTGCGAGAGAGATGGGATTGCATCCAATGGTGATTATTATTAGAAATTATTACAGGACAGGGTAGTTTGTGTGACTGTCGATGAGATGAGTTCACCCATAATCTTGTGTTGAAAACATTAGTTGGCCAACTGGTAAGGTCTAAATACAAATAATTTTATTGTCTTGCCTCTTCCCTGGATATATTTCAAAGACTTATATCGAAATTACCGTTCTACCAAAGGTTTCTGGCAAATGACTTGTTTTTGATTAATCCATCTTGTCATATCCCTCAGGTAAGGGAGCTTTTCGATTTACCCCCATATTGCAATACCTGAGTTATAAAATTGAAACAAATTGGGACTTGACCATAGGGTTACCTCTAGCCCTAAAAAAAAAAATGCTTTTATTTGAGAGTATCCATATATTAGTGGGGGATAACTTGAAAAGGTCCAGAAACAGTATCTCCTTACCATAATATGAGTAGTGTATAAGCAGAACATCATTCATTGTTAGAAATTATTATCAAACCAACCGGATGGGAAAATAGGCAGCATTAGTTTCATTTCCTTCCTCTTGTTATGTCGCACATGATTCACTACATTGTATTCATTTGTCTGTTTATAAGAAATATCGTTTTAAGCACAGTGGTTTCAACACTCTGCATTTCATGTCTTATTTTAACACCATATTCATGAATATTCCCTGTTGGTTTACTATTTTTTGATGGTTTAACAAGTTGATTATTCAATAATTGAATAATAAATAAAATAATAAAAATAACATCATAAATTAAGTAATTATTAACATTAGGATCGGTGCATTATATACATTATTCCCAGATAATCCATAGTTTTTTATTCATTTGTTGATTTCAATACAAGTTGGGTAATATATTTTTGATTATTGAGCATAAAAAAAATTATAATTAGTCATAAGCTTTAACATATCCAGTTAAGTTATTTTATATAACAAGATTCTTTCCTAAATTTTGCAAGAAAGGAATTTATCTATCCACATATTGTTTTGGCCTTCACAGATCTTAAAAAATACATGAACAATACTGTGACTTAAAAACATCAAACCTGGTTAAGATATATTGAGAACTGACTTCATAACAAATTTGAAATTTTGAAGGAACTTTATAGACACCCTGTAACCTATATTAATATGACCTCACGCCAATAGAAAGCAAGCATTAGCAGAAGCGTATTCATTCAACTTACAGCCATTATTACAACACAACAGCATCATTTCAAATCTCGAAATATCTCCTTCCCGAATTCTGTTTAGTTATTTTTACTGTTTAGCAGAATTCTTGGAATGTTAATTGCTTATTCAACTATATGATGATCTGAAGGTAGCATTTAATAATAAATGAGATTGGCAAAAGCAGATTTATCCACCAAACTGCCTTTTTCTCAGTTGAGGGATCGGTTCCTGAAAACTTCAATGACCAATAAACAGGGTGTCCATAAAGTCCCTTTGCAATTTTGTTATGAAGGTAGTTTTCAATATTTTTTAACCAGGTTTGTTGTTTTTTAATCAGTAATTTTTACTTCATTTAATACATCGGAGAGCGAAACAATATATGGCATCTATAAAATTCGCTTGCAATTTTAAGACTTTAAGAACACGCTATATATTATATTGCCTCTTTCTACTATAATTGACAAGCCAAAAGAAGTAGATTCATTCAAGATATAATCACACTTAATTTCCCCTTTCTATGATCTGAAACACATAACCAACATCTTTCCATAAATGATTTATTGCACAATGATTACAAATTATTATATCATGACAAAATATGCCCAGAAAAACAGCCTAATTTAGTACAGGAAAAGAACATTCTTAAAGAAAATCTGCTTGGAGTTCCAAGTCAAAATTACAAACGACGTAAATACTATTGTTTTGTTAATAAAACTGCCAATTTGACAGCTCAAAATTTAAACACATTTAATGTCTGGTTTTTACCTTGCCATCATTATTCAGTGTTGGGCTGTAAAATTGTTTTAAATACACTTCTCTTACATTTTTTTGGGATTTGGTAGTTGGTACTATTGGGTAATTCCATCATTATATTAAAAAAATTGCACAAATTTAAGACAAGAACTTGGATTGGCCCAAATGTGTAAAATTGCACAATTTAAAACAGTGGTTACTAATAACTGCATTCATGTGGCTTCAAAACTAGTCAAAAATTAAAATTGACATCAATACTTTCACTACACACTGTGGAAGGGCAAGTTCGAGTCCAGAAGAGATTGATTGTCTTTGACATTCTTCCTGGGCGAAGTTCAGGATAAAATATATATTATAGGGGAAGAAATGACTTAAACTTCTACAAATCTAGTCGTTATGTCCTACAATAATTTCATGTAGTTTAAGTATCTCTCGGCATTCCAGTGATTGCATATAACTTTTCTCAAAGATCATTAGGCCTGCAATACATTCTCACATGATTATTCCCCTATCAGATTCAAAAGTGATCCACGTCCCTAATCCTTAGCTGTTAGCTTTAGCCTGTCTAGCCATGGTCATGATCAGTCATAGAAATTAGATTATTTGTCAATTTCGTCAGAAATAATCGAAAATGAAAATTAGGTAATACAAAATATCAGAGGTAGCGATTGAGGATTGACTCCATTTTTTCTTGCTTTCCTGATATCAATCGAGGGTTGCCATTTTTCTCGATATATTCTGCACATTCTTCCAGTGTTGCTGCCCCACTCTTGACTTTTGCCCCGAGGCCAGATGAGAAGGTTGCATATCTCTCCTGTAGAAAAACATTGGTTGTTTTTAATAAGCAACTTGATTACGTCAGTGTTGAGTGGAAGTCCTAAACCCATACCAAGATGACGCACAACCTGAACATAGTATGTGTACCAGGTTAGAGTTGTTCAGGTTGTGCGTCATCTTGGTATGAATACTTCCGGAGCACCATATATTTTGTAAAAAATTTGCGCCGCTTGAAAAAAGGAAGCCACTGATTTGGATGGCTCGCCTTGATAGATAATGACTCAGGTCGACTCAAGCTGCTCTAACATTGTCGTCTGTCGATACTGAATAGTTTAACTGAGTTTTTTTAAATTGATGTACCTTTCCCCGAGCATCGACTTCCTTGTTTACTTCGTGACATTGGCCAATCATCAAGATGCAAAAAGTGACGTAACAATGGTCCCTTTTCGCATCCGCTCAGACACTTTTCTCACTCAGACAGATTTTCAAGCGTGGTAGTAAACATTACCATGTTTTCGCGTTTATGAACTCTATTCGTTAGTTTTCTGTTGTGTTTCGGAAACTTAAATATAAATCAGATAATTCAATGATCACTCTGTCTTCCTAGGAGTTTTAATTTAATTGCAGTAATATAAAATTAGTGTAGAAATAGGTGTGATAGACTAGGCTAAAATTCTTCACCGGTACTTTTAAAAAACAGATTGTTGTATGCGATGAATCATAATGACGGTTTGTAACACATACCCCGTTTTACAGGCACCAACTCGCAAAAGCACTTTTAAAATAGCCCCGAAAATTTTGCAATGGTAAAGTATAGGAGGAATTTTTCGGGGGTCAAAGGTCGGGGAAAGGTCCATAGGAGACGGCTTAATCATATGGTGAACAACTGCCTCTCGTTGCAGTTACCATTCTATGTCCGGTATGGGATTTGTTAGCCAATTATTAGTTTCAGATGCATGGACTTAATGGTAGATGAAGCCATAACTGACCAGCGGTCACGTGAACCACCCTACTACAGCCAGGAGTCCAGCAATCATATCGCACATCATTATTTCTCATGAGAGTCGAACTCGCACTGGGTAATCAGATCAGAGGTACGTTGGTCAATGTATTCTTAATGCTTAGCATGATGCGCCAAACTGCCAAGGTTAAAAGTTACTATTCCTGCTCATCAATACCTATCCATTTACTACACCAGCATCTCTTACATATTTCCCAACATGGTGCAATGACACAGATCCAAGTACTACATTATACAAAACAGCCCCTACCTTTACTGCTTTATCCATGATTCCTTCTTCAATGATCTTCGCAGCAACTCTCAACCCTCGAGCAAAAGTATCCATTGCACCAATGTGAGAAATCAGCATGTCTTCTAAATCGGTGGATTCTCGACGAACTTTGCAATCGAAGTTGAGTCCCCCTGGTGCAAGACCTCCTTGCTCAATTATAGTCTGAAAAATAAGGTATAATGGTGATTGCTACCCCCATTTATGGACAGGATTTGCTGAACAGAATAGCTTGTAGAATGGTTCTTACCAATACAGCAGGCTATCATTGATTTATGAGTTCAAACCGGACAAGTTAAATAACCGCTAATAATCGTAAATACATGAATTTGGATGTTGACGAAAGCCACAGTCTTTACAAGAACCTGTGACAGCAAGGAGCCTAGTATCCTAATTGGGAGCTGCTAAGCCACCATTGAGACTTGACTTGAAGTTTAACGCAACATATTTATTCATATCACTGTTCTTTATGATATTAACTTTCTGACCCAAAATACCAAGTTGGGAATCAGGGGCGCAATGATTAAACTTGACATGGGACTTGAAAACAAATATTAGCTGAGACTCAAAACTGGTATAAATGGCGACATGACTCACGGTTTTGGGCCTAGTACCAAACACCACTAATGCCCATGACAACAAAGGGCGCTACTTAAGTATGCGTACCAAGATGGCGGACACCAGAACGTAGTATGTGTACCATGTTAGGGTTAGGCCATAATTTTAGTTACAAATACTACGGTAGTCACTGGGCTAGTCCACGAACTTGTGATAGAAAATTGGAAAAAAATTATTACCTAACCCTAACCTGGTACACATACTACGTTCCTGTGTCCGCCATCTTGGTATGCATACTGCAGCAGGATCCAACAGGGTTACTTTTGCAAAAATAGCAACAAAATTATATAGCTATTGCATTTCCTACCTTCATAACCATTGCAGCACTCTTCACATCCATTGGAAACTGGTCAGTATCCCATCCCAAATCTGGCGACCCTGTATTGGAATCCACAGATCCAAGCATTCCATAAGCTGAAGCCATCACTATATCATGCTCATAGCAATGACCTGCCAATGTGGTGTGATTGGGCTCAATGTTCAGCTAAATAAAGGAGAAGTAGTGGGTTAGCATAAAATCTTACAACTATGTACGGCGGTGTGGCGCATCATGCTAAGTGTTAATAATACGCTCGCCACCGCATCTCTGATTACCCTTTGTGGGTTGGGTTCGAATCCCATGCGGGGATGATCATATGCGAGAGAATTGCTGGACTCCTCGCCGCCGTAGGGTGGTTCACGTAACCTGGTCGGTTACAGCTTCCTCCACCATCAAGTTCATGCTTCCAAAAACAAATAAACAAATAACTGGCTAACTAATCCCATACCCGACCTGGACTGGTAACCGGATCAAAGACCGTGGTTCGCCATATGATCAAGCCGTCTTATTGACTTTCTTCTCCCCCAGGATAAATATGTAAATCCTATCTTATCCTATGTGCATAAAATCCAAACATTTTCGACTTCCCTGTCCTATTTTCTAGCAAAGTCTGGAAACAAGGCTCACGACAACCGAATAGTGATATGTTAGTAGGAGTTATGCTGAAGGATATTGTTTTACATAGGTGTAGCCAGGATAGGCCTGAGGAGCGATGGATTCGATGAAATTTTTTTTTAAATGCAATTTTGCAGCATTTGTAGTGAGACATAAATATTTCACTTTTTCCAACACTATTTACTCTATTATAGAGGGATTTACTGCAAACTGATTTGCTATCAATAATTCCTTCACGAAATGAACCAACCGAGATAAATGAAAATGCGTGCTTGTATACCTTGAATAATTTTGACAACAAAAGTAAGTCTGTAAGGAGATTCCTTAAAGAGATATTGTTAGATATTAGTGGTTGCTTTTGTCTAGCCTTGTTCAGAGCAAAAGGCACGAGTGAGCGTAGTATTACGTCACTATACAAAAAAAATTGTCTATCAGGATTCAATGTTTCCTATCCTATTACCAAAGCAAAGTTGGAAAACAAGACTCTTGACAAGCAGATAATGATATGTTGGTAGGTACTATGCTTTGGAAGTGACGAAATATAAAATGTAAGGAGTTCACCATCTCACTATTGAATTCTTACTGAATTTAAAAAATTTACTATTTTTTAAAACTTGTATATGATCAATTTTGATAAAATTTAATATTCAATTGGGAACTCCCGTAGTATGTGTACAAGTCTAAGGTTAAGCCACAATTTTATTCCGATTTTCCTTACCGGTATTTTAGTTCTATTATGAGGACTGTTTGTGTTAGCCAAGTGAATATATCGTCTGCCCATAGGCTTCCGTCCCTTCAAACAACTTGTAAAGTAGACGGACGAAATTAGTTATCTACAAAGTGGTACACATACTTCTGGTTACAATTTATTATTAACCCATCTCACCTTGAAATCCTTGTCAAGTCCATATGTCTTCAGAAAGGCAATCACTGTCATAGCATCTAAAATCAAAATATGATAATTATAGTTTGGGTATGAAATGGTTCGTCAAACCATTGCTCTGAGCCAGTTATTCCTGTTCAACCACAAACAAGAGCAAAACAATCCCTAAACTGAGGAAAAGATTCAAATTTTAATTTTTTTTGATATATTGACGTGTTATGACCCTCACTCATGAAAGGATTATTGATAGTAAGCCAGTAAACGTCCGGTTTTCAGTAAATCTTCCAAGAATAATATAAAATAGTGTTGGAAAAGGCGTATAGATTTATTTCTTACTGCGAATGCTGCGAAATTGCATTTGAAAAAAATTGAAAATTTTGGGAGAGGCGATTGGCATGGTCCCTTCCTCTGTCTCATTAATTAGGTACTGATGAGATTACAGTTCCTCACAAAATAGTATTCTTCACGATCAGTGTCAGATTGTCCAAAGTCTTGCTAAGGGTGTCTAAATGATTCCTTGGGGATTAAGGGATTCTCGGTTTAGAATGATCAAGAGTTTTATGTTCATTTTTGCACAGGTTAGACATAATGAAAAAATAAGTTAGATGGACATACCATAGTCATACTGATGCTTAGATGGTTCTTTAGGTTTCGGTTCAATGAGCAGCTGACCTGTGAAACCAATCTTCTTCTTGTAGGCTAAAAATATTTTTTATAATATCAACCTCTATCTATAAAAAAACAACTTGATGCAAAATTGAACCATAAAATATGGGTTCATTCATTTATAAATTTTGCATCTTGTACTCTTTTTAAAAACTTCAATACCTTAAACTTTACAGAGATATTGACTCTTCTAAAAATATAGTACCTCCCTGTTTATCAGTATTACTTGTTTGGGAAGTGAATAATAGTGGAGGTCCCCATGATATTTATTATTTATACAGGTTTGTTCGAAACAGGGTTGAGAGCCATCAAATAAAAGTGGATACACTATTGACAGAAGAGCTAACCACATACTAAGGATTAGATATATATAAGTCAATCTTTGTGACACAGTTGTCAGTAAATAGAAACAATTCAAATCTACATTCTACTGGCAGAAAGTATTTCACAAAGTGAAGATTTTTCTAATACATAGTTGTGATATTGGACATCAAAAGTCAATAGGATAGGATTTAGATATTAATCCTGGGGGAGAGGACAGTTGATAATACAGCTTAATCATATGTCGAACCACAGCCTCTCATCTGGTTACCATCCCATGTCGAGTATGGGATTAGTTAGATAGTTATTTGTTTTCAGATGAATGAACTTGATGGTGGAGGCAGCCTCACCCTAGCAGAGGTTATGTGAAAAAAACAGAACCTACCTACAACCATCTTAAAAAAGTTCGCCATTTGATCCAGTTCCGATCGTACATTGGTATTAAGAAGGGAATGATACCCTTCACGACCACCCCAGAAAACAAAATTTTCAGCCCCCATTTTCTTTCCGATCTCCAAAGATTTTTTGACTTGTGCTGCTGCATATGCTAACACATGAACATCAGGATTGGTTGATGCTCCATTCATGTATCTGAAATGAATACCAGATAACATTAATGGATTTTTTCCATGTGCAGTTTCTATGTTTGAAAAAGCAAGGCATAAAGGACGGGGAGGAACTATTGTAGGTACTTCGGAGGGCACTCCGGAAGTATGTGTACCAAAATGACGCACAACTGAAACCATAACCTTTGGTAAATACTATGTTCAGGTTGTGCGCCACCTTGGTACACATACTTCGGAAGCACCCTTTGGTGGAGTAGGTAGATGCCAACGAACAGAACAGAAGACTCAAAACAAATCAATACTCTTGGTAGCAATTTGGTGGCATGAGCATTATTTCTTTCTAATCAAAGTAAGATCTATGATAGAAATGACACAAGGGAGATTGCAAGCTGGTTGTCCTTCGAAGCAGGTAGATCCCAACTGAAACAAGAATTAAAGTGCTTCCAGTCGAAATTGTCAGGAAATTTTGTAGAGATGACTTCAACAAGGTGAAACCTCTTGGTTTTAACATGTGGGAGTAAATAGATAGTTGCTTCTACTAAAACAGCCATGTGGAAAAGATATTAAAAATCTCATACTATCAGTTCTCATTTCAGTGTTAGTTGAGAGATTGACCTTTGCAAACTTATATGAACAAGATGGCAATGCTCAAATAAATGAAACAACAAATGTCAGATCAGTGTCACCATGGGTTGAAACAGCAGAATATTGAGTAAAACAAATATGTTATTTAAAAAAATGTACAAAAATCGTACCTTGGATGTGCAAACAGGTTGCAAGTGTTCCACAGCAATTTAACATCTTTCTCCTTCATCAGTTCGATTGCGTAATCTGCAACCTCATCCAGATATTTATTCGTTTCCTCCAATGTTTCGCCTTCTGGTGCAATGTCACGGTCATGGAATGTCCAGTACTGAAAATATATTTTGTTGTTTTAAATTAAGTTTCACGAGAATGAAACAATTTATAAATAATAGTGCCCAGAAATGTTTCAAAAATATCATTTCCCACTTGATTCATATGCCCCACACTTCATATGAATACTCCCTTCAACTTCCTGCTAAGTATTATCTATCCTAACCCAGAACATAGCATAAATTCCATTTTACATGCTTACTTTAACCATTTGCCGCGCAATATATTTATATATGTAGCAAAGAGTAAGATTGAGATAACATTTTTGAGACGCCTGGGTGTTAATAGTGATTGCTTGTAGCTCTTCCGTCAGCACTTCATTCCTCATTTTATTCAGAACTTAAGAATTTTGTCAACATGGATAACACAAAAACAGGTTGGCTGAAGAATACAAATTTGCCTATTCCACCCTTTAGTGGGCAAATAAGAGCAAGAAAAAAATTCTTGATATCAGAATGGAAAATAATAAATCTATTCATAACAGAAAATACTTCTGAAAAACAATGAAACATTATCTATTTAGATCAGCATTTTGTAGCCCTAATGTATTACTAGAAGACTTGAGAGGTGGTGGGCATGAGAGGTTAACCAGGGATTTTGAATCTATGATGCCAATATGATTAGACCCAGCTGTCCAACCCGGCCATCACAATCACTGATTATATCCTACCTTTATTCCAAGCTTATCAAAGAAATCGAAGGCAACTTTTAGTCTTCGTTTTGCATTTTCAACGCTGTTACTTCCATCATCCCATGGTCTTACAAGGGTTGGAAATCCAAATGGGTCAGCTCCTGTACAAAGTTATTATATATAATATGAGTATAAAAGATTTACGTTTTCGTGGAAGAGGAAAAGATGCTTGATCATGTGCCAAAGAAAAACTTCTGGTTTGGTTACCACGTACCAGTCCATGTGGGTTGACTCACTTATTCATTTTAGATACATTGACTTGATGGTGGAGAAAGTCGTAATCGATCATTGTTCATAAAAACCACCTAACGAAGGCAAGGAGGGCAGTATTTTCTTGTACATAACTATTTTCATGGGATTCAAACCAATGAATCCACACAGGGTAGTCAAAAATTCAAAGAGGAAGTCCGTTTCCAACCAAGAATGGAGTGCTGATCAGATCCCTGTCCTTCCAAAAATATTCCCCAGATATCAGTGGCTGCTTTACCCTGCTCGCACAAAGCCCTATTTGGAGTGAAAGATGTTAAAAAGCATATTATTTACAAAAAAAAGCATATTATTTACATATACAAATCAGTTGCTGCCTGTACTAGTGTTGGGTAGAAGCCTCTAAATCTCAAATCCAGAGCCAAGTTGAATCATGAGTCTCAAGTCGAGCGAAAAAGGTTATTTGAATACAAGTCCTGTTCGATCCATTTAGACCAGAGTTATTTTGAGTCTTTGGTAAATGGTGATTCGAGTTTAACTTGGGTGAGTCAATGGACTAGAGCCCAGGGGCCGAGGCCAGGGGATTTTGAGGTTGAAACCTTCCCCCATTTAAAATGTTCATAAATAGGATTTGTCTGTATCATACATAGCCAATGTTCCCTCTTAATTTTTTGTATGTGCGCAGAAATTTTGGTGTGTGCGCACTTTTTTGGAAATGACTAATATTTGTGCAAAAACCAATGAAGAAATTTTGGCGTTCTAACCGGTTAATAAGTGGGCCAACAACAAACTTTCTCAACCTGCCAACCGAGAACATTGTTACAATACATCGAAATACGCCTGTGCGCAGTAAATCCATGCGTGTGTGCGGCCTCTGAAAGCTGTGTGCGCGCGCACAAGCGCACACTTTAAAGGTAACACTGTACATAGCCATTTTTCAGAGACAGAAACTCTTTTTAGACCCTCAAGACTTCTGAACACCCATGTTTTCTGGCCTCTGGCCGGTCATTTCTCCCAAAAAAGGCTGGTACTAGTGGCGCAACCAGGTCCGCCCAGACATGCTAACTGTTTTTGTGCAACTTTGCTATTAAAAATGTCAGAACCCGCTTTTGAAAATCCTTGCTGTGCCCCTGCTCAAGCCCCTTACCACTGACTTGTAAAAAGCCCAGTTCAGAGTAAAAACTTTATATAAAACATCCCACTTACCAGTTCCCCTGAAAGTATGCCAGTAACAGGCAGAAAATCGAAGCCAGTCTTTCATTTGTTTTCCCATGATAACTTCAGTTGCATTGTAGTATTTGAAACAAAGAACCTCATCTGGTTTGGCGTCAGACTTGTATTGGACTTTCACATCTACAGAAAAAGAGTTAAGATTAAAAAGTATAGAACCTTCTTCTATGAGTTTTTATCATAATTCTGTAGTTATTCGATCAATTTACATAAGTTGTATTTATAATATAATAACCAAAATAAGTTGAAAGATAAAGTTTTAAAACTTGGAACTAAATGTATATGATTTCCCTGGTTGTTGGTAAGGTATGTGTGTGTAAATATCTCCGCTGAAGAGTTGGCGTTGCGGGATAAAGGTCCCATGTTTAAAACCTATTGAATAATACACCTATTTGTAATATATTGGGTAGACAATGCAGAACCAAACCGCAAAGATTTCAGTCCTTGCAAAAAAGTAGCTCCTCACACATTCGTTTCTTGTAAAGAACCCAATGTAATGCTTGTAAAGAATTTTGTTCAACGGAAAAGTACTAAAACTTGATATGAAGAATATGGTCCAATATTAAACTTGAATAAAACATCCTTTATTTTCAAAAAATTACGTCAATAACGATTTTCCAAACAACTTTTATTCAAAACAAGGTCAATTCCGAAAAAAAGTTAGGTGAAAAGAATGAAGTACATTCCACAGTTAAATGGTATAGTAACAATGAAACAGAAACTGCCCGCAACTCACCAACTGGAAATGAAATAATCTTTGCACACTCTGCACTTGCTGTGGAATCTCCGGCTTTAGGAGCAAATGAAGACATATTGAAATTACTAAATTAGAGTTTTATCGAAATATCAATCTTTTATTTCCTAAAAATAAGAGGTTGCTTAAATTACTGTATTTAGATCGTCAGTGCTTGGAAGGGGAAGGAAGATGAAATTTACAAGACTGTTTTATATGGATTGGTATTTTGTGATCTATATTATTCGAACTTTGGCTTATACACTTAGTATTTTTGGTAATATTGTCGTGAAATGAAATCTTTGCGCTCTCTAAATACCTATACTATATCAAAAATATATCATGAGAAATCACCTAACCACGTTGGAGGCCCAAACACTCTTAGCTCAACACATACATAATACAGAGTGTCCACAAAATCTCTTTACAATTTCAATTTTGTTCTGCTGTCAGGTCTCAATATATCTTAATCAGGTTTGTTGTTTTTTAATCAGTAATTGTTTAAGTATTTTTACTTCTATTTAATACATATATAGAAGATTGGGTAAATTAGCTGCTTTTGCTTAATAGTTCGTGTTTTTCCCTAAACATATGTGAGGGCCAAAACAATATATGGCGTCGATAAATTATGTTTGCAATTGAACAATTATAAGACTTTATGGACACCCTATTTCTACACATTTTCTAAATAGCCTCTGCTGCAATAGCGCTACGTACCTTGGCACAAATCTCATGTGCGCGATGCGATACTTCCGAAATCGTGCAGCAACAAACGCGGATTGCTGCATATTGCGTGAGTCAGCTGATAGTACAAACAATTTTGTTGACTAAGTTACCAACCGCCCTAGCAAGAACAACAAGTAAAAAATACTTTTTGAATAATGCACAACAGCACGTTACTGATATAGATGGCTGTTAAAAAAGGAACAAAATACATTTTATTTGCAAGTATATTGCAATTAATTCTTATCGTGTGTTTTCATGCCACTCATAATAAGGC
This sequence comes from Styela clava, assembly GCF_013122585.1. NCBI lineage: Eukaryota > Metazoa > Chordata > Ascidiacea > Stolidobranchia > Styelidae > Styela > Styela clava. The sequence continues at coordinate 1,979,439 of NW_024102840.1, read as the reverse complement.
TCTCAAATATGTAGTTATACTAGCCGGAATACGCCATATACGTGTCTTATCACGGGCCCATGTTATACGCTGTTTTGCAAATTATTATGTAATTCGGCTGATTTACTATAGAAAATAGGTTAAATTCACAATTTTTCAGTTTTAAAAATAACGAGCGAGGCACTACATGGTGTGTCTGATAATAATTAACCTACGATAAGGTCTCATCGCAGCACACAAGCGAACTTTGTACAACAATACAGCGCTTGTGTGATATTACAAAATGACAAAGATTCTGGGTACGATCTTCAGGATTTTTTGTACATAGCGCCCGCCAAATAACACCCCCGCCATCGAACAAAAAAAAAATAGTAATTGCACAGCACGGGTGAGGGTTAGGAATTCGAATGCAGATTATGATGGAAATTCAAATTTTAAATCATTCCTAACCTTAACCAGAACCCCGACTAGATAATTACTAAATTGTTATTTAAACGGGGCGGGGGTGTTTTTCTCAAATATCACTTTTTTGCATTAGTAACGGGGTCTTTGTACGAAAGATCCGGTGTTCCGTTTCCCGATTCAATTTTACTCTGAATGCCGAATCGGAGATGAACGATCAATCCATACTGCTTGTGTGAAGGATAGTTTAATGTTTCTTTAACACTAATTACAAAACTCCCAATACAAAGTTACTGCTTAAATTTTTCGAAGAATACTATGGTATAAATTCGCAGCTCCGAGTCCAGGAATTATGTTTGCTTTCTCGTCGTATAGCAGTTTTTTTTGCCTAGCCTCGGTCATACGTAGCCTCATGAGAGACCATGTTTCGCCATATGAATAGCCCGTTTATCGAATTTACTCTCCCCTTTTGGAATAAATATGAAAAATATCATCTTTCAACTATGAGCGAACCTTTGAAACATCGGCGGACAATCTGCCTTAGTTCTAACATCTGGTCTATTTGATGCTAAAACCACATATTATGTGATATTCAATCTTACGGTATCCTTCTATAAAGCGCATGCAGATGCACTAGCACAAAAACATAGTACATACAAAATAATTATAGGCACCGTGTTTCCTGGAAATATGGCCTGGCGTGAATTTTGAATATGATTTTAATATAATCTCCCCTTAAAATAACATCTAGCGCGAATTTTTTAAAACAAAAACGTGTTATTTATTAATAAATGGATATCGGTTTTTATATTCTGTATATTTGAAAATCTTGTAATTTATTTTTTTATAAATGAAATTAAAAGACGTCCCCTCAAAAAAAAACCTAGTGGTATTTTTTCGAAAGAAATTTTAAATAAGACCCGGTCTTATTTTTGTGGAAATACAGTAGCTAGTCTCGCCCCCCAACTGATAGTACCTGAATAGTAGATTCACTGCGCGGACGTAATCAAACTGTGGCAGTGGCGACATCACAAACTGACTATTTGCTTGATCGTTTGACCCAAAAGTGCAATTTTGTAAAATAAATCCGGAAGTAATGTTGTTGTATTGAAGAATTATTTCCGGGCAAAATCAAATCCGTTTCCATACAGGAGCGTAACTATAGTAAAGCATATGGTGTAGATTTACATATTCACTACCAAAATACTGTATAGTTTCAGTAGATCTTGCCATTTGAGTGGCCGCCCTGTATTTTTGCTCAAAGTTGGTTCTTCAATGATGAGTCTTGGTATTCGAACAGGGGCGCTGTCATGATTTTATAAAGGGGGGTCCTGAAATTATTAATTCCCAAGTTGAACCGTATCAGCTAGTGCTAGTGGGTCAATTTTTTTTTTTTTAGTATGGGGGTTACGACCCCCCCCCACCCATCCTCCTCCATCCGGCTACTCCTATGCTTTTAAGTGCCCCAGAATTTTGCCCATAGATGAGTCTCCTTTATGTATGAGAGTGGTCGTTACCGCGCTTTGAAAATGTTTTATAAAATAGTCCGATCGCAGATGCGATTGATGTCGCATTCGCATACTCATCCAATGTCTGTGTCCTCCATACTCACATCTGGGTTTATTCTAACTCAGAGCTCCCCAAACTCTAGATATTTTACGACTACTCAAAATTATCGCACAATGCATTCATATGCGTTGCGACGTACAGTTTTGGAATCACTGCTATATTCATTTCCCCAAAGTTCACGCCAATTTTATTGCTGTTTGTATTTTATTTTATTGATGAATAACGAAAGAATAAATATATTTCTCTTTAATGCCCCGAAACGTAGTAGACTCAAAAATATCTACCACAATAGATCATGACCTAGGTCAAAATCATGCAAAAGTTTTGGCACAAAATTTTTCTGTTTATTAACTTAGCTTAACAACCTATGGACCTCCGATGTTTCGACTGCCAATCAATGCCGTCCCCAGACAGAGATATCAAAATTTAATAGTTTATAATGAAGTACAATGAAACAAACCATTTCCAATAAGAGATGAGGCGACTATCAGGAACATTCGCAAACCCTTAACTTTAATGTATATATATTTATACGGGGTGTCCATAAAGTTCCTTTATAATTTCAATTACGTTATGTTATGAAGTCGGTTATCGTTATATCTTATCCAGGATTGTTGTATTATAATCAGTAATTGTTTAAGTAATTTATCATCTTTATCATCGAAGTTGTAATTCATTAAACCTTGTAAAAATGTCTCTATGGGTTTTCGCTCTTGCTTCTAGAGAGACGCGCTTATGTGTTCGTTAATCCGTCGTCGTAATTAGTTTAGGAAACGAACTGTCCACATCCCCTCTCGCTATATCCAGCTAAAACTTCCTTTGGCAGCCGTGATATAAAACGCTCCCTAAGTCTACCACTGAAAAGCTCATAAAATAGATAAATTTTCATAGATTTTGTGACGTCACAATAAGTTTCATTATAGCTGTTTCAGAATGTTTCGGAACAAATCATACACAAATTAGATTTACCTGAAGATTGTGCCTGCGCTTTAGCGCAAGAAGATTTTAGGATAACGCTTATGAAGTGTTTAGTAGGAAAATAGGTGAGTGAATTTGTTTCATATTTTTAATAAAGTTTTCTTATAGCTATGTTTGCGAGGTTTAATACAATGTAATGAGGTAGGTTTCTGTTAGCGGAGTCGCAATCGTTGGCATAGCTACGTAAGAAAGAGCACGTGGCAAAAAATGCGCTTCTTTGATCAATGACTGACAATTTTTAACGATAGTTGTTGAATTGAGATACCTATTTATATTTTTTCTTATTTATACTTCATCAATTATTTAATCTGAAGGTTAATAATAGTTTAATGTGCTACTTTTGAGTGAAAATTTTGAATATTTTACTAGAAATATATTGAGAAGGGACACGTTAAACAATAAAATATAACGAAAACTTGGCTTCGTGCAATGATTAAAAACTTCATTTTTCTGCTTAGTTGTGGCAAATAAATATATTGTAGTGCTTGGTTTACTGAATACGTAGTTTAGTTTACTCTGGTATTTTACTTATAGCAATGAATGATAAGTAATTGGTAAGTACCACAGGGCCGTCCCGTCCTTAGGCCACTGCAACTTATGCGCTCGCATGCTTCGCGCTAGTTCGAGGTTTAAGTTATTACATTTAACAATTATAAATTATCAATGGCATATCTTGGTAAAATGGCGCCCTTGGCAAAGTTCGAAAATGCGCCCTCTCGATCGTTGATTGACAATTTGTACCGACTGGTATTGAATTGAGATAATTCTACGTTATTATTTACTCCCCACGGGCTTCATAACACCAAAAGTTTTGACAACCCCTGGATAGTTTCCCCAATAATTTAGGCCAGTCCTGGTAAGCGATATACCATATATATTTTATCTTAATTAATTCGTTAACATTCTTGTGTGTGACTGTACCCGCTTGGTGCCACAATAGAGTTTTTTGCTATACAGAAACGGCGATGTGAATTCGTCACTTCAAACGGCATCTGTCCGTTCATATTCTGTCAGTGTTTCGAATTTGATATCATTGTCATCAACGAATGTGCTGGCACTCTTCTTATTGACAATAATATTAGCTCGAAGCCTACTCGACTCCTCGCCAAACAAAAGAACCGCTCTTTCAATAGCAACCAATTAACCCTTTATTCGATCTAGCCTTGTGTCAAAGCGTATGGTGGACCAATACTGAAAATTGTATAGTTCACTGGGCTGTGAACTCGTCACAAGATATGCTAAAAATCATGAAAAAATATTATTTTGAGTTACGAGGAAAACGATTAATTTGTTTGACGGTTGACGTCAGTCGTAATTTATTCGGTTATTGTTATTTAAAAGTGAAGAATACTAGGTACTATGCAGTTTCTGCCAACCTCTAACCTGTTTAGACAGGTTGGGGTGAGTTAGAAGATAGACAATAATCTATCCTATAACAAAGGTAAACAAAAAAACACAAGAGAAAAGTATTGATGGGGCAATACCAGTCTGGTGTCGAATTTTCTTATCTATTATACTTAATGAAACAATCACAACTGAGAAAAATTGAATCGATACGTCGAGAAGGAAATTTTACAAATTCCATTTAAAAGTTACATAAATTGGTTTTTAAAGCGATGTTGGGCGTAAAATATTTTATGCTTATCACTGTATTCATAAGATAGGTAAAGGGTTAATTTGAGGCCATAAATGTTTGTGTATTTGCTCAACAACGCTCGGCTGAGCCTTCAGAATTGAGTTAATGCGATATATTTTAGCATATATACAGGGTGTCCATGAAGTTCTTTTACAATTTCAATTTTGTTATGAAGTCAGTTCTCAATATATTTTAACCAGGTTTGTTGTTTTTAATCAGTAAGTGTTCAAGTATTTTTACTTCTTAATACATCTGTGAGGGCCAAAACAATATATGGTATCGATAAATTCACTTTGCAATTTTGAAAATTGTTAAGATTTTATGGACATCCTATACTACGAGTACCATAGTGAGGAGTTTGAGTATTGAAATTCGCTTTTTAACGGACCTTGGTGATAGATATTGAGGCAGCGGATACAGCGGGAAGCGATTTGGTTACTAAAGTATAAAATAGCCCTGTCTTGGTAGATAAATTTTTGAGCAGCGATTCTAATTCAAGTGGCACTGGTCATACCGCTTACAACAGGGGTGGGCAATTACCTATCTGAGTGGGCCAGCTACAGATAGTAGACTTGGTTATTGGGCCAGAGGCTCCAAACTTAATATGAAAAACTATGAATCACAATAGTACCAAGAATAGGTAAATAGTGCAGTACAAAACAAGCACTTCTATTGTGTAAACACATAGTTATCAGGCATTGCCAACCAAAGCTAATGAAATCCGCATTCGATTTTTAGTTTTCTATTATGCCTATATTGTTAGCAACTATCTCCAACCAAAACGATAGAAATCTAGGTAACAATTTAAACTGCCCATCACATCATTCAACTTCGATAGTTGCTTCAGCTAGCCATCATACTAGTCAATTCAGTCACAGTGGTGATATAACAACAATATGTCAAACGATTTTTCTGATTCATTTTATAAGAAGCAATTTAAAATACGATATTTTGATTACACTTCGAATGCGTCGCGGGCCACAGATAATGGAGCGGCGGGCCACATGTTGCCCGCGGGCCTGGGTTTGGACCACCCTTCCATAGATGGATGATCAGACTATTTCTAAAAGAGTTGTTAGGTCACACATATATATTCAATTGTATTATTGCTCTACAATGCGTCCGTCGCTTGGCTTAACAGTGATAAAAGCACCGTGCAAAACAGGGAACGATTCAACGCAGGCAGCGACAAGAGCAAAAAAAAAACGATATGTATTTTTTACCCACGTGAGCTTTTTTAAACATCAGCTGTGGGATTAGGAATTTATGCTTGATGGGGAAAATCCAAGTGTCGAGTGCTGACAGAGGGCCACTCTAAGTGGCCTCTGTTTTAAATCATTTTGCAACCAGATATTTCGAAAATTACTTAATTTATTGTATACCTGTGCAGTTTTAAACACACGTCGACGAGGCGAGATTCGAACCATGTATTTCTAATTGTTTCAATTTAGTTTTCCCGTCTCGCAATCGTTCTGTGTAAATACCCCCATCAGACAACCCGACACGCTTCTATGGTTTAATGTTTCCATGTTATGAAATGATACACGGACGAACAAATGGGAATAATCTATTGTTCGTCACAATGCACACAAGGCTGGTGGAATTTGGTGTTCCCACATATTTTTGATACTTTAAATTGCCGAAAAGGTTTATAATTTTAATTTTTCATATAAAACTTGAAATATATATAATTTTAGATTATCCAAAATTTAGTTTATTTGCAAAATTTGTCAATGAAAGATTAACAATTTGATTTGATTTTACAATTTTTGTAAGCGGAACACTGAATTGTCATCATTTCGTCTTACTTGTTTATACAATGTCTTCTGCTTGTTAGATTGACCTGAGCTCAGACTGAGGACATTTCGGTCATAAGTTCCTTAGTAAGTGTCGCCGATTTCACGAGTTGGCAAATCGATTCGGTTCTAAATTTAGGGTAGACAGAGAAAAGCCGATAAAAGGATATGTTTCGAAAGAAATAACGGAGCGTAACATAATAGAGCGTTTTTAGGCGGAATTTCGAAAGTCCCGTTTTTTTGGACGGCAAATCGAAGTATTAGATTTGATATATATCAAAGGGAGAGTGAAAATGATGATAAATGTTTTTGACAATATGGACTTGCTTGTCATATAACATTGTATGTACGCAATCGTTGAGCCGTCCCGGCAAGAAATTTCTTGGGTGTTTTTTTTTTAATTCTGGATATGTTTAGAATGATGATATATATCCCCAACTATGTAGCCCACCAGATCCTCGTGAGTCCCACCCCTTTCTCAACTCGCTACGCCACCAACTAATATGGTGAATTATACTCATCGACAAATACGATTCCAAGTCTATGTATTTAAAATAAAAATAACTGTTTAACTATTCATATGCCCAACATTGACTGGTAACCAACCAAACGAATAGCGGGGTTCACCATATTATTGAGCCGTCTCAATCTCTTCCTCGGGATAAATAGTAAATACACAAATTTGATTAGAAAATGAGTTAAAACAGAAAAGATGGACAAATGTCTTGAGTACTAAAAATATGTGGCATTCGTTGCAAAATAGACAGTTTCCGTAAAATTATCGTATTTTATCACCAATTTATCAATATTACTATCAGTAGAGGGTACGCGAGACCAACTCCCGAAACTTCCTCGATGCCTTTGCGCTAGTGGATCCACTTGCTTATAATGCAAGGATAATGTAGCGGGAATAAAAATACAATACTATGCCATTCAAGAGTCCTGCTACACTCTAACACAAATGCATTTCTGTAACGTTTTATGTGACCAAAATCAGACTTCCTTAGACAAGCAGTTTTTACTTATCGATCTTTATCGGTATTTGTCTGTTTGACGCACGCGATATCTCACGAAGGCGTGGTTGAATCTGCTCCAAATGTATGTGCATTCATCATATCTCGGACCAGAAGCCTATTGATTTTGAATGAATTATGTCGTATAATTAGCGAGGTAATAATTAATTAGTGATGGGACACGCGGTCTCACTATAGAGTCATGAATCGAAACCGCAGTTTCGATCGATAAGTCTTCGGTCTCCGACCGTTACTCTCGTTTAGGGGTTTGGTGTGAAACAGATATTTGCAAAACAGCAAAGTAATTATACTACTGTTTTGTATTACGCAGGTTCTGAACATAGCAACTATAGTTAGTTTTAACCAATATCAACAATGGCATCTCGCAGCGCAGGAACTCTGATCACGACACATAATGCGACTTATATTCCTCCATCTCTCATGCCAGGGTGAGTTGGCTTCAAAATTTTTATTAATTTATCTCATTTCTTGGCGCGAATGCCGTCCCAGTTGTTTATCAACCCCACTCTCCAAGGATGTTTTACATTAAAGTTATTTCAAATTTTATCACATTTCAGGGCTCCTTGCTGAGAGCCTTTTTGGGAGTGAATATGTTAGGAAATTCATGCAATTGGCGCCAAATTACAGCATGTCGACTCGATGCCTTAATAGTATAATTATTCAAATTGAGTTTATTTGCTTTTGAGTGAGTAACAAGAATATGCACAAGCAGCTACGCCGAGAAAATATGAGAAACAGCTTGCTCGACTTTGCGTAATCGTCTGCGCATTTTGGTCGACTATCCGTATATTTTGGCGGGCCTTATCACATCCCTGTGACGTCGTGGATGACGTATTCAGATGGGGGTTAGGAATGACATATGCAAAAATTCTTACGCCACGCCCAACAGGAGTTATTGTGGTACGAAACCACATGAGACCCCGTAATTTATTATATCGTGTGTGTGAGTTGTTGGGCATGAAAGATAAACGTGGAATTTTAACCTGTGACGCTATCATAGCTAATTCTAACCGCTTTAACCGTTAGATTATTAGGCAGACGAAAATTCTTCTTCGATGATGACACAAAAAACAGCTCTTCTAGTATATATTATGACGTCATATTCTTTATTTTTAGGTACAGAGGATACGTCCCGAATTTAATGTACAAATACGGAGACACGTACGGTAACGCTACATTAAAGTATTTTCAAGACTTTAGATCGGAAACACTGAACACTAGCAGAAGTCCCCTCGCTAAGGGTGGACAGGTGAGTGGTTTTATGTGGTTCTTTTTGCACCGAACACGGGTTCGGACGGCCCCCTTTCAAAGACTCTTAACATTCATTGGTCTACTGCATTCCAATAAAAGACAATTTTCGTTTTTGATGGATTTCCATCGGTTATTTTATTAGTTTAATACTTTTAATTAGTTTAATATAGAAAAGCCAACAAATGGAAGCAAAAGAATAAATAAATGCGGTCAAAGAATTGAACAAATTTCAGCCAATTTATTTTAAATTATTGGAGTGGAACAATTTGGATCCAGTCCGAACTCCCGTGAAAAATCAGATTTTTATAATAAAAACTGACATATGCGACAAGCCTTTTATCATGCTTTAATTATGCTCAACAAATGCTCAGGCAACCTAACTTGACTCTTTACGTTTTTGTTTCAACTTTTTTGGAAAATTTTGACCATAAAAAATTTGAAAATTGCGACCTAGACTTCATGACATTTAAAGTTTCAAACCCGATTCCCGGGAGTTCAAAGATACGACTCTAGCTCACCCTCCAATAAAAGTATACCCAACTTCGAGTCGTTCGAACTCTGATTATGTCCAGTGGTGGGATTCAAGTTTTTTGTCAGCCCGTTTCTTCACAAAAGTCATATTTTTCAGCCGGTTCTGTCACCAACAGAACATTGACAGTAATCAGTAATGCTAACCGGTTCGCTGATCTCATAAAATTCCGTGAGGCGATTCTAAAGAACCGGTGCGAACCGGCTGAATCCCACCATTGAATATGTCCCTTCTAATAAGCTATCGTGTTTCAGTTTCCAACAATCTACACTCACGACCCTGACCTCGTCATTAGCAACCGAACAAGGACTCGAGAGAAATATCGAACAACCCCCACGTGGTCAAGATTTAACCTAGATTATGACCGCACGAGGGAATTACATAGCTTCGATGAGGTAAGATAGCATATTCGCAGATTTTGATTTTGAGAGATATTGTTTATTGGTTATCGATCTTTAGATCGATATGTTGATATGTATTTGTTTGTCTGTCTGTTAGATGCACGCGATATCTCACGAAGGCGTGGTTGAATCTGCTCCAAATTTTGTATGTGCATTCATCCTATCTCGGACCAGAAGCTTATTGATTTTGGATGAATTATGTCGTATAATTAGCGATTTATTAATTCATTAGTGATGGGAAACAAGGTGTCACTGTGGAGTAAGAGCGCTGAGCGCTGTTTTTCCCCTAACTTTCGATCGATAAGTCGTCGGTCTCTGACCGATATTCTCGTTCCAATATTGTTCTATTTTTTAAAAATCTAATGAAAAAAGAAACAAAAAATATTCGCAGACGACCATTGTAAAACAGGAGTTTTGTTACTAACTGATTAACGTCCCTGAGTAAACTAAAATTACCTCATTTAACGACTCTGTACGATGTATTTTCTGCGTTGTATTTAAAAGTATTCAGTATTTCAATAAGCAAACGAATAGCTCGCAGAGCCTCTAGTTTTTGCTCACAGAGTCGTATTTTGTAAACACCCGGGAAATCGGAGTCCAAATTCTGATCTCCCGATTAAGAGTTGCAAATTTTTAATGACAACCGTCTAGCGTACATGTTGCAGTACTTAATCTCAATAATATTAAATATCAACTCTTCGTTTAATTTAAACCATTACTTGAACGCCTGGATGGTATGTAGACTTGAAAACCTCCATAATTAAAGTTTTCTTTCTAAACTTCGTCGAATCGAAATGTCAGAATCTGTTCACCAAAAGTCCATGCATCTGAAAAAAATAACTAATCCCATACCCGACGGACTGGTAACCGGACCGGCCGTGATTAGCCATATAATTAAACCTTCTTAACGTATTTCCCTTCCCTTAGAATAATATGGGAATCCTTTCCTTTCCTAAAATATCACCCAGGAATATCAGCATCCTTCACTTCCGCAAGTGAGCATGACCTTCCTTCTTCCGAGCATGTTCATTGAAAAACTAACGAGAGTCTCACAAAGACATACGCATACTTTTGTCGCGGTGACCGTACATTTGAACCCATGTACATTTGAACCCATGCGTATATCCACGGGTTCAATCTATATGCGGGTGCTAAAACCAATGGGTTAGGGTTAGTATGGGTTTAACTATCCGTGAAACAAAAAAAATTCCAGAGGTGCAATAGCATACAGGTGCAATTGTCATGGGTTCAAATGTACGTGGGTTCAAATGCAATGGAACCTTTTGTCGCACATCTAGATCTGTTTTGCCGAACAAGTTGACATAATCCAATATGTTTAAGCGTTCTAACTGCTACTCCTTCGGAGCGACGTCAGGAGAACACGCATGACCTAAGCGCGCTGTGATACAATATCAACCCAACTTGAAGAAATCATACGAATACATCAATTCGAGCAAATAAATTTTATTGCTATTATACGGAAAAGTATGATTGCGATGAAATTGGAACTAAATTAACGAAGAATCTCTGAACACTACAGACGGGCCTTTTGCCCGCGCACACACGATTCAATGTCTACTCCCATATAAACAACCAATCGTATTAAAGTCTTGCAACCAATTTCAATCTGAACTCACGAGTAGACATTTTTCGACTTTTAGAGGCGATAATGAGTAAAAGCGTGGTTTTTATTGAAATACGATTACAAGTAAATAAGCGCAACTGGCAGAATATCTGACCCAATTAAAATGGATTTAAGATGGCGCACAACCTGAACTCAGGGTGTGTACCAGGTTAGGGTTCAGGTTATGCGGCATCTTAGTGCGCATACTTCAGGAGCACCCTTCGACCAAACAGCAGCACACATGAACAAATAAAAAGCGTGACGGGCAGAATAACTTGCACCAAATTATGAAGATGTCATGCTGTCAGGACTCTCAACATGGTTTTATTCGCAATAATAATTAGACCCAAATAAAATGGAATCGACGTCATCTTGACGGTTAACTAAGTTTTGTTAAGGAAGCAGTGATACACCCAATTAGATCGAGAATATTTGAATAAAAATAGTATGATACATATATGCAGCTAGCTGTAAGCGCGGCATCTCTCAAATTATTAATGTAAGCCACTTTGTTACCAAGTAAATGAATCGTACATTGCGAAATATGTCCCAGGCGGAGTCCAAAATAAATTATTTTATCCTATTTTGAGCTTGTATACTTTGTAACTGCTTTCGTTCCTTCCGATACAGCATGCTTGGCCAGTTCCCCTGGTAACAATAGTCTCACAGCAGTTTGAATCTCACGACTGCTGATAGTAGCTCGCTTGTTATAACCCGCCAATCTCGAAGCTTCGCTCGCGATGCGCTCAAAGACGTCGTTTACAAATGAATTCATAATACTCATCGCTTTGGCTGAGATTCCAGTGTCCGGGTGAACTTGCTTTAAGACCTTATAGATGTAAATTGCAAAGCTTTCTTTTCGTTTCTGTCTCCTTTTTTTTGGTTCATCCTTTGGCGCTGATTTCTTTGCTAGCTTCTTGCTACCCTTCGAGGAGGCGACCATCTGGTAATAGTGAAATAGTAATTAGTTGTTTAGTAAATTGACGGACGGTCTGGAGCCTGATTTTAGCGCGAGTGGTAAACTTGATTGATCGAACTTAAAAAAACATCATCTAAAGCGCAAGCGCTATCCAAAAACTAGAAAGGGCTTGATTTAAAAACTCCGAACATTAACCGCTATCGGAAGCATTAACTGGTAACCAAATACGGCCATCTAGAAATTGTAAGAATTCACTGGCCGCTTGGTAACTGTAAAAGGTCCAAAGTAACAACCCAGAAAGAAAGAATATAGTAATATAGCAGTAATAAGCGGTTCAGGCTATTGTCTGCTTGTGAAAAACGGTGACCGTACATTTGAACCCACATACATTTGAACCCATGCGTATATCCACGGGTTCAATCTATATGCGGGTGCTAAAACCCATGGGTTAGGGTTAGTATGGGTTCAAATATCCGTAAAACAAAAAAAATTCTATAGGTGCAATTGTCGTGATTTCAAATGTACGTGGGTTCATATGTAATGGAAGCGTGAAAAACGTCCTTTGAAGTGGGTGTAAAACAGGAATATACGCAAAGCGACATCTTTTAGAATGAATTAGGATTTATCCAGCTAGGATGTGGTATAATTTGAGAACTAAAATTTCCCGCGCAATCTGTATTCTTTACCCTAACTCGGTATTTACTAATTTTCTCATTTCGAGAAATGTGGGGGGCTTTGTACAAAGACGCCGAGATCTACCATCTTCAATTCTACTCTCCTTAGGAAGGTTCGGTCTTGGCCAAACTTTCTTAATTCAGAACTTATCCAAACCTAGGATTTACAGACATGCGTTGACTGGCGTTTTTAAACGGTGACCGTACATTTGAACCCATGTGTATATCCGCGGGTTCAATCCATATGCGGGTGCTAAATCCCATGGGTTAGGGTTGGTATGGGTTCAAATATCTGTAAAACAAAAAATAATTCCATAGGTAGGTGCAATAGTATGCAGGTGCAATTGTCATGGGTTCAAATGTACGTGGGTTCAAATGTAACGGAACCATTTTTAAACGACTGTTGATGAATTGAGATACTTGTGCGTTATTATTTAAGAGGGAATAAGAGTTTCAATCATTTCTAATTCGAAATAATTTTAATGCAACATTTTTACGATTAAAAATTTTCGCCCCTGTTTGCGTCCCTGTCCGATGGTACTCATGGCACGAGCCACACCCTAGATACACCACTGCGTCATAGCAGGCATCATATACCAACAATCGTATATACAACCGTCAACACTCAAAACTAGAAAAACATACAACACACCCACCTTGTATCCTAAGTCCGTAACACAAACGTCTTAAACGAAAATAACAGCTTCCTTTTGGGGGACAGAGTTATCATTACAAATCCGTCGCGTAATAATGATGATAGACTGTGCAAAGGAACAAACAATTGTTTGTAAATATAAACAGCGACGCACTATAAGTGGACCTAGACAAATTGAGAGAGACCATTGTATTATTTAGTTTGTTCATTTCTCTATACTGATCCTTATTAATCGACATATTCCAGAGTCGATGAAATCCTATGCAATACTTGTAAGGCTGTGAAATCGTATGAGCTATAAATATCAATCAATCGAATTGTTTTTATTAGCCATTCGGGCAAACGGCCACAATAAAATGAAAGCAAAATTGAAAATATATACATATTCATGTCTTGGCCAAGAATGGACAGAATAACCGCGAAATGACCATTCGGTCTACTTGTCAGCGGCAACCTTGTAATATCAGTAATTTATGAATCGAAGTCACTACAACATGAATAAACGCCCTGTATATAAAAGCAAACCTAATACAGGCAAAACAAAATGATCTTCCAAGGTGTAGCAATAAGGGGCAAATCTGATATTTGAATTGAATATATTTAAACAATATACATATATTAATATAGACTCGCGCTTTTTACTTTTCTCGCAGACAAACCGATTTTTTACTTTTCTCACAGACAAACCAATATTCGGTTACGCTTCTTACAGATAACCTTAAAACTCGCGTTGATACTTCTTCCTTTTTCAATGAACAAACCAAAACTCGTGTTCACACTTCTTTCTTTTCTTGTAAAACCGAAACTAGAGTTCACACTTCTCACTTCTCTCACGCACAAACCAAAATTCGCGTTGACACTTCTTACTTTTTCATTGAACAAACCAAACCTTGCTCTGACACTTTTTACTTTTTCATCAAGCAAACTAAAACTCGTGTTCACACTTCTTACTCTTTTTAGACAAGCCAGAAGCATCGCGACAATTACCGCGACAAAACTGGAATCGTTCCTCGACAGAACCTGTTCGTAATTCCCGTGAAAAATGAAGAACGTTTTGCAGATTTGCCAGGAATGTAAGTGTACACTTTGTTATTCTCATATTTTTTTTTACAGAGGAGAGAACAGCCGACAGCTGCCAAGCAGTGGGGAAATCCAGGGGGGTCGGCACGGGTTCGCGAGAACGATGCTAGCGAACCCGTTCTTGTTGTCTGTTTTAGATCTGTGAAAAATCCATATCTACCAATTTTCGCGCGACCTAGCTGGCGAGAGCTTTGCATTGGGTACCTTAGAAACTAGAGTTCAGTGTAATTCCCGAATTTCGAATTTTAGAACATATCAAGCATGTGGTATTTTAAAGCAGGGGTGTGCAACCTGCAGTCCGCGGGCCAAATGAGGCCCACAAGAAAAAAGTGTTCAGCCCGTGGAGAAGCGCCAATTTCGAATGATGTGTTGCCCGCGAAACAAGTTTTATTTTTTTTAACTTGTGCGAAGCGAACAACACATGTCATAAGATGAATAACCCAATTTTTTGCGCTTGCAACTACAAGAAAAGTCTATGTTAAATAAAGGTACGCCCTGCGGTTTCACCCAGTTATATATATCTGGCCCTTCTGTATTAAAGGTTGCACACCGCTGTTCTAAAGTATGCGAGGATTGTTAGCGTAACTGTCTCTGTGACCGAACGGTTATTGTGCGTGACGCTGTATCGCGGTAGCCTGTTTAGGTCGAAAACCTCCAGTTAATAGGTTTACCCTAATTTTTTATAATTGTTTTGCTGTTTTTAGTTTTTTTGGCTGTGTTATTTTCAATTATTTTGATTTTCATTTATATTAATTTATTTTGCTTTGTTTGCACTAACACCATAGTGACGGCATAGACACGACACCAAGACCTGAGTTACGTCACAATTACACAAGAGAAATGAATCGAAAAGTTCCCGCGCCTGCTGCAGACACGCGAAATCCACAAAGACTCGACAAAAATAAACGAGTTTGCATGTTCTTTAGAGAGGGAACCCATAGTCTAGTATAAGACCTCACAAAGAAGGTCATTTACATGAAGATTTAGACCAGTAGCTCTTATCCTTTTTCGCTACACTATCCCCTTTGCCTGATTCAAGCACTTCATTGCGCCCGGTTTGTATAAAAAACATTGGGTCTAAAGGAGTACACGCCGTAAGTGCTCAAACAACGCTTAACAAATGTGATGTGAAAATAAATGCTATAGGCTAACAGCTTAAAAAACGTCAAACAAAAATATGAAGTGACTATACTGCCCAAATTTTCATTTATTTTTTCAATTAAAAGTCTGTCTCACGGGGAACGCCATAGTTACCCTATTTGGCATTGGGCATACCTGCTTAATTGAAGACTGAGTGGGTTTGATTTCACCTAGACGCGTCTGTCAAGAATTTTATTCCGTGCCACACAGATTTTTTTTCACATCGCATTTCTGTTTGGCGTTCACAGTCTTCACAATTCACTGTTCTGCAATCATTGAATGAGCAAGCAGTTTCGGCGGTAATTTCACATCACATTTTTTAGCGTTACTTAAGTTAAAGAGTTACGGTGTTTACTTCGCTGGACCCAAAGCCTTGATATAAGACCATATATTTATACCTATTTCTAATCTGCTTTTTATATGACCACTCAATAGGCTTCTGCCTATGTGGTTATTAAAATGTTGCCTTGGATCATACACCCAGCCCTATTTTTTTTTCATTGTTACAAAGCAAAGTTCTAAATATGTTTTTCAAATATTTTAGGAATTTTTTCCTTCCCTATCATGAGACACCCAACAAATCTGATCCTGAATACTAAAAAAATGGACACAATAATTCCTATTCATCGTTCGCAGTGAAGCAACGCCACTGTTCATAGCTTGATAATACATATTACGACCAGATGGACCATTACTGGCCATTTGAAAGCGCTCCAGAAGTGTGTGTACCAATATGGCGGTAACTAATTTTGTCCGCCCACTTTACATCAAGTTGTGTAAAGTGACTGAGGCTTATGGGTAGGGGATATATTCACTTGGCTAACACAGACAGTCCCCGAACTAGTAATAGAACTAAAACAAGGAAAATTGGTATCAAATTATGCCCTAACCCTAACCTGGTACACATACTACGGGAGTACCAATGTATATAACCGTAAGATGCGAGTTAAATTAACTATGCGTTGATTTGCATTGGCAATTTTTAGCTGCATTTTTGTAGAATAATAAGTAGAGGTATATAATATAGTTCCAATATGTATTTGTTTTCAACTAGTATTATTATAACAATATATTTTTATACTTTTCTTATTTTGTTGGCTCGAATAATAATCTGTCGCATTACAATTTGGACGTACAGAGCTACTTAAATTAAGTTATACACTTTCCAATTTAGCATAGTTATCAGACCGCAACACTGTCGAACATATTGAGTTTTGAACTTTAAACTATTACTAATATTTAATTCGGTTGTTAATATCCAGAGTGACCCAAAAGCAAAGTAGAGATTTATATATTATAGTTTCAATATATACTTTGTTTTTAACTGAGTATTATTAAAACAATATATATATTTTTATACTTTTTTCTTGGCTCAAATGATATTCTGCACCATTACAGTTTGGACGTACCGAGGTATTGAAATTAAATTACACACTTTTCCAATTTTGAATAGTTTTTTTTATTAGACTTTAACACTGTCAGGCTTTTTGGAGTTTTGAACACGAGGCCTTTATTCTAAGTCTGCTAATATTTAATTTAGTTATTGATAAACAGGGTGACCCAAAAACAGTATCCTAGGTCAGGGCTATTCAACTGGCGGACCGCGTTCCGAATCCGGACCTTTCGAGTACGAGATTCGGACCGCACCCAATTCTTTATTTTAGATCATAAGCCCCACTTTTGAAGTTTTCTTTTATGAAATGACTTTTATAGTTTTGAATATATATGAAAAGAACTATAATACCATAATAAGCAATTTCGATTAGCTAATAATCATTAGCCGGCCGAGAAAGTGTGCGTTTAAGGATGCCTAAATATAAATTCTGAAAAGACCGGACCCAAATAATTTTGAAGTTTTGTATGCGGATCTTCCGTAAAAATAGTTGAGTAGCCCTGTCCTAGGTCATCTGGAACATATTTCGAAGAAAATATTACTTTTGTGCAAAGCGTCCCAGACTACTGAAACTTATGGGTACAATCACACACAAACAGAAGTTCAAGTGATAAATAATATGTGAACCAAGATGGAGGACACCGGAACGTAGTATTCGTACCAGATTAGAGTTAGGCCATAATTGCATTCCAATTTTCCTTATTTTAGTTCTATTACGAGTCCGGGGACTAGCCAAGTGACTCCCATAGTACTTTATGGCCTCACCATAATCTGGTACACATAGTGCGTTTCGGTGTCCGCCATCTTGGTTCACATACTTCGGGAGTACCTAATTTTCTTCACTTCGTGGAGGTGATTAGAAATTTATGTATTCTGTTTTTGGGTCAACTTGGTACGAAAATTAACCGATTCAGGATTATATTTGCTTTGTTTTGATGATTTTCTTGCTTCAATATTGGTTTTCGCTGTTTTTTTTTTGCAGTGTATTTTGCGTTATCTTGTTTGTTTTATACTTAGACTTGCTTTCCCTAAATATGTGACGTTTGCTAACGTTTATTAATTACATTATTATTAAAAAAGTGTGCAAATTTACCGTTTTTCTTTTTGCTATTGAGTGAACTTACTAAAAATAATGTATATTACTTGAAACATATTTGAAGACTGTTTTAGGCAAAAAATATGGCGCTCCAGAAGTGTGTGTACCAATAAAGACGTAACTAATTTTGTTCGCCTACTTTACATTAAGTTATGTACAGCGACTGAAGCCTATGGACAGGAGGTATATTTACTTGGCTAACACAGACAGTCCCCGAACTCTTAATAAAACTAAAATAGGGAAAATCGGAATAAAAATATGGCCTAAACTTAACCTGGTACACACACTACAGGAGTATCAAAAATGTAAACAACGAAAACAATGCAAAATGGATAACGGGGTAGAGATATGCTTCAAGGCTTCGCTTCCGATCACACTGAAATCTGGGTTTCAAGCCCGGATCTTTAATTTTCTTGGTTGCTACATTTTAGAAATTTTGTTTTGCACATAATAAATTTATAGATTGAAATAAGAGTGTGTTGACGTGGAGTAAAGATATTTATTATCATTAGAATCGGTAGAAAGTAGAAATAAGGTTAATATTATTTTCTTGGTATCAGTTTTAAAATTTTGAGGAGTGACTGAATAACAAAACGATCGAAGAATGAATCTAAATTTGGTATTTTCTATTCGTACTTTTATATTTTCTGTACTTGAGAGAATCAAAATTGCAAACTTCCTAGAGTTTAGTCCCAAATTTCAAGCATCAAAATGTGAAATAAAAAAAAGAGGTAAATCGGAGTTTTAGAATTTTCTTGTGACTGCATGGTTGGCACAAAAGTTTAACAGGAAGTTTCTATACTAACCCAGGACTGGATTAATCATTAAACAAAAATTAGCACGGGCTTAGGAAAAAGGGCACAACAAAAAATTCAATAGGTTTTTAAATGGTGACTCAGTGTTTAGGACTTTAAGGAAATAATTCAAGTGGTCAGTCGACACAGACCTCAACAATGGCCCGGTTGATACGTATGTGAATTCCAAAAAAAGCATGCAAATTAATCGTAAGAAGCCGAAAATTATCAACGAACACCGAAACTTAATTATTTAATCACAGATGAAATGGAACACCAACTTCTTTATTATTATTGTTTATACATAGGGCACCGAAATCATAAATGTTTAGAACCTCTAAAAGGTACGATCCGGCCCTGAACGAAACCAAAATGAAAAGACTTTATTATTTTCGCATAACTTCGCCTCCGTGAAGCTACATTCTCGCAAAAGATAAAGCCACATAAGCTATCCTCACATATTGGGTCAAAAACGACTTATCAATATTATAAAATTTCATTTACACAGAATTGTAAAAGTACATACATCATTCTCACAAACGCTACTTCACAACTGGGCTGAAAAGATATCGTCTTTCTCGAAAAACTATATTCGCAGTAAAGTCGTTCCCGTGAAAGTAGGTTATAATATATCACCCTATAAATCAGCTTCAAAAATGCGGTCCCACGCCAGCCTTGATTTATGCGACAAACCGCGTCCGTCTGTCACCATTCCAGACTGATCTTGATAATTGTTGATAGCAAACTAGAGCATGATTTCAAGTACGTGCATTTCCTACCAGTAGAAAGTAGTTCAGGAATCATTTTAAATTTTATCATCTGCCACAAAGTTTTGACATTGAACGCAAATTGGCAATGTGATAGTTTACCTACTCAAAAGCGCGAATATTGTCTGTTTGTTTTCGACCAAATTCTGGCTTGCTCGCCATTGCCACAGATAGGTTTATGCTACTGTGGTTGTTAGATAAGGAATCCCAAGATTCTGGATCGGTTATTCATTGATACGACAACCGTACACTTGAAACGGCAATGAATATTAAAAACAGCAGGCATAGTCAAAAACAGCCGACTTTCAGCCCAGCGGCCGGGGAAAAAAGCGAAAACTATTTAATCTCACACCGCATGGGTGGGCGGAGTCCAGACACGGCCAAAACTGCATAAAACGAGGGTCTGGTAACTAGCATACAGAAAATACGGAAAAATATTAACACAATACAAAAACGGGTAATAAAATCCGTGACAATATCAGCCAGCCATCCACTATGGGGCATCGTCGCTAAACTAAAATTAGGGCGATGATCTGATGTTTGTCCAGTCATTATCGCGCTTGTTTAGACACGTTGCCATTGCGCGGTTAATTACCTTACATGGGTACGTAGGTGACCATACATTTGTACAACGCATGTGTATATCCGTGGGTTCAATCTATATGCGGGTGCTAAAACCCATGGGTTAGGGTTAGCATGGGTTCAAATATCCGTAAAACCAAAAAATTGCCATAGGTGCAATTATGCAGGTGCAACTATACAGGTGCAATTATCGTGGGTTCAAATGTAATGGAACCGGGTACGTATATCACATTACCGACAACACGGCTCAATCTTGTCTCCGGTATGGGGATATATATTCAAGTTTTTTTTACATATGCATTAAAGAGGAGAAACCGTAATAAACCAGCACTTCAGGAAACATCCTACGACATCAAGTAGTCCAGCAATCCTCTCGCACATAACCTTCCTTCCACGAAATTCGAACTTGCCAAAGCACGCAGAATAGTTATCAGAGATGTGATGGCGAGTGTGTGTTCCAAAAGAAAGCGATAAATGAATTGATTGCACAAAATGAACCTCATGCAGCGCCACAATCAAAAATAAAACGAACTATCTATATAAATTTATTTACAGAATGCTGGAACGTACTGGCCGGGAGAGAAACATTGACATCGACGTTCCAAAGATCACCGACGCGAGGCATCGGGTCAAGATAATGCGGCAAAGATTCGCACCAACCTCCGGCGTTCGGGATCGCTCCATGAGAGACGTATATTTCGAGTTGAGATAGAGATCTGCCGCCATCTACCGGATACAATTAGCTAAATTTTCCACCACAATATTGCACTTATACCTTTCCATACTACGCTCTTCTTTTCAATGTTATTAACTGCCAAAGTTACTCTTATTTCTTCAATGTCATAAACATGAAATTCTCATGACTGAAACCGAAATTCTTTCGAATGACGTAAGGTTATATATTTCAATAAACAAAGTCACACATTATGAGAATCCACGCATAGAGAGCTACAAATATTCAACCTCATCCCCTTTTATCAACGTAACAGTCTTCTTATCATTTTAATAAATCTCTCAGAACACTGCGACGTTTTTTTTTTGATGCCGCAGGTTTTTGCCAGTTAACAGTTCATTTCGTTGTTCTGCAAAGATCGTGATCCAAGGCACGTGCACCCCGCATTATTTTGAGAGTTTTGGTCAGAACGAGAATGCCAGAAATAATATATTTGGCTGACAAACATCCTGGATTCTCCACCCCACAGCTCTAACTCTAAGTTTTCTTTCTACTTTGACGAATCACTAGCGACTTTAATAAGCCATATATTTCATTTTATAGAAAATTGACACGAAAATAAATTTTTTAAAGACAAATTTGTGTAATATTTATTTATATTAACTAAGGCATGGGTGAATAGAATTATAATTCAAAAAATTGAAGTTTTACGGCTTCCTCTATACTCATGTCTATGCATCGAGAACCATAAACTACTGGACTATTTCAACACCTGACACGTACATGTGACCAAATGAGAATTTGTGACTTTGATAAGTATGCCATCTTATTATATATCGTAGTATATTGGAGCCATTTCAATTAGTCTGTCAGTCACTACTATCTATACCA
Source organism: Styela clava (assembly GCF_013122585.1). Lineage (NCBI taxonomy): Eukaryota > Metazoa > Chordata > Ascidiacea > Stolidobranchia > Styelidae > Styela > Styela clava. The sequence continues at coordinate 1,957,576 of NW_024102840.1, read as the reverse complement.
GGGCTACTCAACTATTTTTATCGAAGGTCCGCAAACAAAACTTCAAAATTATTTGGGTCCGGTCTTTCCAGAAATGATATTTCGGCATCCTTAAACGAGCACTTCCTCGACCGACTAATGATTAGTAGCAAATTAAAATTGTTTATCATGGTGTTATAGTTTTTTTCGTATATATTCAAAACTATGAAAGTCATTTTATAATAGGAAATTCAAAAAGTTGGGCTATTGATCCAAAATAAAAAATTAGGTGCGGTCCAAATCCAATACTCGAAAGGTCCGGATTCGGACCGCGGTCCGCCAGTTCAGTAGCCCTGATCTATACCACCAAAGGTGCAACATTTTTGTTCATGGGCCATATAATCAACCGCAGAAATATAAGCATTCTAATATCTACTTCTTTGGAGTCGGCGTCCCAACAACACGCGCTTGGCCCAATCCAACTTACAAAACAAATAAATTCGAGCAAATAAACTTTATTGCTATTACAGAAAAGAATGATTGTGATATAATGGGATCTAAATTATCGCAGAATCTTTGGACGCTACACAAAATGGACGAGGCCACCCGCCAACACACTACTCACAAATAAAACACCAGTCTCATTAAAAGTCTTGCAACCAACTTCGTTCCGAAATCTCGAGCAGTAATCTCTGGCTTTTAATAACGATAATGAGTCAAAATGTGTGGTTTTTATTCAAATACGATTACAAGTATATAAGTGTGACTGGCAGAATAGTCGGACCCAAATAAAATGGATTGAATGCTGTCTGCCATTTCAACCTGGATTTGCACAAGCACGGGCAAAACGACATGGATTGATAAACAACCAAGCACTTAGACTCGTTTTCTGAATATCAAACTCGTTTTCTGAATATCAAACTCAAGTATAATTGAACTAACAACAAGCGTGACGGGCAGAATAACTTGCACAAAATTATAAGGATGCAATGCTGTCAGGACGTTCAACAGGGTTTTACGCGCAATAAAAATTTGATCTAAATAAAATTGAAACGATGCCATCTTGTCGGTTAACCAAGTTTTGTTAGGAATGCCATGATATAAACCAATTAAGATAACAAATATTTGATTAAAATAGTATGCTTCTTAAATGCAGTTAGTTGTAGGCGTGATATTTCCAGATTATTTATAAAGCATTGTTACTAAATAAATGAGTCGTACATTGCGAAATATGTCCCAGGCGGAGTTCAAAATAAATTATCTTATCCTATTTCGAGCTTGTATACTTTGTAACTGCTTTCGTTCCTTCCGATACGGCATGCTTGGCCAGTTCCCCTGGTAACAATAGTCTCACAGCAGTCTGAATCTCACGACTGCTGATAGTAGATCTCTTATTATAACCCGCCAATCTTGAAGCTTCACTGGCGATACGCTCGAAGACGTCGTTTACGAATGAATCCATAATACTCATCGCTTTGGCTGAGATTCCAGTGTCCGGGTGAACCTGCTTTAAGACTTTATAGATGTAAATTCCAAAGCTTTCTTTACGTTTTTTTCTTCTCTTTTTTGGTCCATCCTTTGGAGCTGCTTTTTTCGCTAGCTTCTTGCTGCCCTTTGAAGACGCGACCATCTAGAATTGATAAATGGTAATTAGTAGTGGTGTCCAAGTGCAATAATTTAGGACTCTGTTGTGAATCCTCAAAACTGGTTTGGTTTGGTCATAGCCTAAACTTCTGAATTCAGAACTTAACCCAGGATTAACAGAAAGACTTCAGCAGCGTATCTGCGTAGAATGGCGCCCATTGCAAAGTCCAAAAACACGCGCCTTGATCGTTGACTGACGACTGTTGTTGGGAGAGAGAGAGAGGGGGAGTGAGACCCATTGTTTCGTTAACCAGGAAACAATCAATGATACAACAAAATATATACATAATATACAAGTTAATATGGCATAGACTGGGGGAGAGCGATACGACCATAAGGTCATCAGAGATACTTGATGTTATTATTCAAGTAAGAATAAAGAGTTCCAGGTATTTCCAATTTGAAATTATTTTATTGCAATATTTAAACGATTTAATTTTTTTGCCCTATTTGCGTCCCAGTCCAAACGTAGCTCAGTACGAGCCATGACTGCCACACCCCAGATACGCTTCTACGCTGTAGTAGCCAACATATACCAACAACCGTATATACAACTGTAAACGCAAACTCAAAACTAGAAAAACTACACCACACCCACCTTGTATCCTAAGTCCGTAACACAAACGATTTGAAACTAAAGTAAACTGCATGAAGCCTGACATCAGTTTCATTTACTGGGATAGACCTATCATTACTAACACGTGGCGTAATAATGATGATAGACTTACGCAATGAAATGAGGATTTGTTTGTCAATATAGACAGACGTTGAGTGACTGGAATAGTTTGAACACGATGATTGTTTTATTCAATACCTACTATCTGACCCCAAAGTTATTCCTTTTGTAATCAGCTTGCCGGTTCGCTCGACCCGTAGGATAGTTGTAGCTAATATACATCTGTAATTTTTTCCGCGTGGCTTGTTTTTTTACATAAATTACGTAACATATGCTAGTTAAAAAAATGCAATTTTTTTGAAGTATTACATTATTGTGTTCGGCTTATGTGAACTACTTGTATTGTCTAGAAAATTTTTTCAGTCTGGTGCACATAATCCTGGCAATTAAAAGTGCCATACTTTAACTTACCATAATAATAAATATAATTCAATTCGTTTGTTACCGCAAACCAGTGATTTTAAACCTTTTCGGTAGAGCGGAACCCACATCAGATTTGTGAGCCTACATAGAAAATAAATAACCAATGAATATACAGGGTGTCCGTAAAGACCCTTCACAATTTCAATTTTGTTATGAAGTCAGTTCCTAGGTTTTTATTTTTTTATTCAGTAATTGTTTAAGTATTTTTACTACATTTATTACATCTGTGAGGACCAAAACAATATATTGTATCGACAATTCCTATTCCAAGACTCTATGGACACCCAATGTATATAAAACCAAACCTAATACTGAGTAAAACAAAATTATCTTTAACGGTAGCAAAGTTTATAAATAGTGGCAAATCTAATAGATAATCGATTGTATTTGAACAATGTTCATATTTTAATATAGACCCACGGTTTTCACTTTTTCACGGCTACGCTTTTTACTTTTCCTATAGATAACCCCAAAACTCGCGTTCTCACTTTTATCACAGACAACCCGAAATTTGCGTTGACACTTCCTACTTTTTTATTGGATGAAACAAAACTCGTGTGTTCAATCTTCTTACTTTTCTCATAAACAAACCGAAACTCGCATTCAGGCTTCCCACTTTTTTCGCGGACAAACCAAAATTCGCGTTGACACTTCTTACTTTTTTATCAAGCAAACCGGAACTCGTGTTCATGCTTCTTACTTTTTCATCGAGCAAACCAGAACTCGTGTTCACGCTTTTTACTTTCAGATTCAGATAATTTATTTCCATCATGCAAGAATCAACACAAAAATTAAAGCACGAAAAAATGACAAACGTGTATAATGACAATCGTAAAAATGTAATTATACACATAAGAATTCATACAAGTGAGAGATTCATAGCAATAGATGAGGAGTTGCGAAAGACTGTGACAGTCATCAAGTCAGCGACACCTGTGGGTTGAAGTTTAAGAGGGAATGACAAAAATATTATACAAATTTAATCAATCAATATTAACAGAACAACAAAATCAGAACATATCACCAGAGTAATAATACACGCGACAGCGCCCTTATGGGGTGCAGCTGTGCGTTCATGGACCGTAACAGAAGTTTTAGAGGGAATGACAGGAAAATTATATAAATTTAATCAATCAAAATTAGCAGAAAAACAAATTATCACCAGAGTAATAATACACGCGACAGTGCCCTCGTGGGGTTCAACTGTGCGTTCATGGACCGTAACAAAAAATGAATGAAGCTCGTTGCCAACTTTTCTCATAGACTAACCAAAACTCGTGTTCTTTTCTCATAGACTAACCAAAACTCGTGTTCTTTTCTCATAGACAACCCAAAACTCGTGTTTACACTTTTCAATAATCAAGCTAAAACTCGTGTTCACGCTTCTTACACGCTTCTTTTAGACAAGCCAGAAGCATCGCGACAATTACCGCGACAAAACTGGAATCGTTCCTCGACAGACCTTGTTCCTCATTCCAGTGAAAAATGAAGAACGTTTTGCCGATTTGCCTGGAATGTAAGTGTGCACTTTGTTATTTTTATATTTTTTCCAGAAGATAGAACAGCCGCCAGCTGCCAAGCAGTGAGTAAATCCAGGGGGGTCAGCACGGGTTCGCGAGAACGATGCTAGCGAACCCGTTCTTGTTGTTTGTTTTGATCTGTGGTCGGTGAACTTTGGGATGCGGTCCAATCGTAGGCCACCAAGCATATTTCAGTAGGCTTTAAATAAACTTCAACCATGGCAGTGAAACACAAAAATGTTTTATAAATCCATCATTGGAATTACTCGCAAATACCAGATTAAACTAAACATATTTTGGACCTCCTGAAGTATGCGAGCGCACAAAGATGGCGCACAACCTGAACTCTGGTTGTTTACCAGGTTAGGGTTCAGGTTATGCAACATCTTGGTGCGCATACTTCAAGAGTACAAATTTTAAACTTGTTTTGCGAGCCGCACATCATTCAAAATTGGCACTAACCCGTGCGGGCGCACAATTTTTCCGTGCGGCCGCAGGTTGCACACCGCTGTCCTAGAGTACGCCAGGATCGTCAGCGCAATGGTCTCTGTGACCGAACAGTTGGTTATTGTTTGTGGCGATGGCATGTTCAGGGCGAAAAACCTCCAGTATCCTAAATAAGTTTACCTTAATTTTTTTAAATTTGTTCTGCTGTTTTTACTTTCTTTGCTGCAACGTTTTCTTTTGATGCCGCAGGTTTTTGTCAGTTAACAGTTCATTTCGTTGTTCTGATCGTGAGATTTCGTTGAAAGATCGTGATCCAAGGCAGATGCAACCCCCATTATTTTGATAGTTTTGGACAGAATGAGAATGCCAGAATTAATATTTTTGGCTGACAAACATTCTGGATTCTCCACCCCACAGCTCTAACTATGCTTTCTTTCCACTTACTAGCGATTTCAAATTACTAGCGAATTTTAGAAGCCATATATTTCATTTTATAGAAAATTGATACAAAAATATATTTCATGAAGACAACATTGTGCACTATTTATTATATTAACTAAGGCGAAAGATTTAACTCAGGGACATGAGCCAAAAAACATCATGTAATTTTACCGACTTTTTCCTTTCGGATTCAGATTTTTCGCCTGGTGGGGGAAAATCTGAGTGTTGAAAAGGGCCACACCAAATGGCTTAGCGGGCCAGGTGGTGGCCCGGCACCTGTTGCACACCATTGATCTATAAACATATCCAACGAAATTTCACGATTGGTAATTCAAATGGATACGCTCTGTCTACGAAAGGCTATTTTTGTATAAAAACATTCAAACTAAGCCTTCTTTAACTAAAAGATTCAGAACATTCTCAGTCAGACCTTGCAAAGCAAAAGTTGGAACATTAGAAGGGTGATAAAGACAAAACAATTGGTGCGGGCCACGTCGCAATGCAAACGCCTTATGAGAGTCTAGACACGTATAATGTGCTTTTGCATAGATTCTGTTAGGTGGCGCTAGTTTCCTTGATAAGTCTAATTTTTCTGAGTCGGTTTCGACAGTCTCTGGGAGAGGAAACGTTGTTCCGACGACCTCTGAGTAGAAATCCCGGAGCGCTTGTGGAATTTCATCCTGTGAAAACAAGTAGAATAGGATTGTTTATTCTCTGGAGAGGGAAGCTGGTGAAACTGCTCGTTATTTAATAAGTATAAGTTTATTTCGACTCCATAATCAGCAATAGACGATAATAATAGATAAAAACAAAAATAAAAGTAACTGAATATAGAACCAGGAGAGCGAACAAAACCTAGAGTAAGGTTTGAAACGTACAGATTTTAGATGGAAAGGTATTGATAAAATCGTTGGTATTGGAAAAGGATGAATAAGTGCCTCACAGATTTAAATACTCCGAAGGGGTATGTGCAAGAGGATTGCTGGGTTTCTCAAATTGATGGCACATGTCAATGGTGAAGAGCTTCTTAGCTATATACCGCTAATTGGATACGATTGAGCAGATACTCTTAATAGAGAGGAAATACAATGTGATAATACATCTTACTAGTATTACAAAATGGGGGTAATCTGGGTATACTGCGTGGCTCCCAGATTTAACTCTGATGGGATAATCATGTGCAATAGGCTGGGTTTCTCAATTTCGTTTGATGGCTCCTGTTAATGGTGAAGAGCTTATTACCCATACCGTTAATTGGATAGGATTGAGCTGATATTCCTAAAAACGGTGAAAGATTCTCAAGAGATAAATATGTGTGATTGGGTTTCTGGATTAGTAAATTTAATTGATTGTTCATGTAACTGTTTAAGATCATCTTCCATATTTCAATTTCATTCATCAAACTATCTGTCTGTCTAGGTAAGTGTATATTTGACCCAACTGGTAACAAGACATATGGGGTGCAACTACAAGCCACTTAACCATGCCGAGTCATCATTATTACACAATAAAGTTAAGAGTTCTATAAGACGCCATAAGCAACGAATCAAATACGGATAAATACGAATCAAATTTACACTAAAACTTGCACTAGGGATTGGAAGCCGAGACTGGAGTCAGAGCCATGGAGTTGTGACATTTCGATGGAGTTCGAGGCAAGCTTAGCATAATAGATGAAGCTGAGGCTACCAGGAATTTTAGTGGTTAACTGTGGCTCCGGAGCTGTGGTTAACTGTGGCTCCGGAGCTAAAGTCATTGTAATTTATAACAGACTCCCAGCTTTACTTTTTATCTTGCGTTCAACATTATTTCAAATATCAGAGTATGACTTGATAACAACATTTAATGCTTCTTCTCCGATGCAGAAATACTTTGAACACAACATTGATATGAAAATAACATATGCTGCTAAAAAAGATCACAGCTCTTCATTTCTTACCTGTTTTATCATGACGTCATCAGTCGGTGCTAACTTCTTATCAACTGTTCCATCAGGTTTTATAAGTGGTGTGAGAGAAGGAACACACTGGCATGACTCTCTAGAAAAATTAGGAAACTTAAATTTTGAAATGTGGACATTATGGTTCAATACCTTTACGATACTGAAAAAGTAACTTATTAAACTCATTCGCTCTAAACCACTGGTTCTCAACCTGTGGGCCATGGCCCACTGCTGGGCCATAGAGTCTTTTCAAGTGGGCCACAATCCTATCAAAAATTACCATTATTATTGGAAAATTTAGTTTCTTTTGTGTCACTATAGTCAAATTTTTATTGTAGTAGCAATGAATGATGCTGCTACTTTTCATTCTAATTATAATGTGAAAGTATTTATTTTGGCAAAAATAGTCTTGTTTTTCTTGTAGTTTTTCCTTTGCATGAGAAAGTTAGTGGGCCACAGAATTTTTTACGCAGCGAAAGCGGGCCACGAAAGAATGAAGGTTGGGAACCACTGCTCTAAACAAATCTTTGAACAAGCTATATCTGAAGTGAGCAAGGTTTTTGGACCAGGGGCCGAAAATTTCGCCCACCTAGACTGACGGGCCATGTAGATGTGACGTAAAAATTTATATTTTATTAACAATATTTACAGTGTTACAAAAGCAAAATAGGAAAACAATAAGCCTTGTTCCAAAACTAAATCCAATCACAATCTCAACAAATTTCCTTGAACTATATTTTAGATAAACATCAAAATTTAGTTTTAGTCTGGTTGTGGCAGCATCAGGCAGGCCGGATTGAATTACTCAACGGACCGTATATGTCAGATCTGTGGACAATTTTTTGAGGGGGAGAGAGACTAATTAAAAAAAAAATATTTGATAGAATTGATCATGCTCGCCTTACTTCGGATTTTTACATTTCAAAACTTCTCATTTATTTCATTATTCTCGTTCACGTGTTCTCAGCGTATTTTTTGAATAAAACATATTTTCACCTTACTATCTGTTATTTGTAGCTTATTGTTAGCTGGGTATTTTTGAGGTTGGCCGCGAGACTTAACAAAAGGGGCGGGACTTGAAAAGTTTGAGAACCAATGGGTGGTCAGAGCATTCAAGCAATTAACCAATCAGTTGATGGATTCTAGGAATAAGCAGTATTTCATGTTTCCTTGATAAAATTCTCACCTATTAATGAGTAAGAAAGCAAGCAATCCAGCTGGCATTTGATTGGTCAGATTAGGTGGAAAACCAGTCATGCATGACTGCACACATTTCTGTAAAGTATCAACTCCTGGATACCAGAATCTGCAAAAAAAGAAAATCAGATTTGCACAATGAACACAATATTTTGTTTGGTGCAGTGGCGCAGCCAGGATTTTCAAAAAGGAGTTGAGGGGTTTCGAAATCAGAACAAAAAATTTGAAAACCAATGCCCCAGATCCGTGTTTTCCTGAGTTGCGACCCAAAACTGGGACACCTGGAAATCTTCTTAGGTCGCTTGTTTTTTCAACAAGCTTAAAAGTTACTGGTTTTATATTTTAGGAAATTGTATTATTTATTCTATATTTGGCGTTATGATATAGCTCACTATATCACAATGTAAAATCTTGGCAACATCTATTTCCTTTAAATAAAGCCTTTGTGTCCCCACCACAATTTCGAAAACGCGTTAACGGCAAACGAGTGCAACTATGAATTAATCCCTGTTTTGAATCAGTCAATAATCAGTAATTTATTTTTTCACCAAACAGAAAAGAACACTTCATGCAAATAAATATATAAAAGGAACTTAAATACGGCATTTCAGGGCGAAATCGCGAGAAACCAAAACTGGTTAACGAGCAGTGACACCCATGAATTAGTCTAACAGAAATATAAAACAGAAGAGAGAAAGAAGTCAAACATTATATCATGAGGAAAAAAAGACAGCAAAAGTCAAACCAAATACGTACAACACTAGACTCCGAGCACTGTCAGTAATGTAACCATGGGAACGACATTTCGAAGATATGGCCGCACAGAGTACGGTGCCGGTAACAATTAAAATTTGCTATGTAAGAATGACTGTTTTATATTATTTATTTAATTCTGTAATTTTGCAACCATGAAAGCACTACACACCGTTTGGTATGTGAGTATATCCTTCGGTTAAGATTTTACAAAACTTATTTTCAAAATATTTGAGTCGCTTGAAAATAACCATTGAAAAAACAGATTACCTTTGTACAAGCCTATTTTGGACTTCCATTAGAGATGGTTCAGGCCCACAGAGAACACACGCCCTCACCCCGCCCTCTCCAAGCCCACGAGTAGCTCCTGCTGATATGAGAGTAAACAAGAGCAATCTATGAGGTATGTTAGGGCTGCTATGAGGCAGATATACAGGAATGTCACAGGATGTTGCATTTGGTGATAGAACACTGATAAGCTAAAAAATATAGAGACTATGTTAATATGAAGATTACTGATTACGAGATTTACAAAGCAGGAAATTAGATTTTTTTAACAATAGTGTGCTGCTATGACAGAAATCTACAACAGCCATTGGCAAGTAGGTGGTTCTCAACCAGAGGCAAAGTTGTCATGTGTTAGTTAGATGTAAGTTCAGAAAGAAAGAAATTCACAATTCTCTGCAACTACATCACCATGGGTGTAATAAATTAGTTTGACAACACCCAATGAAGATTCCGGCATCTGATTTCTTTGCATATTGTTAGATATTATTGGCTGCTTGTACAGGGCTTTTTCAGAGCAAAAGGCTTGAATAGGCCTTGTATAAATGAAGATAAAAAATAATCATACCCGTCCAAGTAATGCCAGTTCAAGTCCTGTGAGCATCCACCATTTCTCTGTAGCGCAGACAACTCTTCCTCCGGCCACTAGACAACCATAGGTACTGTCTGCAGCTTCAACGAATGCATTCAAGTGCTCCTGAGCAGATAAAAATGATTGAATGTCAAAAACGCTAGTGTGCCAGTAATAAGACATTTGTTCACAAAACTTGCTCAATAAAATCATATGTACTCCATCAAAAGTCAAAGAAGCTTTCATCTCCGATAAGCATTGAGATCATCAGTGGCTCTGTTTGAAGAGTTCTTGGAGAAATCGCTCAAGGTCACACACACTCACGCAAAACCATAATGGGTTTCAAGCAAAAATACAGGCAAACAAGGATATTTTTGGGGAAAATTGTTATGATTATGCATGCATACACTCACTCAGAAGTAGCTGACATGAAACTAATCTCAAGGCAATTGATGAACCAAAGGCCAATGCTATATAGACCAGTGAGTACTGAAACCGCACCATAGGACGGCTAAATCATATGACGAATCATAGCTTCTCGTCCAGTTACAAGCCCATGTCGGATATGAGATTAGTTGATCAGTTATTTGTTTCGGCGCTCCGGAAGTATTCATACCAAGATGATGCACAACCTGAACAACTCTAACCTGGTACACATACTATGTTAAGGTTGTGCGCCATCTTGGTACGAATACTTCGGGAGCACCGTTGTTTCAGATGTAGACTTGTGTTGGTGAAACCCATAAATGACCAGCGATTACGTGAACCACTCTACGGCAAGTAAGGACTCCAGCTACTTTGGCTTTTCTGTGCCGACATGGTCTTACCTGCAGCATTGGGGCTTCATTGCACAGCACCATGTCCACACATTGAGTGAAGTCACCAAACAAATGTGAATCTCCAGAATCAGGACCTATAAAGTATCATAAATTGTCGTTGAAAATTTCATTAACTTCGGCATTTACTTGGCGATGAAATAATGCAGTTAAGTAGGATTTACAGTTCAATGCGCAGAATGTCATTGACCTCAATGGCAATAAGTTTAGTTGTCTATGTTAGTTCAAGATTTATTGGCAACCAAAGCCTTTGTATTAATTGAGATTAGATATTTTGGATTCAATTTGAATAATTTAGATTAGTATGATAGGATAGTAATCGGTAAATTAATCTTAATTGCCAAGGCCTGACAATAAACAATTCTCACCTTTCTTTAAGAATGAGTCGATCAGCTTATACGAAGCTCTTAAGTCCCTCTTCAGTCTTTCTATGTTATTGTGATTGCATAGTTCATCAAGGCCTGAAACAATATCAGTTTGCGATTAGGAAGTCATATTTATAGAGATAAGACGACGGGATCAAGAATGCGAATTCCTAACACTTAGCACGATGCGCCACACTACCGAGCAGAGATATACTCGATAAGAAGGGCATCAAGAATGCCCAGTTCTGTCTGGAAACACGCTACGTCAGTTCAATACAGTAATACTGAGTGGGAAGAGATTTGAAATTATGTTCAGACGACTTTGAAAAGGTGGAATGTGGCAGAAAAATATTATATCAGAATAAAAGCAGAAAAAAAGCTTCCTCTTAGACATAGTACTTATTCTAGGGAGTGACGCATAAGAGATCGGAAAACTGACAATAGTGCTCAGATATATGAAGAACCTGATGACGCATAATGCATCCCTCTAAATCTTAGTAGTTTCAATAAAACCTGGCATTTTAGTATAGACTATAATTTTGGACAAACATGTGTTTCCCTCACTACTTGGTGAGTGTATGAGATTTACATTTTTATAAGACGCTTATGAGTGACTTTTGCTCTAAACAAGACCATATACAAGCAGCCAGTGGCATTGCTCACCCAATTCAATACACCCTGGGTGTGCGAGCGCGCATCGGATTAAATTTAGAGATTTATCAACAAGGCCAGCGGTTCCCAAACTTTTTGTTCTTGCAGCACCAAGTTATCAGGGAAAACTCATGACCGCTTACACAAAAAAAAATTGCTGCTTTCAAGTAGTACTCAGTTTTGTGATCTTTAATGTGTATTTTATGCTTTTCGAATTTTGTAAACATGTAGAATAAAGGCAATGTCACCCAACTTCCATCAAATTATCTTGGAACAAAAATCTGGTGGTTCATTTAAAACAAAAGGGCCACATACTGCTACCAAACAATTTTACCTGTTAGCAAAACCAGTGAATGGAACACGTTATCTAAGATCCTCAGTAAATGAGCATCAGAAATTGTAGCCTCTCTTATTTCGGACGATTCCTTCTTCTTGTCTATTCTATCTGTATCTTTCTTCGACTTCTGATTTGGCACCAATGCTATGAGAACTATGCTATCTGAAAAATAAAAATGCAATTCTAAAATACAATTTTGACCCAGCAGTTGGCACACTAAACTCATCATTAGGACCACGCTTACTATCGCACAGTTGATCACACTGCATAAGTTCCAAGGTTTGAACCCTGTGAAGGATAATTGTGTGTGGGGGAATTGCTGGACCTGTCGCAATTTAAGGGGGTTCATATAACTGCTAGTCAGTTACGGCTTCTTCTTTCATAAAGTCCATGCATTTCAAAGAAATAAATAGCTAACTAATCCCGGTGCTCCCGAAGTATGCGAACCAAGATGGCGGACATCGGAACGTAACATTGGTAACAGGTTAGGGTTAGGCGATAATTTTTTTCCAATTTTCCTTATTTTAGTCCTATTATCAGTTTGAAGACTAGCCAAGAGCCTCCCGTAGTATTTATACCTAAAATTATGGCCTAACCCTAACCTAGTACACATATTACATTCCGATGTCCGCCATCTTGGTTTGCATACTTCGGGAGCCCCCCATACCCACCATGAACTGGTAACTGGATGAGAGGTTGTGATTCACCAAATTATTAAGCCGTCTAATTTACTTTACTCCTTCAGGATAAATATCCTATCCTATGAATGTCATAACAGGGATGTCCAAACCGATTCGTGATTTAAATTATCAATTTTAAGAATGCTTAAGAAGTAAATTGATGTTTTATGAGTTTCTGTACAAAATTTCGTTTCCAGGCAATTAATAATTTAGATTCTGAACATCTGTATGGCCCAGCGAAAACATGCCACACTTAGACCAGTAAGGCACAGTTCTCTAATTCCAAGATGTTCCGACATTTGGCTTAATAAAACAAGCACTGTATTATTTTCTGAATTGAGGGCGTCTGATACAACAAAAGATGTGTCAGATTGTGTTATGTTTGTCTTGATAATATTCTAAATTACGTTGACGATGACTATTTTTAGATTGCGCTTCTTTTTAGTTTATTGCGCAAATCCGGTTTGTCGGTTTATGCTGAAACGAGGCCCATACTGTCTCGTAAAAGAGGGGTTAGCATAAACTGTTATTATTGATATCTTTTAATGTGGGGGATATGCTTTGAATCGGAAAACTGTGCCGTACTGTAGACTTTGGCCTCAGAGAAGTATTTATAGGGTCGAAATAAACTTACTTTTCGATATTTGCTCAAACCTTTAATTTTCTTACCTTGATACATTTTCCATACAATCTTATGATCTGTGGTCAACGTACTAACAAGAGTAACATCACGATTTTGTGCAAATAGGTGAACCCCATTCAGAGATGCCATCACAGGAAATGATAATGGTGGAGAACCTAGAGAATATAAATTCGATATTATAGTTACTGATGAATGAAATTTGGTTTAAGGAGATAGTGGGATTTATTGTTTCCTAAACCGGTAAAACAAGCATTTTAACAATAAAACTTTACAACATACTGCAGTACTGACATACACAAAATTTATCAGTATCGATTGGGTGAGCAACACGGCCGTCAGAGTTCGTTTTATATTACTGTATTAGAATACAGGAATATGATCAATTTATCCTGTGGAAGAGCAAAAACCATATCAGCATACCGTATGGCGAACCACTGCCTCTTGTACAATTGGCATATTGGTAAAATTTACAGCCTGACAGCATATATTTGTCTGTCTTGATATGGATACCTTAGTTACACCCGACTTGATATCCAAGAAACCACAGATCTCTTAATCTGGGTACTTCTGTACTTGTACAGGTACCTACGGTACGAGTACCGGTACCGGTACCGTACTTTACCATGGGGTACAGGGGTACGGTACCGGTATTGCTGTGTACTGGTACCGGTACCCTAGCTAGCCTATCGGGGATTGAAAAAAGGGATCTCACCTTGCTTTGATCTTGTGAAGAGTGGTAGTCCTCCAGTTGCAGTCACACATATGATATGCTCAGCCATGATATATATTTAACAGACTCAGTCTGAGACTGTCAGTAGTTTACAGATACAACCAGTACCGTCACCTGGTAATTGTTAAGTTATGAAAAAGACACCGTTCGGGACGGCTAAGATTTTCAAAATCCGAAGCTCTTTGGTGTTTTTCCCCGAAGTTTTTTTTTTTTTTTTTGCCAAATAGAATTCCAGTGCCAATATGAAATTCAATTATTTATAAAATTTTTGTCCAGATGAAAGTGAAATAATAGTATTTCTGTGTATTTCCAATTTTGGTTACAGTAATTGTACAGAAGTGACTATTCCACAAAAGAACTGGTTATATTCACTTTGGTTTTCCCTAACTGGGCCGTTAGTTGTGAAAAGCAGCTGGAAACTGGGTAACCGATATCCGGATAATCTAACGACACAGTTCGTGCTTATTTTATTCTTCTTCTATACATGTTCGAGTGTGTGAGCATAGTTACCTCATAATGATGGTGTGAGATTGATATACTAGCACATGCATTTCGGCATGTTTTGAGGATAGGATTTACATATTTACACATACGAAAGCCGATAAAACGGCTTTACCATATGGCGAACCAAGCGGCCTGGCGAACCACGGCCCCTTCACATTCTGACATTTGCATGCGCATGTTTCCTTTTTTTATCAATGTTGGGTTTCTGATGTTCCACATGCATGAACTTTGTTTTCTATTTGGGTGGGGTGATTCCTTTGTGAGGGTTGTAGACGGTATAATTTAACTCCTGTACCTAATATTGTAATTAGTTGACCAGTCGAGGTATATTTGGATTCTCCCCTACATTTTAACATGCTGTAGTACTAGGGGAAGGTGGGGCACGTTGGGACATGGGGCACAGTGGAAAATCAGTTTTCACACTGATACTATATCCGCAATCCTGTCCGCGGTTCGATGTTTCAATCCGCCCTTCGGTGAGTTACAACGGCACCGCGAACGGACAACGGACGGGTAGAGCGGCGCAAGCTATTAGGTGAAATTGGTTTTGGGAAGTTGAAACTAAAATTTCGCCGTTCCATTTTTTTCTACTTCAGCCTTTTCAACATGACAAACCACCTTCTGGTATTTTTCAGCTTTAGTTCACTGTAAAATATTCATAACGTTGGCGAGTAGATGTGCCTTCCGAATTTCGCCGTGGGATGGTCTGAAAATATTTGTTTCCTATGGGGAACAATGGACCGGGGTTCAGTGGGACATGCCCTACAGGGCACAATTCGAGAGTGTTTGATACAATAGGTGCTTAGAGACCTAGAGATGCGTTAAACTTTGTGTAATATTATGGTTTCTTTCGACCCATGGCCCAATATGGAATATATTCGAGAATCAATAATATTTCCAGATTTAGATTCGAGGACGGTAATATCCAAATTTGTTCGCGAAATTTTTTGTCAAAATATCTGAACTGTTTCAGTTGAACATTGATTCTAAAAAAACTAAATCTTCAAAATTAAAATCTCCCTGTTCTTTAGGCGATTATGCTGATTAATTGCTTATTTTTAAAGGCATACTTCGTTGAATTTTGACAGACGGACCCATTGTGCCCAAGAATCTGTCCGAATGTGCCCCACAAGTGGGGTACAGTGGGACACTTGACAGAAAATTTTCAAAGCATTTTGGTAGTGAGATGTGTGTCGCAAAGAACTTTCTTAGTTGCTGAATAAAAACTACATTTACCCCACCATGCATCAGTCCCGCCAACTCAAGTGAATATGCAGAACTAACGGCTCAAAATATGCAAAAGAAAAAAAGTGTCCCAACCTTCCCCACTTTCTCCTATATGCTGTGTCCTGCGTGTATACAAAGATTTTATCCTTGGTCAAATTTTTGCTGTGTATAGCATGCAAATGTGTAATGGTTAGTGTGATGTTAATGACTATGATAATGACCAACATGTGTGTGGGTTTGACCGACATCGAAAGGTTTTTGCATGGTTTGTGAACAATTTCTCTTGTGATTCAACCACAATATCTTCTTTCTCAGGTTTTCAACTAGCAGTCTAATGATATTTAATTACTATTAATCAATATTTACACAATTCAACAACTTCCACTCAAAGGTGTAGAGTAGTTTTCTATTGATTCCAGTGGCGGCGCGTGGTCATTTTGACAACCGGGGCAAGCTACTGCGGGACCAAGTCACCCCCATCTACGGAGACAGGATGAGCGCTGTAAGTTCTCCCATCATTTTATGAGTATAAAAACCATTCCATCGGCAACCAATCGGCAAAAGCGACAATTTTTAACGATAAGAAAGTGTCTTTAAAACCGGTCCAAGTCAAGGGATTAATAAATATAGACATAGTTTATTTTGAAACCTCTTTCAAAAGGAAAGGCAATATTTACCCAGATAAATACAATGACATATTAACAGAAACTTCGGGAAAGCAGACAAAACCTAAAATAAGGTTTAAAACGTTACTATGAAGAAAGGAAAGTTATGCAAAGATAAGGACATGCGTCGCTCACTCATAGATATA
>NW_024102840.1:1715314-1940835 GCF_013122585.1 Styela clava | reverse complement strand
CTTTTGAAGGCCCATATTTTTGGATTTTCATTCCGCTGGTGATCATACTTTGTTGGTGGACACTTTAGTTATACATGTTTACGAAATCGTTGTCAAAAGTTGTCGGAAAATAGAAAAACATATTCGAATTTGGCGTCGAATAATTGATATAGCACAAAATATGGCAAAATCTGATTTTTACCCATTTTTGAAGTCCCGTATTTTTTAATTTGCATTCCGCTGGTGATCATACTTTGTTGGTGAACACTTTAGTTATACATGTCTACGAAATCGTTGTCAAAAGTTGTCGGAACAAAGAATGACATATTCGAATTCGGGGTCGAATAATCGTTATCGCACCAAATATGACAAAATCAGATTTTTATCAATTTTTGAAGGCCCATAATTATTCAATTTTAATTCCGCTGGTCATCATACTTTGTTGTTGGAGACTTGAGGTATACATATAAACGAAATCATAGTCAAAAATTGTCGGAAAATAAAATAACATATTCGAATTCGGGGTGGAATAGTTGATATCGCAATAAATATGACAAAATCTGATTTTCATCAATTTTGAAAGGCCTTTTTTTTTTAATTTTCATTCCGCTGGTGATCATACTTTGTTGTTGGATACTTAGGTTATACGTGTAAACGAAATCTTGTCAAAAGTTGTCGGGAAATAAAATAACATATTCGAATTCGGCATCTAATCATTGAGTTCGCACAAAATACAGCAAAATCTGATTTTTCGTTAAATTTTGGAAGCCCATATTTTGTTAAGTTTAGTTCTGCTGATGATCATACTTTGGTGTTAGACACTTGACTTGTACATGTCATTGAAATCGTTGTCAAAAGTTGTCGGCATATAAAGCAACATATTCGAATTCGGCCTCGATATATCGAGTACGCATCAAATTTCAGAAAATCTTGTTTTTGGCTTGTATTTGAAGCCCCATAAATCATAAAGTCCAGCTTTGTTCCCTTCAACTTTTATATATAATACTTTTCACTATGGATACTATTCAAAATTACCGTTGAAAGTTGTCGGCATATTGTGAATCATATTCGAATTTGGCATCGAATTATTAGGTTCGCACGAAATATAGCAAATTCTGATTTTTTGTTAATTTTTGAAGGTACATATGTTTTTAAGTTTTGTTCCGCTTTTGATCATACTTTGGTGTTAGACACTTGACTTAAACATGTGATCGAAATCGTTGTCAAAAGTTGTCGGCATATAAAGCAACATATTCGAATTCGGCCTCGATATATCGAGTACGCATCAAATTTCAGAAAATCTTGTTTTTGGCCTGTATTTGGAGCCCCATAAATCATAAAGTCCAGCTTTGTTCCCTTCAACTTTTATATATAATACTTTTCACTATTGGTACTATTTAAAATTACTGTTAAAAGTTTTCGGCATATTGCGGATCATATTCGTATTCGGCATCGAATTATTAAGTTCGCACGAAATATAGCAAATTAGGATTTTTTGTCAATTTTTGAAGGGCCATATTTTGTTAAGTTTTGTTCCGCTGTTGATCATACTTTGGTGTTAGACACTTGTCTTGTACGTGTCATCGAAATCGTTGTCAAAAGTTGTCGGCAAATAAAGCAACATGTTCGAATTTGGCCTCGATGTATCGAGTTCGCATCAAATTTCAGAAAATCTTGTTTTTGGCCTGTATTTGAAGCCCCATAAATCATAAAGTCCCGCTTTGTTCCCTTCAACTTTTATATATTATACTTTTAACTATTATTACTATTCAAAATTACTGTTAAAAGTTGTCGGCACTTTGCGGATCATATTCGAATTCGGCATCGAATCATTGAGTTCGCACGAAATACAGCAAAATTTGATTTTTCGTCAATTTTTGAAGGGCCCTATTTTGTTAAGTTTTGTTCCGCTGTTGATCATACTTTGGTGTTAGACACTTGACTTATACATGTGATCGAAATCGTTGTCAAAAGTTGTCGGCATATAAAGCAACATATTCGAATTCGGCCTCGATATATCGAGTACGCATCAAATTTCAGAAAATCTCGTTTTTGGACTGTATTTGGAGCCCCATAAATCATAAAGTCCCGCTTTGTTCCCTTCAACTTTTATATATTATACTTTTAACTATTGGTACTATTCAAAATTACTGTTAAAAGTTGTCGGCACTTTGCGGATCATATTCGTATTCGGCATCGAATTATTAAGTTCGCACGAAATATAGCAAATTATAATTTTTGTCAATTTTTGAAGGGCCATATTTTGTTAAGTTTTGTTCCGCTGTTGATCATACTTTGGTGTTAGACACTTGTCTTGTACATGTCATCGAAATCGTTGTCAAAAATTGTCGGAAAATAAAGCAACATGTTCGAATTTGGCCTCGATGTATCGAGTTCGCATCAAATTTCAGAAAATCTTGTTTTTGGCCTGTATTTGAAGCCCCATAAATCATAAAGTCCCGCTTTGTTCCCTTCAACTTTTATATATAATACTTTTCACTATTGGTACTATTCAAAATTACTGTTAAAAGTTGTCGGCACTTTGCGGATCATATTCGAATTCGGCATCGAATTATTGAGTTCGCACAAAATACAGCAAAATCGGATTTTTCGTCAATTTTTGAAGGGCCATATTTTGTTAAGTTTTGTTCCGCTGTTGATCATACTTTGGTGTTAGACACTTGTCTTGTACATGTCATCGAAATCGTTGTCAAAAATTGTCGGAAAATAAAGCAACATGTTCGAATTTGGCCTCGATGTATCGAGTTCGCATCAAATTTCAGAAAATCTTGTTTTTGGCCTGTATTTGAAGCCCCATAAATCATAAAGTCCCGCTTTGTTCCCTTCAACTTTTATATATTATACTTTTAACTATTATTACTATTCAAAATTACTGTTAAAAGTTGTCGGCACTTTGCGGATCATATTCGAATTCGGCATCGAATCATTGAGTTCGCACGAAATACAGCAAAATTTGATTTTTCGTCAATTTTTGAAGGGCCCTATTTTGTTAAGTTTTGTTCCGCTGTTGATCATACTTTGGTGTTAGACACTTGACTTATACATGTGATCGAAATCGTTGTCAAAAGTTGTCGGCATATAAAGCAACATATTCGAATTCGGCCTCGATATATCGAGTACGCATCAAATTTCAGAAAATCTCGTTTTTGGACTGTATTTGGAGCCCCATAAATCATAAAGTCCCGCTTTGTTCCCTTCAACTTTTATATATTATACTTTTAACTATTGGTACTATTCAAAATTACTGTTAAAAGTTGTCGGCACTTTGCGGATCATATTCGTATTCGGCATCGAATTATTAAGTTCGCACGAAATATAGCAAATTATAATTTTTTGTCAATTTTTGAAGGGCCATATTTTGTTAAGTTTTGTTCCGCTGTTGATCATACTTTGGTGTTAGACACTTGTCTTGTACATGTCATCGAAATCGTTGTCAAAAATTGTCGGAAAATAAAGCAACATGTTCGAATTTGGCCTCGATGTATCGAGTTCGCATCAAATTTCAGAAAATCTTGTTTTTGGCCTGTATTTGAAGCCCCATAAATCATAAAGTCCCGCTTTGTTCCCTTCAACTTTTATATATAATACTTTTCACTATTGGTACTATTCAAAATTACTGTTAAAAGTTGTCGGCACTTTGCGGATCATATTCGAATTCGGCATCGAATTATTGAGTTCGCACAAAATACAGCAAAATCGGATTTTTCGTCAATTTTTGAAGGGCCATATTTTGTTAAGTTTTGTTCCGCTGTTGATCATACTTTGGTGTTAGACACTTGTCTTGTACATGTCATCGAAATCGTTGTCAAAAATTGTCGGAAAATAAAGCAACATGTTCGAATTTGGCCTCGATGTATCGAGTTCGCATCAAATTTCAGAAAATCTTGTTTTTGGCCTGTATTTGAAGCCCCATAAATCATAAAGTCCCGCTTTGTTCCCTTCAACTTTTATATATAATACTTTTCACTATTGGTACTATTCAAAATTACTGTTAAAAGTTGTCGGCACTTTGCGGATCATATTCGAATTCGGCATCGAATTATTGAGTTCGCACAAAATACAGCAAAATCGGATTTTTCGTCAATTTTTGAAGGGCCATATTTTGTTAAGTTTTGTTCCGCTGTTGATCATACTTTGGTGTTAGACACTTGACTTATACATGTGATCAAAATCGTTGTCAAAAGTTGTCGGCATATTAGGCAACATATTCGAATTCGGCCTCGATATATCGAGTACGCCTCAAATTTCGGAAAATCACGTTTTTGGCCTGTATTTGGAGCCCCATAAATCATAAAGTCACGCTTTGTTCCCTTCAACTTTTATATATAATACTTTTCACTATTAGTACTATTAAAAATTACTGTTAAAAATTGTCGGCACTTTGCGGATCATATTCGAATTCGGCATTGATATGTCGAGTACACATCAAATTTCAGAAAATCTTGTTTTTGGCCTGTATTTGAAGCCCCTATAATCATAAAGTCCCGCTTTGTTCCCTTCAACTTTTATATATAATACTTATCACTATTGGTACTATTCAAAATTACTGTTAAAAATTGTCGGCACTTTGCGGATCATATTCGCATTTGGTCTCGAACCCTAGAGTTTGCATGTAAAATTGAAAAAAATATTGTCCGATATTTTGTGTTCCCATCAAATGTAGCCTATTTTTATTTTTTTTTTTTTTTCATTCTGCAATTATATTCTAATACGTTTTAGTTTTTCTGTTTTATGTGATATACAGTTATGTATGTTGTAATTACCACTACCAGCTAAATGTGCTTAAACTTATATTTTAGTCTGAGTTGTTCCCTTCGGAACATATTATTTCAAATAGGATCCATTTATCCCTTATAAATATTGTAATAAGAGATTATTTTCCGCATGGGAACTGGTTGAAAACTGCAGAATACTTTTCCGCTGAAATTCCGCTGGATTCACAGTGGTGTGTTACGTTACACGTTGACATCAGCGGATATCTTTTCATTCGTGAGTAACTGCAGGTTAAACCAGTGTCCCACCAGCTGGTTCGTGTTATCTGGGTTATCGAATATACACGCAAATTCGCTTTATTTGGCGATTGGCCCATTAGGTGTTTGACAAGTATGGCATTGATTGCCAGGTAGTGTCATGGCCGAGAAATCACACTTTAGGTTTTGATCAGTTGCGAAAGCGCTAAATCGCAACGTGTCTAAAATCTACGAGTAGGCTACGTGTTTTTGTCCACATCGTCTCATCGCAATATTACGTATTTTTACGTTTCATAGATAATTTCAAAGCGTTTCGAACAGTCAAACACAAAACCATAACAAGTTCTAGAATAATGAAAGGCACTTAAATGATGTGATTTTGGACACGTTTTTTCCTATTTTACTTTTATGCTCTGTTTTACTTTCGAATTACTAATGGAGTAAACTGCAATATGTTAGCATTGAACTAAAAATGAAAAAGGCACTGTTGGAATATACTAAGTAGAGTTTTGAATTTATGTACATTTAGAAGCAATCTTACTATTTCCGAAGTATCGTACGCTTCCAACGTATAATCCACAACATTTCATCAAGTCCGTCTATGTTTCGCCAAAGAACCGTTATAATTCTAATCTAAGAGATTTTTACACCGTGGTTTTTACACGATGTCATGTGTTTCACCAAATCTTCTGAGGTTTCCTCGTTTTCCGGCGCATTGGGCACTCGTTCATCATTTTTTGGACGATGTTTACAGTCAACGTCCACTTGCATACTCAGTCCCACCATCTAAACCGACTTCAAGATGGATGGACTTAAAAATAGCCGGGACTGGGATTATAAGATGCAGTCAAATCAGAATTAGCCCCTAAAAATGCAAATTACCCCTTTGGTGGTAATTACCCCCAGTTTGGGAACCACTAGCTTAGATAGATCAAACCCATGTTCTCGTCACAAGTTATATTTCTAGAGCTGGGGTGCGCAACATTTTTGTTGGCGGGCCATATAACCAACTTCAGATATCTGGGCCTCACAAAAAGAAGAGAATGCTAATATCGTTAAGTCTTACTGTAATGAAGGCATGGTGTAAAAAGGAGAAAGATTCACCGCAAAGGGTCAAGGACCACACTAAATGACTTTGCGGGCCGGATTGTCGCCCGCGGGCCGCCTGTTGCACAATCCTGATCTAGAGTTTAAATCTCATGCCCAAACGACATGTAATAAATATCGTGAGTTTCGTTACAGCGTCTTGTGTGGAGTTTGCACTTCTGAAAACGTGATTAATATAATTGTAATAAATATATACCTGCGGTAAATATTACTTCGGATGAATATATATATTTATTAATAAATATTTTTTTCAAGGTATGAATATCTGCAAAAAATAGCGTCCCCTCTTTCATCTTATCTAACGTTATGTTTAATCTTTGGAATCCCCTTGAATTTTGAAACCCCACTCTGCATACACTAATAAAAATGATTTACTCTAGGATTCCCTTCCCCAATTTTATTCTTCCATTTTATGAATATATTTGTAAATTCTAGAATGTTGTAACCTAATATTTAGTTATCTGACATTGTGAATCTTAAATATAATAGCTTGTAGAGGGAATTGACTTTGATGTCCGTCTGGTCGTATCACTACTCGACAAAAGCCTTTTGTAATCAGATGAGCGAATGAAAACAGATAATGATATTTTAACACCGCGTCTTCTGTGTTTATTTTATACTTTATATATCACAGGACAAAAGCGTTTATTATTGTTGCACACCGCGAGTCCGATCTGCGTCAGTTGAAACAGATTTGTGATGTCGAAGGCTGGAAGCTTTTAGTAAGATGGTTTGGTCTATTGAAAAGGAAAAACCGAATGTAAGACAGAGACAGAAATAGTTACGTTGAATTCATAAATATTAAAAAAATTATAATAGACAGGACAATAGCTTGAATTGTGTATTGGGTCTTACAGACATTACATGACACAAATTTTAATTATCGTATGCGGAAAGGACACTGGCATCAAGATTCTGTTTAAAGGCATTTGGGGTTGCGATATTGCCAGTGATAATTTCGTACAGGAGAATATAGATTGTACAGATTGTGCTTTATGGTGTAAAGTTAGTAGCATGGTCAGGAGTGAGAATATGAAGACAAATTGTCAGGCAAACTATCGTCGTGTAGGGATTGATCGGCTTTTTGTTGCCCTACTCATATATATGGCACGGTGACCGTACATTTGAACCCACGTACATTTGAACCCATGTGTATATCCGCGGGTTCAATCTATATGCGGGTGCTAAAACCCATGGGTTAGGTTTGTATGGGTTCAAATATCCGCAAAACAAAGAAAATTTCCATAGGTGCAATAGTATGCAGGTGCAATTGTGGTGGGTTCAAATGTACGGGAACCATATGGCACATCACAGAAGTTAGAATATTAGCAAAAAAGTATCAAGTTTTACTAGCAACACAGTACTTCTGTTCATAGGGGCTTCTCATAAAAAAATGATTCTGGCATCTCATCTCGTCCCTCATATAAAAAGATGTTTAGTCTCCGTACCCTACCGTAATCATCCATTTGTATTTAATTAATAGGCTGACTTCACGTAGATTACTGATAACAGCCTCGTTTTCTAGCGTTGGCAAATACTTGGTGGTTTACTTTCCTGCTACTCCAGCGGTCTCCTTGCACTTTGCTGATCTTTTGGTTGATCTCATTCCCACTTTTTTTTTACTTTTCAGTCATTTCCTTCTTTTATATATAAGTATGTTTTCGCCTAGGACAAATATAAAAATAAATTGTCATTATGTGCCATGTGTAATTAACGAGCTCTTATATACATATCCTCCAGATCCTCTGCATTTTGTTTATTCGTTTGTTGTTTTGTTTCCTTCAGAATGACCAAAATAAAATTGTTTGATTGATATAAATATATATATATTCGTATACAGTAGGGGTGTGCAACTCGTGTCCCACAAGGAAAAATCGCGAGGCCCTCATAGAAATTTCAATTTTGACTGTTGTGCGGCCCGCGAAACGAGTTTATAATTTAGTTTTTTTTAATACATTTGAGTTATTCCAATTCCATTGCTTTGCAAAGCCTATACCTGGGTCCATAAGATCAACAACTAAAATGTTTATGCCTGCATCTACTAAGAAGCATATATGTTAAATAAAATTGCGGCCCGAGGTTTCATTTCATTATTTTTATATGGCCCTTTAGTAGTATAGGCACGCCCCTGGTATACAGTACCAAAGCGCGCGTTTATGTGAACCGGAGCTTTCCATGTCGAATATTTACTAAGATTATTCACCATGGAGTACATAACAAAAACAATTGGTATCTTATATCCCGGCCCCCCTTAAGTTGAAAATATCTTGTCTGTTGACGGGCTAGTATTCTCAAATATATAGGCGGATCTATGTATATTGAACTTTTTTAACAGAAAACTCTTAAATATACTAGCAGTAACAATATGTGTGAAGCGTCAACTTCTAAACAAATAGAGGTAGAATGCGAGGTAAAAAATGTCCTTGCGCGGATCCAAGAGAAGGCAAAACCCCCATCGACTTTACAATAAAAGTTGAAGACCAATCATTCGACGTTCATCGCGATATAATCATCGCAAAGTCAGAATATTTCAGAGCAATGCTGGCTCACGATACTAAAGAAAATCAGCAAGGATCTGTTGATATTAAAGATGTAGACCCAGATGTTGTACGTGAATGTATTGAGTTCATGTACACTGGGAATGTGGATGAGGTTTCTGTTGACATTGAAAATGTTGGAGACGTACTACAAGCAGCCAGAATCATGCAACTGAATGATATAACTGAGAACTGCTTGAACTTTTTGAACGAAATTATGAATTCCGAAAACTGCATTAGAATTTATAACATCGTGACTCAATATAGCGTCACTGAGCTACAAGAAGACGTTCAAACACTCTTTGAAAAAACCTACAAAGTGGAAAACTTGACCAATTTGCTTGAACTCTCAAAATCTGATTTCACTGACTACATTAGAAAGCAGCATCCTAATGCGAATATTACAGTGTGGGAATGCATTATCCACTGGATAAAGTTTGACGTCGACAATCGAGAGGAATCGATCTTTGAACTTTTAAATGCTTTGAACTGGGAAGCTTTTCCAGCTAACCTGCTTCTTCAACGACTTTGGAATGAACCGTTGTTTCAGGAATCCCAGCAATGTGTGGAGTTGATTTGTAAAAGAGTTTTCATGGACATTGAAGGTTTTAAAACGAGTCTAAGTAGTGAGAATTACTTCGTCTATAAAAGGATGACAGAAAAATTCAGATTCGTTCCAATATTGATTAAAAATATGCTTTCAAGTTATTTAAAGAATAATGTTGTCAAACTTCTTATGAAGCCCGATTTCAAATCGTTATCCGAAGATGAAATCGTTTCACTGATTTCTGACTCGACTGTTGACGATTTAACTGGAGAGAAATGGAAATGGCTGGTAGCAAAGATATGGATTCACAATGATCCCAATCGAAAACATTCATTAATCAAATTGATGAAGTTGATCGATTTTCGTCTCCTTCCAAGAGCTTTCGTTGCTGATATAGTTAAAGCAAAGGGTTTTGCAGAGAAATTTCCCGAATGTTATAAAATGGCATTGGACGTGATGCTGACAAAACCGAAAAAATTCTCGAAGAACCATTTCATTGCAGTATTATACTCAGATGGAAGAATTCGTTCAATGAATGTTTCGACCAAAGAATGGGAGGAAATTCCAAATATTCAAACTGGATCTTTATCTCAGATATTTCCATTCAATGGTAAACTATGCGCCATCACTGGAAATAAGCTTTTACATTTCACAAAAAAGAAACAATGGATCGAAAAAAGTCCGATGACTGGTATTTACGATAGCTCCTCAAGGATTGTGACAACCGATGACTGTATTTATGTGATCGATGAAGACAAAATGTCAAAATACAATTCATTGACTGACAGTTGGATTGAAAATTTACCAGGAGTTGATTTTTCCACGTTTGGTGCGGCAGTTCTGGATGGTTCCATTTATGTCATGACGGATGGGGAGATTAAGATATTCGACAATGAGAACAACATATGGTTAAATATAGATGAAACTATCATTGATGGGATAAATGCAACGATCGCCGGAGCATGTGTTGCACACGATTGTATATATTTGGTTTCACGATATGGAAATTGTTACAAGTATGTTCCACAGACATCGATATGCAACTTTTCCACGTGTGGCTACAGATCTGCCAGTATGCTCATAAATATTGATGATACACTTTTTGATGTTCAATTAGAAAACAAAACGATCTATGTTCATGAAAAATACTGTGATGACTGGAAAGAGTTTTGCTATACTCCCCAGTTAAAGGCAGTTGATAACTATAACAGAGTTGTTGAAACTAATGTGGTATCAGCCTGTGGTTACCACACCATAGATCATTCCAACGACGCGAAGAGACGAAAACAATGCTGAAATTGTGGCAAAAAATAACGTTTTCACAAATCATTTAGTCAAAGTGATAGAAAGTAACAATGAAGGGTGATCCAGAAGTCCATGCTTTATTGGGAGTTCCACAAGGAAGTGTATCAAAATGTCGCACAACCTGAACATAGTATTGTGTTCCGATCAGGATTCAGGTTGTGCGACATCTTGGTGCACATACTTCTGAAGCTCCCAATAAAGCATGGATAACCTTTGTTAAACTGTATTTATTTTAGATAACACATATCACTATTAATTGAGCCGTATAGTTTAATCAGTATAATCAACCATATATAAATAATTTGATAGCAATATTTTTTTTAATTTAACATTCTATTCTGTATATTGTTAGCTAATTAAGCAAAAGTTTTCTTTATGTTTTGAAGCAAAACTTATCCCGACAAACCAAACAACGTCAACAGTTAATTGATTTCGTATTCTCGTATCGAATATTTTTAGATGAACGTGTTATTTGCTGTAGTTATTTTTCCATTCTTTTAGTTTTTAGAAAATATATTCTAACGAAGTTTTGTATTCAGACGTTCAAGGTGTAAGTTAATGAATGTACGCAGCAATATAGGTATCTCAATTCTGCTCATTCATATCGCAATAACTTGTGAATATGATGTACGATATGTCTTCTTCTATTCTGCTTTGAAAAACTGGAACAGAAATAGTTTAAATAAATATATCATAGGATAGGATTTACATATTTATCCCGGGAAGAGGAAAGTCGATAAGACGGCTTAGTTATATGGCGAACCACGGCCTCTCGTCCGGTTACCATTCCATGTCAGGTATATGGAATTAGTTAGTCAGTTTTCGCAATCATGGACTTGATGGTGGAGGAAGGCGTGACCAACAAGCGGTTGCGTGAACCACCATACGGCGGCGAGGAGTCCAGCAATCCGCTCGCACAAAACCATACCAGGGTAATCAGAGGTGCGGTGGCAGGCGTACTCCCAACGCTCATCACTATGCGCCACACCGCCGAGCCGATATAGACTTACACTCCAGCTGACCACTGCTGGAGTCACAGATATGATAAGCTCAGCCAGGATAAATTCAACAGATTATCAGTATTTACTGAAGGCACCTAGCGGTACAGGTATTCAAAATCTAGAGCGCGTCGAGTTGATGAGAAAGGTTTGAAACAGATGGCCTCCGTTCATCCGAACTCTATGGAATCTTTGATTGTTAGTTTTACGTGCAACGATTGGGCCGCCTTCAAATATTGGTATCTGCATGTACGCGTATGGATGTTTTCCCAAGCAGTGACTTTCTTGTTTACTTCGTGACATTGGCCAATCTGCAAGATGCGAAAAGTGACGTAACAATGCTCCGAATACTAGGTAAAAAAACATTCCATGAATTAAAAGGACGTTCAGCAAGATGAAAGTATTATTATTAAAATAGCATTCCAACCTGTCCATCGTATATAAAACATAGGGAAACCGTTTTAAAAAATAGTGGGAATATCATTGACCAACGCTAATTTAGATAATGCTCCTTAGCAAGGGCATAGGCAGGGAGTGGTTTTGGGGATCAGAATCCCGTTATGAAAAATAAAAGCATTTTCCTGTATCAAACATAGCTGTATTAACATTTTCGCAGCTCGAACCGCTTTTTAGACCCTCAAGACTCGTGAAAACACACGTTTTCCGGCGTTCGGTCGGACTCGCTAGCTGTTTCGATCTAACTTGGCAAATGGAAATGTCAGAACTTTCTCTTTGGAAATTTCTGGCTACGCCGCTGCTCCTGAAAGTGTGTGAGCGTAACTTAATCAAACAGCTATATAAACACCATAGCGATTCACAAGAATAAAGCATTTCATCATTTTGTACGGAATACTTAAGAGTTTTGAGATTATTTTAGGGAAAAACAGTAAAATGCTATTCAACACGATAAGGGTAACATTAAATAACACACCAAACAATAAAATAAAAAACCTAAAAGATATATCCATACCTTTGCCCAGATGGATAGGATAACCGCCAAATCACTAATCTGTCCGTCCTACTTGTCAGCGTATACCTAACTCTAGTTGTAACCGGATATTTATGCTCAATTCGGTTGTGTCTGATATTCATATAGATTGGCTATCTAATGCAATACCTAGTAACAAGCTCTGTGGGTATGCGCATGTACACCAGCAATCTGTCTCGCAATCTAAGTGCGTCTCTGATTTGTGTTTTCATACATACCGTAAGTATTATATAGCTAATTTACGAGTCGTCAACGGGTTTTAAGAAGCACACCTAGCTCCACAGCAAAATAGATTACGAAGGCGTCGCCTGAAATATCATCCATCGTCTATCATCAATCTAAAGTGCTTTTATTACCTCTGAAACTTCATTACCACCAAAAGCGAAAATTGTTAGTGTAAACGGAAACCATTCCATTGAATTCTTGAAATGTTCTTCCTAGTGTTATGTCTTAAAAATATTATCTTGACGAATTCTGTCAAGTTTTAATCATACAGTAATTTTGAAAAATAATAAAAGTTGCATTCGTACACAAATAATTGTTTCTATCGGCAAAATTAACAATGAAATATTGTCTAATTGATGTCTTTGTTAGAATGGGGTTTGTGGATAACGATTTGAGACGTCTTCGTTATTTGGGATATATTAAACGCTTGCTAGTTTACGAATACTAGATGTTGGATATACTCTGCTGGTAAGGGGTGCTTTGTTTAACATTTTTTCACATTATGCATAGAAAATTGCTTAATTCAGCAATTTAATATATCCCCCTTTTTTGTGGTTATGAAATGCTGATTCAGTTTGCTTATATATTTTCCAAATATGGCAACGTCTTCATCTACCACCGTGACTTGAACCTAAAATCTATCCCAGGAAGGCAAAGTTCTCCTTCAATTTTGCCTTTACAGTTGGCGAGCATTTCATCAACGTTCATCGTCACCTAATGACAGCAAAGTCAGAAGACTTTTGAAAATGGTTTTTTCATCTATTAGTGCCCTAGTTGTAAGGTAATTGGTCTTTCCACTATTTTTTTCCTATGCCAAAAGTGATTGAGATAGTTTTGATCGAATATTTTATTTCCAAAGAATGGGAGAATTTTTTTTGGTTTTCTGCAAGCAATCTATGACATAAAGAGTCAAAAATCAGTGATTCTAAGTGTATATTGACGAATTTGTTCAGTGCACTCAAACAATCAAGGAGGTCCGTGAAGTAATTAAAACCTCGAAAAAAAACGATATTTAAAATTGGAAAAAACACAAACATGACAAAAGGCTGTTAATCTAATTATTCCTAAAATATTCGAATAACAATGACAACAAAGTTCTACTGAACCGCAGTTACACTGTTTAAGTTGCTAGACTCCAATTAAATAGCAATGTCGGATTCGTTACAGAGCGGTTAACACACCACCGATCGGCTACGGCTTTCCTCGTCTACTCTCACGCCCGACCCCGACAATCAATGTGTTTACTTGCGACGCTGCGTGTTACCGCCGCCGATACGCCCCTTTTGGTTCATTCGCTCGCTACAGTTCGGGCTTTATGGTTGGTTACTCGACCAAAACCATTTGTTAGGAAGTAGCGAATGAAAGCAGATAATGATATTTTGTTGACGCCGCGACTAGGTTTTTGTGTTTAGTTTATATTTTATATCACAGAACAAAAGCGTTTATTACTGTCGAATATAGCGAGTCCCATTTGCGTCAGTTGAAACTGATTTGTGATGACTGAGGCTGGAAACTTTTAGTAAGAAGTTTTGGTCTATTGAAAAAGGAAAACCCGAATGTAAGACAGATACAGAAATAGTTACATTGAATTCATAGAATAATCAAAAAGGTATGATAAACAGGACAATAGCCAAGATTGTGTATCGGGTCTTACAGACATAACATCTCACAAATTGTACTTATCGTATGTGAAAAGGAAACTGGTACTACGACGCTGTTAAAGGGCATTTGGGGTTGCGAATTTAGAGATGTAAGTTTCAGAATTTCGAAGCGATTCGAATCAACATCAATTCGAAGCATTTAAAAGAAAAAAGGGCTTGATTCTATTCAAAAAACAATTTAATAGTTACCACAAGGCAACTGCACGACACAGCGGCGCTACCGTTATATCGACCAAAAGCGTTTATTATCCTTCGTTTACAGCTTTCCAAAGTCGTAACACTCCCAGAGTCGTTATATTTCATATTCGTAGCAGCTTTCGAGGGACCAATGGTTTCGCTCAATTTTGTTCGACTATTTAAAATGTTACAAAGTTTCACAAATATTTTAAACGTTTCTTCAAATTATCTACATAATATTATTATAATAAAACATCATTGCTTCATACCTTATTAAAAACATGTATGTATGCGATGCTTGTCTCGCTATCATTGCTTCTTTTAAAATCATGGCGCATACGGTACTAACTAGCGATTATAATTTGGATGAATTTTGAAGGTCAATTTTAGAAGAAACAATTGTTATAAAACCGGTATTATTTGCAAACATAATTGTATGTGAGTAAATATGTAACTGAGTATACCGTTATGTAACAAAAAATAGATTTTAGCCGTAATATATTCGGTAGTTGATACATCCAAGCAGTGTGTTTTTCTGGTAGCTTTCTTAATTCTTCAAGCTCATTATTGCTATTCTATCAGAATTTATACTATATTTCTTCCACATTTGAGGAAAGTTAACGATAATATGATTATATACTAAATAGAATCAGATTCGGAAATATTCGATCCGGAACATTGTGATTCGATTCGAAATTTTTTTTTTTGAAACTTACATTCCTATTTGCGATATTGCCAATGATAATTTGATACAAGAGAATATGGGTTGTACAGATGCAACTAAGTAAAGTTAGTAGCTTGGTTAGGAGTGAGAGTATAAAGACAAATTGTCAGGCAAACTACCGTCGTGTAGGGATTGATAGGCTTTTTGTTGCCTACTTATATATATGGCACATAACAGAAGTTAGAATAATAGCAAAAAAGTATAAAGTTCAATTGGCAGCGCAGTACTTCCGTTCATAGAGGCTGCTCATAAAAAAAATGATTCTGGCATCTCATCTCGTCCCTCATAGGAAGATGTTTAGCCTTCGTACCCTACATTAATTATTAATGAAGTGTAATTTCAACAAATATATTCAGATTTTCTTTGTTAATTTTTGTATATCAATTTTGTACCTAATTTGTTGGTTTTTGAGCCGGGTCGTCAATAAATTTCAAAAAGTGGCCCGCGACATATTTTGAGTTGGAGACCCCTGCTTTACGTACACTACCGATAAAAGCCTCGTCTTTTAGCGTTGGCAAATACTTGGTGGTTTAAACTCCCTGCTACTCCATCGGTCTCTTTGCACTTGACTGATCTTTTGGTTGAGTCCTCTTGGATCTCATTCCCAATTATTTTTTTACCTTTTACCTACATTTTTAAGTATGTTTTCGCCCTAGGCAAGTAAAAAAATATAATGTCATTATGTGTCATGTGTAACTAACGAGTTGTTACATATAGTTTCGTATACAGTAAGTTATTTATAATTTGTATGAGCGCGCTATTCTGTAAACCTGAGCTTCTTGAGTCGAAAAATTGCTAAGATAGTAGAGGAAATATAAAAAAACAATTGGTATATCTCAATGAGCCCTCCATTTTAAGTTAAATATCTTGTCTGTTGATGGGCTAGTATTCTTAAATATATCGGCAGATCCATGTTTTGAACTTTTTTAACAGAAAACTCTTAGATACAATAGCAGTAACAGTATGAGTGAACCGTCAACTTCTGAACAAATAGAAGAAGAATGCAAGGAATCTACTCGCGCGGACCCAAGGAAGGGAAAAATCCCCACCGACTTCACAATAAATGTTGAAAACCAATCATTCAATGTTCATCGCGATGTAATCATCGCAAAGTCAGAATATTTCAAAGCGATGTTGGCTTATGATACCAAAGAAAATCAGCACGGATTTGTTTATATGAAAGACGTAAACCCAAATGTTGTGCGTGAATGTATCGAGTTCATGTACACTGGAAATGTGGATGAGATTTCAGTTGACATCGAGAATGTTGGAGAGGTCTTGCAGGCATCCGAAATTATACAGCTTGAGTCAGTTAGAGAGTTGTGTTTAAAAGTAATGATGGAACATTTGAAGCCTGAAAACTGTCTTACTATTTGCAGTTTGGCCTCAAAATTTGGCAGTGCCAATTTGGAAGAAAAGGCACATCAAATAATTAAAGATACTTTTGAAGTGGAAGATGTTACAGCCTTCATAAAAATCTCAAAAGATGACTTTGTTGAATGGATTACAAACAGTCACAGATCTAATGAATTAATTTGGGAAGCGATAGGTCATTGGCTGAACCACGACATTGAAAACCGCAACAACGACATACTCGAATTGATTGAATTAATGAATTGGGATCAGGCAAACTCCGGAACATTGTTAAAAAGTATTTGGAAAAATCTCATATTTCGTTCTTCGAAAGCATCGAAAAAGTTTGTCTTTCGCAAACTCTTTTACGATATTGAGTCTTTCAAAACCATGCTCAACACCGGAAATTATTACATGCTAAAAAATATCGCTGCTGAGTATTCTCACACACCGAAACAAGTTGAAGACTTCATTTCATCGTTTGGGAAACTCTATTTCGACAGATTAGCAGTGAAGAGAGATTTTAACACTCTGTCGATAGAGGAAATGTTGTCATACTTTCGGGATCCAAACATTGGCTGTCTTCCATCTGATGTATTCAAGTGGAGAATTATGATAAAATGGATCAAATATAATCCGGGGAGGGAAAGTTACTTTCCAACCTTGGTGAAATATATCAAGTTTGACCAAATTCCAAATCAGATCATAAAAAACGAGATTCTGATTGATCCGCTGACAAAGCAGTTCAAAAAGTGCAAACGTCAAATTGTGGATGTGGTATTTACGAAAGATGATACGGTGGATAACTCTAACAGCATAGCTTGCTACCAGGGAGGCGATATTAATATTACAATCTGTCCCTTATCCTCACAGGAGAAATCTCATTGCGTCCCCCTACCGACATCACGCGACGTTAATGCCGAAATTTTCTCTCTTTCCAATAAATTATGTTTCATATCTAATAAACGATTATTTTATATGAACAAAGCTGGCAAGTGGCTGGAAAGGCAAACAATGAAAAACACTTGTGCTGGAAAAATTGCCGTTTCGGGAGATTCTGTCTTTGTAATCGGGAAAGATAGAATGTCTTGCTATAACGCCTTAAAAGATGATTGGGAAGAGGATTTACCTGGGTGTGGATTTGAAGTCGGTTGCGCAACTGCATCATGTGGATTTCTATATGCGTTCAGAGAAATCGATGTATTTGCCTATGCATATAAGAACAAAAAAGCATGTGGTGACAAGAGTCCGAAGATATTCCATATTGACTCGAAAAAATGGATAGACGCCAAAACTGAGCAAAACGCATCATCCGCAACTATGTTGAACGACAATGTGTATACAATAACACAAATGGGGAATGTTAAAAAATTTCAATCATCAACCGGTAATTGGGAAAATTCCGGAAAACTGTCACATATTTCGATTCTTGTTCCTTGCAATGGATCGTTGCTGGCTATTATACGCCACGATTACCGAGTAATCAGTTATGACGAGAATTTTCGTGAATGGGTCGATACGAAAAGAGCATTGAATTCTGGGCTATCTCAGGCAACCTGTTTTCACCATTAGATTACATGATTACAGGCACATCAATCAAGGAATCTCAGAGTTTTCATTCAGATATGTATGATGATCTCTCTGCAAAACAAAAATCAATGGATGTTAAATTAACAACATGCAGTAAAAGAATACGCGAACTTGAAGAATTAGTATATGATCTCGAAGAAGATCTTTATTTTGTCACCGAAAAACTCGAGGAACAAGAAAGGCGATCCAGACTCGACAACCTTGAGTTTCACGGTCTTCCTCCTACAGTGAATGAAGACACAGACAAAATAATAATGGAGATTGGCAAATCCATCCATGTCGATATCAAACCCTCAGACATCTCTGTCACTCACCGTAGTCCAACTCACAATACTAATATTCACAAACCTATTATAGTCAAGTTTACTAACAGAAAAATACGGAGCAAAATTCTGAAAAATCGGCACCTTATCAGAACTGCTGCCAATGGACCATTAACAAAAAACTTATCAAAAGCTTTTATTGTGGAAAACCTAACTGAAAAAAACAAAAATCTTTTCTATCAAGCTAAAATCCTCAAAAAGCAATGCGGATACGCTTTTCTTTGGACTTCTAATGGAAGAGTGCTAGTGAAAAAAAACAAGGACACCAGTCCCCTATCAATATCTGACGAAGAAGACTTAAAAAAAATCAGATAAGTGCCTTCATTGTCTCAACCATTTGTCTATTTATGGCTAATTCAAGCCATTTTTCACTTGTCTCAGACCTCACTCAAAGTCTAATATCCGTAACTGCTTGTCATTTTATATGTGGAGTAACTGCTTGTGGCCCTTCTACATTGAAGTTTTATTTACTGACCCATAATCGATTGCTTATATGCACTTTTATTATCCCAAGTCCAATTATCAATGTTGCCTGTAAATAATTTAACCTCCTACCCCCCAAATATAAACTGGGAATCTGCCAATCTTAACAGTCATTTTAGCTTAACACAGTGTCAATATCTCCAAATAAGTGAGATAAATGAGACTTCATCTAAGTTCCTACCATCAGAGTTAATTTTAATGCATCTTAATATCAGATCTCTGTCAAATATGTTGATAGCCCTATTGAATTGGCATCTTATTTTTATGTCCTTCCGCATATAATCGCTCTCAGTGAAACCAGATTAAAAGATGGGTCTTCGGTTACCAATATAGACATCCCTGGTTACGCATTTTTTCATGTCCCCACTCCAACCATGGCAGGTGGCGTTGGATTTTATATAAGAAACAATTTAGAATATCAAGTGATCCAAGAATTTGATCTAACTTTGCCAAATTGTGAGGATTTGTGGATTGAGACAAGGCTAAATTCCAACAACCAGAGCCATGTAATCGGTGTGATTTACAAACATCCCAAATGTAGTACTCCATCATTCACTAAAGCAATGGCTGGTGTATTTGAGAAGCTGGCAGTGGCGAAAAAGAAATTTGTACTGTTAGGTGACTTCAATATCAACTTACTTGACACCTGCGACAATTCCACTACCAACTATTTCAACATGCTAATATCCCACTTTGTAATGCCAGTAATAACAAAACCAACTAGAGTCACTCCATCCTCCCACACCCTCATAGATCATATTTACACAAATACCATAAATCTTCTCTCCTCTACCTTTATTTTGCTTAGCGATATAACTGACCACTTTCCAGTAATGTGTACTATTTCGGGCATGAATGTTGGCCCCAAAACAAAAATCAGAATGAGGCGCGATATGAAAAACTTTTGTAGCGACTCTTTCAGATCGGAAATTGAGTCGATGTGTGATAATTATATGGGTGTTTCTCTAACTAAAGAAAATTTCAATCTCTCTCTTGACTCCTTCATTGGCCATTTAAAATGGTTAATAAATAAACACGCCCCTTACGTCCTTTATCACGTAAAGAAAATAAATTATTTTCCAAGCCGTGGATCACTAGAGGAATTCGTAGGTCAATTCGGCACAAGAACAATATGTTCAAAAAAATGTACTTGCAGGGCAATTTAAACCAGCGCTCCCATTTTAAAAAGTATAAAAATATCCTTACTCACTTGCAGAGAAAATCAAAACAATTATATTACCAAAACGTCCTTGAGAATAACCGAGGAGATGTTAAACGCACATGGAAAACTATTAACGACATTATTAAGATCAAGTCCAGAGATGATATTTCCATCTTAGAATTAAAACTTGAAAATGGTACCTCAGTGTCAGATCCTGTCTTGGTGGCCAATGAATTCAATAAATTCTTCTCAACAGTTGGTGAGAGACTTGCAAGAAAAATCTCTCAGAGCTCTAATACAATCACAGATTTCTTGGGTGTTCCCCTAGGAAACTCTTTCTATCTTGAGTCGACGTCAACCACAGAGATTCTTCAAATAATCTCGAATCTGAAAAAGGGTAAAGCAGTTGGTCCTGATGGTATTCCATCTCACTTCTTAAAAATAGTCGCAGACATCATATCCCCAGCGCTAAGCCATTTTTTCAACTCTTCATTTAGATTAGGTATTTTTCCCTCCTCGCTTAAGATAGCTAGAGTGATCCCTATATTTAAAAATGGCAAAAGAAATGATCCATCTAATTACCGACCAATTTCCATTCTACCAGCAATCGGCATTATTCTAGAAAAATTATTGTATAAAAGAATGATTAATTTTTGTTCAAAATTTAACTTGATCGACAAGTGCCAATTTGGATTTCAGACCAAACACTCTACCAACCATGCTATTCTAGATTTAATTTCGTCCATTTATGACAAACTTGACAAGGGGGAATTTGTTTGTTGTACTTTTCTAGATTTAAAAAAAGCCTTTGATACTGTCGATCATCATATTCTTTCTCATAAACTGAGACATTATGGCTTTCGAGGTGTTTCAGGCAACTTATTAACTGATTACCTGTCTTGTCGGTACCAATATGTAGAGGTCAATTCTCATAAATCTCCAATGTTGCCCATCCAGTATGGAATTCCACAGGGTAGTGTATTAGGACCTCTTGGTTTCTTACTTTTTATAAACGATTTATCGAACAGCTCTAATTTCCTGACAAAATTGTTTGCCGATGATGCCTGCCTTCTCGATAGTGCGAAGGATTTGACCACACTCCAAGCCAAAGTGAACACTGGAATTAATAAAGTATATGAGTGGATGATATGCAATAAACTCACTGTAAATGTGGAAAAATCCAAAGTCATGTTATTCAGCCCTAAAAGTCGGACTAGAAATTCAAGTCTTTCAATTAAAATTAATGGTATTCCACTAGAAATCGTCCAGTCTTATAGATATCTTGGGCTTCATATTGACCATCAACTCAAATGGAACAGCCACATCACTGAAATGTACAAGAAACTCTCCAGATCAGTAGGGATTCTGGGAAAACTCAAGTATTATGTGCCGAGCCCAACTCTGCGGACTATTTACTTTGCTCTTTTTCAATCACATATCCAATACGCCTTAGCTGCATGGGGCTCCGCTACTCAAACTAGCTTGCGTAAATTAGAGATTTTACAAATAGGGCTGTTAAAATTCTCTCCGGAGCACCAGTTCGTTCAAACATAATCACCCTATATCATAAAGCCAGGGTGCTAAAATTGTCTGACATCTATAAATTAGAAATTTCTAAGATTATGCACCAGTTCCACAACAACCAATCGCCTGCAGCTTTCGCTGATTATTTCACTGTTCTCAGTAATGTGCATGAGCATAACACACGCTCTTCGACAAAATCGAATTTTTTTGTTCCCAGATTTTCGCTAAGCAAGTCCCAAAACTCCTTGAAGTATAAGGGTGTTGTAATTTGGAATAGTATTCCCCAAATCTTACGTGACTCTTCTTATGAAACTTTCAAAACAAAATATAAAAAATTCTTGCTGTCACCTTACCAGTCTGCTGTGATTGCATCCAAATGATGTGGCCTCGGCACTCTTTCCCGCTTGCTCCGCTAGGCCTATACCTGTAATAATAATACTTTTTTTTTTTTCAATTTTTCCATGTCCTTATCTTATTGCATTCTTGCCAGTGACTTGAATTATGTAAAGTGTGCCATGCTAATTGCATGACCTGTATTTGTTCGTAACCTGCACAATATAGTAAACTACTTTTCTTATGTTTGAGATGGTTCATGAAGCTTTGTACGAATTTAACCACATTGAAATTCTAAGCCCATCTGCTCAAGATCTTGGTTAATTAGCATAACATTGTGACTTGTTTTCTCTTGCAGTCAGTAAAGCCTAAATTGTTTATCTGATTGTCATTATACTCTTATATAACATTGTAAAAGTATTACCTGATAAATAATATTTTTTTATGTACTTTTAAACTTTGCTTCATTGGTTCACTCAACTATTAGACTACGGTACTTGACTCTTCTTAGTTTTGCTGTTTCATGTCTTGTAGGATATCTAGTTTCCCACTGTGAATGTTGATACTAGGTTACATTCGTTTTGAATGACTGTTATGGAATATCTTTCACATTTTGATATTTCATGTCTTCCCTGATTTTATATTTCCTGTAACGTTATGTGAAGCCCTGACTCCAGCTGCCAATCACTAGATCCCATTAACAGGTACCTCAATTCCTTTCTAGCATAAAGGTATGGTTTATTCGTTGCTGATCCTGTTGTCGCTCTCAGCAAACCATGGGTTCCACTGTAACCAATAACCATGCGCCATCAGAATTTGACATTTATTGCCCATTGTTAGCTAATGGGCATCACAATAGCATTGTTGTGATACAATCCACTAACGCCATCTCCATGGCTACCGAATCAGTGGTGTTCGGAGTTGTCTTTTCTTTTGTTGAAGCCTAAGTGACTATTATAGTCACTTTGGTTGAAGCGAGCGATTGCTGGTTACAGCAGATCGTCTCGAGATATTTTATGTATTTTTTTCCTCAATTTATTTAAACTTAGTTCGTTTTTTTGTTTTTTAAATTATAGTGTTAGACTTATTTTATAGGTGCCGCTGCTCGATAACCAGTATTGGTTTCTCGCGTCTCCTTCTCCCTGAAATATGGCCAATTTATAATTTAATTTATTTCAATTTGTATGTTTGTGCCTATTTTAAGTATGGTGAGAAATAAACTACTGATTACTGATTACTGAAAGCAGTCATAAGGCATGTGTGATATAAATGAAATTGTGATTTTCTTGCATTTAAGAAAAAAGAACTTAAAAAAAAAAGACTTAATAAACATTACGGTATTTATACCTATAAATTGTGGTGTTAACTGACAAGCACAGAAATAAGAGCAATTAGGCTCCAAGTTTTGAATCGTAGAATAGAATCGGAGTCTTTATTAACAGAACACGCACATGTTGGCACTGTTATAAATTCTGACTGTTTATCGTCAAGCGCGAGTGTCATTTAGTGACATAGTCCATCGACATCGTTGAGCTTAATTTTACGACACCATTATCTCTCTACACAGGTATTAAATGTTGTGATTTCATTAATTTTGATTTTGATTAACTACACAATTTCCTCATAGATTTATTGCCGTGACCGCCCAGACTATCTCGAAATAACGATAATATTTGCAATAAATTATGAAATAAGAAAATCAGAAACATCTTCAACGTGTTATAGTTGGTGACCGTACATTTGAACCCATGTGTATATCCGCGGGTTCAATCTATATGCGGGTGCTAAAACCCATGGGTTAGGGTTAGTATGGGTTCAAATATTCCTAAAACAAAATTTTTTTCCATAGGTGCAATAGTATGCAGGTGCAATTGTCGTGGGTTCAGATGTACGTGGTTCAAATGTACGTGGGTTCAAATGTACACGGGTTCAAATGTAATGGAACCGTTATAGGTATTTCTAGCCAGCGCTGATTGAAATCTTTTCATGTCGGCTGTAACTTATTTTCGCGACGCGCGTTTACGATAAAACACAAAACAAAATATATGTGAAATGTTTTCAATTGAAACGTGGACGGCGGTGATACGATGTGTGGGCGATATCCAATATACCTGAAAACACGAAAAACGATATTCGAAAGTTGCGTTATTAAATCCCTGCCTATGAACTTTTTAATTGAGCACCGAGATTACTAGCTTAAGTACACAATGCATCTGAATTAATTAATGCATCTGAATCCCAAACATCAATTTCTTATGATGTATTATATCCTTTTTTCAATCTGAAATATTGTGCACTATGAATAATGCTCAAACACTAGTGCTTTAACCCGTCTGCCCCGCACACTTGTACTCGTATTTACATAGTATCGGTATCGGCAATATCGACCGTTTTGTAATATCGGTGTATCGGTATCGGCGTTTTTAGTAGGTATCGGTAACAAAAGTGGTATCGGTACATCTCTAGTATAAATAAGGCTGTTCAAAACCGATATTTTTTTATTCGATTTCATTGATGTTCTAGAATAAAGTCGCCGAATCGCATAAAATGGCTAATAAAACGCCACAGCGCTTCATTGCAAATCCAGTTATCAGTTTATTCGTAAGTCGACCACTACATTATTCAAATTATTTGTGACTTGAATCATCGTGATGGCACAATTAAATTATAGTAAAAACTTGATTTTTAACAATAATACCCAATTCCACCTTCTAATACAACTTCAAGATGGATGGACTTGAAAATAGCCTTGACAGGGATTATAAGATGCAGTCAAATCAGAATTAGCCCCTAAAAATTGCCAAATTACCCCTTTGGGGGTAATTCCCCCCAGTTTGGGAACCACTAGCTTAGATAGATTAAACCTATGTGCTCATCACACTTTTCTAGAGCAGAAGTTAGCAATATTTTTGTTGGCGGGTCATATCACGAACTTCAGATATCTGGGCCTCACAAAAAGAAGAGAATGCGACTATCGTTAAGTCTTACAGTAATCAAGTTATGAGGGAAATGACGTAAGTTTAACGCAAAGGGCCAAGGACCCACTGAATGACTTTGCGGGCCGGATTGTTGCACAATCTTGATTAAAGTTTAAATCATGCCCAAAGGACATGTAATAAGTATCGTAGGTTTCGTTACCTTGTGTGGAGTTTGCATTTCTGAAAACATGATTTATATGATTGTAATAAATATATACTTGCGGTAAATATTACTTCGGATGAATATATATATTTATCGATAAATATTTTTTTTCAAGGTATGAATATCTGCAAAAAATAGCGTCCCCTCTTTCATCTTATCTAACGTTATGTTTAATCTTTGGAATCCCCTTGAATTTTGAAACCCCACTCTGCA
This sequence comes from Styela clava, assembly GCF_013122585.1. Taxonomy (NCBI): domain Eukaryota; kingdom Metazoa; phylum Chordata; class Ascidiacea; order Stolidobranchia; family Styelidae; genus Styela; species Styela clava. The sequence goes on along the minus strand of NW_024102840.1, from coordinate 1,915,474 downwards.
TACACTAATAAAAATGATTTACTCTAGGATTCCCTTCCCCAATTTTATGAATATATTTGTAAATTCTAGAATGTTGTAACCTAATATTTAGTTATCTGACATTGTGAATCTTAAATATAGTAGCTTGTAGATGGAGTTGACTTTGATGTCCGTCTGGTCGTATCACTACTCGACAAAAGCCTTTTGTAATCAGATGAGCGAATGAAAACAGATAATGATATTTTAACACCGCGTCTTCTGTGTTTATTTTATACTTTATATATCACAGGACAAAAGCGTTTATTATTGTTGCACACCGCGAGTCCGATTTGCGTCAGTTGAAACAGATTTGTGAAGGCTGGAAGCTTTTAGTAAGAAGGTTTGGTCTATTGAAAAGGAAAATCCGAATGTAAGACAGAGACAGAAATAGTTACGTTGAATTCATAGAATATTCAAAAAAATATAATAGACAGGACATTAGCTTGAATTGTGTATTGGGTCTTACAGACATAACATCACACAAATTTTACTTATCGTATGCGGAAAGGACACTGGCATCAAGAATCTGTTTAAAGGCATTTGGGGTTGCGATATTGCCAGTGATAATTTCATACAGGAGAATATAGATTGTACAGATGCTTTATGGTGTAAAGTTAGTAGCATGGTCAGGAGTGAAAATATAAAGACAAATTGTCGGGAAAACTATCATCATGTAGAGATTGATCGGCCTTTTGTTGCCCTACTCATATATATGGTACATCACAGAAGTTAGAATAATAGCAAAAAAGGATCCAGTTTTACTGGCAACGCAGTACTTCTGTTCATAGAGGCTTCTCACAAAAAAAAAATGATTCTGGCATCTCATCTCGTCCCTCATATAAAAATATGTTTAGTCTCCGTACCCTATCGTAATCATCCATTCGTATTTAATTAATAGGCTGACTTTACGTAGATTACTGATAACAGCCTCATTTTCTAGCGTTGGCAAATACTTGGTGGTTTTAACTCCCTGCTACTCCAGCGGTCTTTTTGCACTTGGCTGATCTTTTAGTTGACCTCATTCCCACTTGTTTCTTTACTTTTCAGCCATTTCCTTCCTTTATAAGTATGTTTTCGCCTTGGGCAAATATAAAAATAAATTGTCATTATGTGTCATGTGTGTTTAACTAGCTCTTATATACATATCCTCTGCATTTTGTTTGTTACTTATCGATCTTAAGATCGGTAAGTATATTGATAGGTATTTGTCTGTATGTCTGTTAGATGCACGCGATATCTCACGAAAGCGAGATTGAATCTGCTCCAGATTTTGCATGTGCATTCATCTTATCTCGGACCAGAAGCCTATTGATTTTGGGCGAATTATGTCGTATAATTAGCGAGTTATCAATCAATTATTGATATAGTGATCTAGATTTTTGTAAAGCGAGAAAATTTTGAAACCCGCCGAGTGTGTGTGTGCGATGCGCAGTGCGCAAGTTACAAGAGCGGATGAATCGAAACTGCAGTTTCTGTTTTGGGGGATCCCCTAACTATCGATCGATAAGTCTTCGGTTTCCAACCGATATTCTCGTTCGTTTGTTGTTTTGTTTCCTTCAGAGTGACCACAATAAAATTGATTGATTGATATAAATATATATATATTCGTATACAGTAGGGGTGTGCAACTCGTGTCCCACAAGGAAAAATCGCGAGGCCCTCATAGAAATTTCAATTTTGACTGTTGTGTGCCCCGCGAAACGAGTTTTAAATTTAGTTTTTTTTAATACATTTGAGTTATTCCAATTCCATTGCTTTGCAAAGCCTATACCTGGGTCCATAAGATCAACAACTAAAATGTTTATGCCTGCATCTACTAAGAAGCATATATGTTAAATAAAATTGCGGCCCGAGGTTTCATTTCATTATTTTTATATGGCCCTTTAGTAGTATAGGCACGCCCCTGGTATACAGTACCAAAGCGCGCGTTTATGTAAACCGGAGCTTTCCATGTCGAATATTTACTAAGATTATTCACCATGAAGTACATAACAAAAACAATTGGTATCTTATATCCCGGCCCCCCTTAAGTTGAAAATATCTTGTCTGTTGACGGGCTAGTATTCTCAAATATATGGGCGGATCTATGTATTGAACTTTTTTAACAGAAAACTCGTAAAAAATATATTCGTAAATATAATAGAAGTAACAGTATGAGTGAAGCGTCAACTTCTCAACAAATAGAGGTAGAATGTGAGAAGAAAAACTGTACTCGCTCGGACCCAAGGAAAGATGGAACCGCCTCCGACTTTACAATAAAAGTTGAAGACCAATCATTCCCCGTTCATCGCGATATAATCATCACAAACTCCGAATATTTCAAAGCAATGCTGGCTCATGATACCAAAGAAAATCAGCAAGGATTTGTTGATATGAAAGACGTAAACCCAGATGTTGTGCGTGAATGTATTGAGTTCATGTACAGTAGAAATGTGGATGAGGTTTCAGTTGACATCGAAAATGTTGGAGACGTGCTACAAGCAGCCAGAATCATGCAACTGGATGAAATAACTGAGCACAGCGTGAATTCTTTGAAGAAAATTCTCAATTCAGAAAACTGCATTAGAATTTATAACATCGTGACTCAATATAGCGTCAATGAGCTACAAGAAGACGTTCAAACACTCTTTGAAAAAACCTACAAAGTGGATAACTTGACTGATTTGCTTCAACTCTCGAAATCTGATTTCACTGACTACATTAAAAAGCAGCATCCTAATGCGAATATTACAGTGTGGGAATGCATTATTCACTGGATAAAGGTTGACGTCGGCAATCGACAGAACCACATTTCCGAGTTCTTGAACATATTAATCTGGGACGGGTTTCCTACAAATTTACTGCTTCAACGACTGTGGGATGAACCTATGTTCAGACATTCGCAGGAATGCAAAAATCTTTTGTGTGGAAAAGTTTTCATGGACGTCGAAAGCTTCAATATGAACATTTCCATCGACAACTATTTCTTGTTTAAGGAATTCACAGCAAACCTCACCTTTATTCCGAATCTGATTAAGAGAACAATAAATGAGTTCCGGAATAACAATATTATTAAACTTCTTGCGAAACCCGACTTTATGTGGATTCCCCAATCTGAACTTATTTCCTTACTCTCCGATTCGGCAATAGATGATATAACCGGAGAAAAATGGAAATGGTTGGCGATGAAAGCCTGGGTAGAACACGGAACGGATCGGAAAAGTCTTTTACCAAAATTTCTTCGATATATTAGCTTTGAGCAGATACCAAAAAAGTTTATTACAAATATTCGAGAAGATAGTTTGGTGCGAGATTTTGAATGTCATTTGAATGTCAACAGCTTCTTTTAGACGCTCTGCTGGGATGTAATTTTTCAAGTGAAAAGAAACGTCATCTTATAGCAGCCCTCTACACTGATGGAAGAATTCGAACTATGGATGTATCAACAAAAACTTGGAAAGATATTGCTAATGCTCCGATTCCCATCCTCAACGTAACCATTCCACTGTCAACTAAAATATTCTGTTTCAATGGTAAATTATGTCTTCTCAGTGACAATAAATTGTTATTCTACGGCAAAAATGGAAGGTGGATTAAAAAGAGCTCTATGACCAAAAGTCTTGATAGTTCGACGGATGTTGTAGCTGTAGATGACAGTATATATGTCATTGCAGAGAAAAATATCTTGTGCTATAATGCACTGCAAGATACATGGAATGAAAATTTACCAGAATTTGAAGATGATACTGAGGTTCAAGGCAAAAAACAGCAAGTCGTCGCTATACTTTTAGTGTGGAAAGGTGGACATTTATTGCAGAGGTTTTGGATGGATCAATCTATGCCGTTGGGAGCGCTTGGGACAGTTGTGGGGAGTTCATAGAACAAAAGATAAAAGCATTTAATATTAAATCTAAAGTTTGGTCCCGTGACCTTGATGTACCATATTCATTGCACCCCGATTCATACAGGGGCATACAAGCCCCTATTACTTCGTGTATCGTTCACGAAAATTGCATTTATTTCTTTGCCAACTCTTCTACTGTTAAAGGTTATGATCCGAAAAAGTCAGAATGGAGGAATATTAGAAGCCTGAAAGAAAACTCCGGAAACAAAAGCTGGCCGTTGAATATAAATGGCAATTTATTCATCGTTCAGAACACAGGAAAGGTCTGGGCTTATTTTAAAATTATGGGCGAATGGAGTGATTTCTGTGACATCCCAGAGTTGGTGTCGGGGATTAAAGGGCATCACACAACAGTTGATCTTGTTTCTGTTTGTGCATTTACTGAAGAAAGTCAGCAAGAGAGCTTTAATCCTTCCAAGAAACCCTGACTATTCTCAAAGAGGGATGAACTCGTACCTTAACATTATTTTCAGCTTCTGTGCGTTTTGATCCTTCATCGCGTTCGTGTGTGCTACCTTTATTACAGGCGGGTCAGATACGAATAACTGGGTGAAACCGCACCATTAGGCTTTCTAGTAGTCACAGGCGGAAAAATGTTGATTATTGGTCCTATGACATGTGTTTTTTGCGTTATTTAGATAAGGCATATAACGTTATAGTCATAGATAATAAATTGAAAGCTTTGCGATGCAAAGGAATTAGCATTACTAGCACGTACCAGATAAAACTAATTTAAAAACTCGTTTCGCGGGTCGCACATCATTCAAAATGGGCTCTTCTCCGCGGGCCGCACAATGTTTCCTTGTGGGCCTCATTTGGCCCGCGGGTCACAGGTTGCACATCCCTGCGCTACTGTATATAATACCTCAGCTGTTACGGCATCTAAAACGGCTTAAGAGAAAAAGTAGTAGCAGTATTATAGTATTGTGGCAAAATCTTATTTTCATGTTAACTTAGAATACAATTCACGTAGTTCCAATTTAGTTTTGTATTTTTTTAAATACAAAATAGTATTGAGTTAATTTACCCGGAAAAATGAATTTTAAGGAAACTGTGTGTTAATATTATAAGTGAATTTTGTTTTAATATTTTACGCGGGAACAATTCTTACCGGAATTCAACTATGTACATTGAAATAAAACTGTACTATTGAGCTATCTTGACCCTGCTCCAAAGTAATCAATTTTATGGATATCATATTATATTGCTCTTTTTAAATAAATATATATTTCCTTTGGATAATCAATTCATAAATTAAATGACATATTTAGCAATAATAATATTATTAGTAATAGCATGCATCTATTAATAAATACTGAATATACTATTGCTCGCTTATTAGCTTTTGAATGCTAAGATATCTCAAAGACGCCACCTGCCCTATATCAATGGGAAAATTTGTAAAAAAAACGCGGCTATTTTGAAGTCAGGGAACTTGGTTACCAACTAAACATCAAAGATACATAGAAATAATGTCAGTAGCATTACTTGATAGCATATCAGATAATGGTTTCAAAATCCCAACAAGAAGATAATTGAAATATGGCATTATCTATTGGAAATTATAGTTATAGATAATGTCATACTCGAATTAACATTACCGTTGTCAAATTTTATTAATTAATGCCGTTATTTGCTTTTTTGGACAGCTCACGAAGCTCCCGGAATTTTGTTATGGAGCCCTGGGTCTTCGAATGGAGCACTTTTATAACCTATATGACATAAACCATGATGTAGAATATGGATTTTCCGGGACTAATTATTGCAACCAAAGTAAAGAAAGCTCACCAGAAGACATAGTGAGACTTGAGTTAATTGATTTACGACTATTTCTTGGAAACAAAGCTGAAAACACGCAAACCTACGACAACGAGGTATTGTTTACACCTGTCCTATTTTGAATGACTGCATTATTTAAAAGTATATTAACTGTAATTCATTAAAAATAAAGTTAAGATATTATTATTGAAGAACAGGTGGCCACGAAATGTTGAGAGTGTTTAAAAAGAAACACGGAACATAGAAGTTTGAGAACCCCTGGGTAAATATATATTCATGCCTTTGCCCGGAATGGATAGGATAACTGCGAAATAGTCCCTTCGTCCACTTATCAGCGGATACCTTACATTAGCTGCATAGAATAAACTGAAAATATAATAAATATAAATATGAAATAAAAAAAATATAAATATCTTCTTTTAGAGAGATAAAACTGGAAAGTAAATTTCATGGAATGGTTTCCGTTCACATTAACAATTTCCTTCTTTTAGTAGTAATTTCCGAGTCTAGCGTAGTTTAGTACCACAAGTACTTCTAGTGGGTTTGGCATACCCATATGATGTTCGTAATCAACACCTGACTAGGTAATCAAAAAATTACGTCGCCGCGACATCACAATCACGTCTTGCCAAAGTATAGCTACGATCGCCAAGCGACTTCCCTCACAAGGGGATCGTTACGACGAGAAAATGCAAGAAATATCTTGATCGACTTCGGCTGACCGCTTGCCCGTTTAGGAAGACGATCCGTAATTTTGACGGACCTTATTACGTCACTGTGACGTAACTTTTGGATGACGTAGTCAGGTGTTGGTTAGGAATAACATATGGTTATGCCAAGACCATGGTGGTGATAACAGCCAGCAGATTTCTCCGCATCGACTCAAAAAAAAAATGAATGAACGTCAAAACAAAACGAAATGCATCATCCGCAACTACGTTGAGCGACAATGTGTATACAATTACAGGAATGGGTATTTTGAGTTTCAGCCATCAACCGGTGAATGGAAGAATTCGGGAGATCTGCAAGATAATTCGATTCTTGTTCCTTGCAATGGATCGTTGCTGGCTATTTCATACCAAAAAGGCAAAATATTTAGCTATGACGAGAATTTTTGTGAATGGGTCGTTGGGCATGCTTGATCAAAGCTTATGCCATGGTATAAACCAGTGGTTCCCAACCTCTTTTACTCTGGCGGACCGGTAAAATTAAATTAAATGTACTCGCGAACCGGCAAAACATTGAAATGACCGGGACAGAAAGGTCAGCTCTGCCGCGGCATGCAGCTCATTTCTTTGCTCAGTTTAAAGCTAGTGATGAAAATGTTTTTTCGCATAACGAAGTAACAGTTTGAAAATACGGACAATAGTTTGATTGCTCGATTACTTAGCGATGGGTATTCGTTATCAATAGATATCCAAAATTGTGACAGTGATTCTTTTTTCTGGACTGTTAAGTAGAATCACAATTCTAACCAAGCTTCTTCTTTTTCATCGTGTTTATGATATAAACCCCCTGCAGTTGACCGACGCCCCAAACGAAATGAGTTTACATTACAATGACAAATTCGTCGGTAACTTGGCACCAGGCTCAAAATCCGGCGCTCCCGAAGTATGTGCACCAAGACGCACAACCTGAACCCTAACCTGGTACATATACTATCTTCAGGTTGTGCGCCATCTTGATGCACCCGCTTCTGAAGGTCCAAAAATTCTACTGTGTTCGCTCAAAATACTGGAAAAGATCTCTGCGACCCATGCTTGGTTTTAAACAAAGAATTATGCATACAATTTTATATGGTTGATCATATTAGTCAGGAAAACCACGCAGAACAGAAAAAGCAAGCGTGCCGATTTTTATCTTGCGAGATTTGATGGAGCGCATTGCGATGAAACGGAGCCGAAAAAGCGAAAAGTGTGATTACTCGGCGCCAATATGTCGCGAAATACGTCGCAATATGACGGCGGAAGAGAAATTGCGTAATAAACCAACGCAACCTCGTTTTCGGTAAAACGATTGAGACGGCATAAAAACAACGATTTTTCTCGCGGACCGGTAAAAAAGCTTCGCGAACCGGCGGTTGGGAACCACTGGTATAAACAGCCCTCTGAGTGGGGCTTTGTATATTGCCTGCTCGACCAACTGGAATCGCTGAGAAAAGCCTCGTTGTAGTAAGGCAGTCGTTCTGTGTCATAGGAATTTCTGGGTATTATAAAAATAGATTCATTCTCTATTGAGATTCAAAAGTTGTAAAAACCCAATCGGGCGACAGGAATTTCTGGGAATGCTGAAAGAAATAATGTGAAAAAAAAAACAATTGTATCTTTTCACACGGGCGGTTTCGCGAGCGATGGCATGACGCTTATTAGACAAACGCAGAAAGTAGTCAATACAATAACGTGTACATGCTTGTGTCAACTTACCGACCTGTTTTAACAGTATTTACAAAGTACAATAACCGGTAAATGGTTGTGTTAACTTACCGACCCTTTTTAACAGTATTCACAAAATACAATAACAGGTAAATACTTGTGTCAACTTACTGATCCTTTTCAACAGTATTTACAAAATGCAATAACAGTTAAATGCTTTTATCAACTTAACCGACTCTTTTCAACAGTATTCACGAAATGCAATAACGGGTGAATGTGTGTGGTATTTTACCTACTCTTTTTAACAGTATTCGAAAATACAATAACGGTCAAATGCCATTTGTTTTTATAACAGCATGCCTGATTACAATTATAGAGAGATGCTTGTCAAAAACGTATAATATAAGAGTATTAGGGATGGTTACATTGGTTTACCGTCGTTAAGTGGTCAACGGGTTTAAATAAGACTGTTTAAAAGCGATATTTTTTATTTGATTCCATTGATTTTCTAGAATAAAACTGAATACCCCATTTGCGTGAAATGGCTACTGACACGCCACAGGGCTTTAGATTGTGACGTCTTTTTCCGCACAAAATAAACCGAAAGAAATATCATCGCAAAACAAGTTATCAGTTAGATCAGTGATTTCCAACCTGTGGGCCGCGACCCCACTAGGGAAGATTTTCCGAGGTCGCCTAATTTCTGTCAAATATGAGCACACAATTTTGAAAGTGACTGGAATTTGAAAGTTGGAAAGTGAAATTCGTGCTGGTCGGCATGCACTGGAAAAGTGCCTGCCTAACTTCAAACAAATTGGCCTAATTTTTAGCAATAATTGGATCATTGCCGACATAATTGGACGGTGCCGAAATTGCTCGGTAAATCATCCATGTGATACTTGACCTTTCCAGCTGGTCGACAGGTACCGGTATTAGTAAATGAAATTGAGTGACAGTGTTACAAGCGCCAGTAATTATTAGGGATGGGCCGGGATTCGGATCCAGGCATTTTTTGGACTTGGATTCGATTTCGAGTCCTCGTCATTTTTACCGAGGATATAATCAATTCTGTTTTTACTAATTTACGCCTATATTTGTGCTTTTGCCTCTATAAGTCTCACTACATACCCTAACTAGTTAAAATTCAAGGTTAGATCTGTAACAATATCCCTCGTATGTATTATAAACACGACAGATATCCAGATAATATAACGCAAGTTAAAAACTATTGATAGATTATAACAATGATGCGCTGGTCACCTTCAAACTATCTATGCTTTTTGGTATACATGTGGTACACAATAAAATATGTGTTGGCGCATGTGTTGAGTTTTTGATTCGCGTAAACATAAAACATGCTCTGGATCAACCCAAAGGGAATCTCGCCAGTCCCTCTTTTAAATCGAGTTTTTTACGCGCAATCTTTTCTCTAAAAAGGGAGCAATGGAAAGCATGGAGAGTTTTAGAACGTTTACATGAACTACTAAATTGCAAGCAGATGTACCACATTGTATTGACGACGTTTGGCATTTCTCTACCATTCGCGCACGTGGCATGGTAAATTTACGGCTAGAAGTATCTGGAATTATGGGAAAGCATTATAGTCAAAAGCTTTTTATATTTCATATTGACATGTAAGAATTTCTGAATAGCCGCCCAGAATTGACGCAAGGTGGTGGGCTGGAAATCCAGTTTACAGCCAAGGCGCACATTGACCTACGTTTACAATTGTATTATGGCCGCCTAAAAAAGGAAAAAATATATTTTTAAAATGATTCAACAGCTATCTGCGGAACCATTAGGCAAAAAATATGAGCTACGACGTTTGTTTGTGAGCGCACGATGCTGTAGCATGGTCAGAAACGTGTTTTTCTGGTTTTCCATTGTGACGTCACGGACTCGGAGGATTCGATTCGAGTCCTTGATCTATTACTCGGATTCGTCGAATCTTTGTAATGCCGGACTCGTCTCATTCCTAGTAATTATTCCCTTTTTATAGCTTTTTTAATCATGTTACATCCGAATGAGTAATTGACCTCAGCCGATATCTTTTCATTCGTGAGTAACTGCAGGTTAAACCAGTGTCCCACCAGCTGGTTCGTGTTATCTGGGTTATCGAATATACACGCATATTCGCTTTATTTGGTGATTGGCCCATTAGGTGTTTGACAAGTATGGCATTGATTGCCAGGTAGTGTCATGGCCGAGAAATCACACTTTAGTTTTTGATCAGTTGCGAAAGCGCTAAATCGCAACGTGTCTAAAATCTACGAGTAGGCTACGTGTTTTTGTCCACATCGTCTCATTGCAATATTACGTATTTTTACGTTTCATGGATAATTTCAAAGCGTTTCGAACAGTCAAACACAAAACCATAACAAGTTCTAGAATAATGAAAGGCACCTGAATGATGTGATTCCGTTTTTTTCCTATTTTACTTTTATGCTCTGTTTTACTTTCGAATTACTAATGGAGTAAACTGCAATTTGTTAGCATTGAACTAAAAATGAAAAAGGCACTGTTGGAATATACTAAATAGGGTTTTAAATTTAGGTACATTTAAAAGCAATCTTACTATTTCCGAAGTATCGTACGCTTCCAACGTATAATCTACAACATTTCATCAAGTCCGTCTATGTTTCGCCAAAGAACCGTTATAATTCTAATCTAAGAGATTTTTACACCGTGGTTTTTATACGATGTCATGCGTTTCACAAAATCTTCTGAGGTTTCCCCGTTTTTCCGGCGCATTGGGCACTCGTTCATCAATTTTTGGACGATGTTTACAGTCAACGTCCACTTGCATACTCAGTCCCACCATCTAAACCGACTTCAAGATGGATGGACTTAAAAATAGCCGGGACTGGGATTATAAGATGCAGTCAAATTAGAATTAGCCCCTAAAAATTGCCAAATTACCCCTTTGGGGGTAATTCCCCCAGTTTGGGAACCACTAGCTTAGATAGATTAAACCTATGTGCTCATCACACATTTCTAGAGCGGGGTTAGCAACATTTTTGTTGGCGGGCCATATAACCAACTTCAGATATCTGGGCTTCACAAAAAAAAGAGAATGCGACTATCGTTAAGTCTTACAGTAATGAAGTTATGAGGAAAATGGCGAAAGATTTAACGCAAAGGGCCAAGGACCCACTGAATGACTTTGCGGGCCGGATTGTTGCACAATCTTGATTAAGTTTAAATCATGCCCAAAGGACATGTAATAAGTATCGTAGGTTTTGTTACCTTGTGTGGAGTTTGCATTTCTGAAAACGTGATTTATATAATTGTACTAAATATATACTTGCGGTAAATATTACTTCGGATGAATATATATATTTATCGATAAATATTTTTTTTCAAGGTATGAATATCTGCAAAAAATAGCGTCCCCTCTTCCAGCTTATCTAACGTTATGTTTATTCTCTGGAATCTCATTAAATTTTGAAACCCCACTCTGCATACACTAATAAAAATGATTTACTCTAGGATTCCCTTCCCCAATTTTATTCTTCCATTTTATGAACATATTTGTAAATTCTAGAATGTTGTAACCTAATATTTAGTTATCTGACATTGTGAATCTTAAATATAATAGCTTGTAGAGGGAGTTGACTTTGATGTCCGTCTGGTCGTATCACTACTCGACAAAAGCCTTTTGTAATCAGATGAGCGAATGAAAACAGATAATGATATTTTAACACCGCGTCTTCTGTGTTTATTTTATACTTTATATATCGCAGGACAAAAGCGTTTATTATTGTTGAACATCGCGAGTCCGATTTGCGTCAGTTAAAACAGATTTGTGATGTCGAAGGCTGGAAGCTTTTAGTAAGAAGGTTTGGTCTATTGAAAAGGAAAATCCGAATGTAAGACAGAGACAGAAATAGTTACGTTGAATTCATAGAATATTGTATTGGGTCTTACAGACATAACATCACACAAATTTTACTTATCGTATGCGGAAAGGACACTGGCATCAAGAATCAGTTTAAAGGCATTTGGGGTTGCGATATTGCCAGTGATAATTTCATACAGGAGAATATAGATTGTACAGATGCCTTTTGGTAAAGTTAGTAGCATGGTCAGGAGTGAGAATATAAAGACAAATTGTCGGAAAACTATCATCATGTAGAGATTGATCGGCTTTTGTTGCCCTACTCATATATATGGCACATCACAGAAGTTAGAATATTAGCAAAAAAGTATCAAGTTTTACTGGCAGCGCAGTACTTCTGTTTATATAAGCTGCTCATAAGAAAAAATGATTCTGGCATCTCATCTCGTCCCTCATATAAAAATATGTTTAGTCTCCGTACCCTACTGTAATCATCCATTTGTATTTAATTAATAGGCTGACTTTACGTAGATTACTGATGACAGCCTCGTTTTCTAGCGTTGGCAAATACTTGGTGGCTTTAACTCCCTGCTACTCCAGCGGTCTCTTTGCACTTGGCTGATCTTTTAGTTGATCTCATTCCCACTTGTTTCTTTACTTTTCAGCCATTTCCTTCCTTTATAAGTATGTTTTCGCCTTGGGCAAATATAAAAATAAATTGTCATTATGTGCCATGTGTAATTAACGAGCTCTTATATACATATCCTCCAGATCCTCTGCATTTTGTTTGTTCGTTTGTTGTTTTGTTTCCTTCAGAGTGACCACACTAAAATTGATATAAATATATATATATATTCGTATACAGCAGGTGTGTGCAACTTTGCCGCCCACAAGGAAAAACCGTGAGGCCCTCAAAGAAGTTTCAATTTTGACTGTTGTGCGGCGCGCGAAACGAGTTTTAAATTTAGTTTTTTTTTTAATACATTTGAGTTATTCCAATTCCATTGCTTTGCAAAGCCTATACCTGGGTCCATAAGATCAACAACTAAAATGTTTATGCCTGCATCTACTAGGAAGCATATATGTTAAATAAAATTGCGGCCCGAGGTTTCATTTCATTATTTTTATATGGCCCTTTAGTAGTATAGGCACGCCCCTGGTATACAGTACCAAAGCGCGCGTTTATGTAAACCGGAGCTTTCCATGTCGAATATTTACTAAGATTATTCACCATGAAGTACATAACAAAAACAATTGGTATCTTATATCCCGGCCCCCCTTAAGTTGAAAATATCTTGTCTGTTGACGGGCTAGTATTCTCAAATATATGGGCGGATCTATGTATTGAACTTTTTTAACAGAAAACTCGTAAAAAATATATTCGTAAATATAATAGAAGTAACAGTATGAGTGAAGCGTCAACTTCTCAACAAATAGAGGTAGAATGTGAGGAGAAAAACTGTACTCGCTCGGACCCAAGGAAAGATGGAACCGCCTCCGACTTTACAATAAAAGTTGAAGACCAAACATTCCCCGTTCATCGCGATATAATCATCGCAAACTCCGAATATTTCAAAGCAATGCTGGCTCATGATACCAAAGAAAATCAGCAAGGATTTGTTGGTATGAATGACGTAAACCCAGGTGTTGTTCGTGAATGTATTGAGTTCATGTACAGTGGAGATGTGGATGAGGTTTCAGTTGACATCGAAAAAGTTGGAGACGTCCTTCAAGCAGCTAGAATCATGCAACTGAATGAAATAACTGAGCACAGCTTGAACTTTTTGAACGAAATTATGAATTCCGAAAACTGCATTAGAATTTATAACATCGTGACTCAATATAGCGTCAATGAGCTACAAGAAGACGTTCAAACACTCTTTGAAAAAACCTACAAAGTGGATAACTTGACTGATTTGCTTCAACTCTCGAAATCTGATTTCACTGACTACATTAAAAAGCAGCATCCTTATGCGAATATTACAGTGTGGGAATGCATTATTCACTGGATAAAATTTGACGTCGACAATCGACAGAACCACATTTCCGAGTTCTTGAACAAATTAAACTGGGATGGGTTTCCTTCAGATTTACTGCTTCAACGACTCTGGGACGAACCCATGTTCAGACATTCGCAAAAATGCAAAAATATTTTGTGTGAAAAAGTTTTTATGGACGTCGATGGCTTCAATATGAACATTTCTATCGAAAACTATTTCTTATTTAAGGAATTCACAGAGAACCTAACATTTATTCCAAATCCGATTAAACGAACAATATATGAGTTCCGGAATACCAATATTATGAAACTCCTAACACAACCTGAATTCAAGTCGATTCCTCAATCAGAACTTGTTTCATTACTCTCCGATTCAGCAATAGATGATATAACCGGAGAAAAATGGAAATGGTTGGCGATAAAAGCTTGGGTAGAGCACGGAACGGATCGGAAAAATGATTTGCTAAAACTTCTGAGATATATTAGCTTTGAGCAGATACCAAAAAAGTTTATTACAAATATTCGAGAAGATAGTTTAGTGCGAGATTCATTTGAATGTCAACAGCTTCTTTTAGACGCTCTGCTGGGAGGTAATTTTTCAAGTGAAAAGAAACGCCATTTTATAGCAGCCCTCTACACTGATGGAAGAATTCGAACTATGGATGTATCAACAAAAACTTGGAAAGATATTGCTAATGCTCCGATTCCCATCCTCAACGCAACCATTCCTCCGTCAACTAAAATATTCTGTTTGAATGGTAAATTATGTCTTCTCAGTGACAATAAATTGTTATTCTTTGACAAAAATAGAAGATGGATTCAGAAAAGCTCTATGACCGAAAGTCTTGATAGTTCGGCGGGTGTTGTAGCTGTAGATGACAGCATATATGTCATTGCAGAGAAAAATACTTTGTGCTATAATGCACTGCAAGATACATGGAATGAAAATTCACCAGAATTTGAAGATGATACTGAGGTTCAAGGCAAAAAAACAGCAAGTCGTCGCTATACTTTTAGTGTGGAAAGGTGGACATTTATTGCAGAGGTTTTGGATGGATCAATCTATGCCGTTGGGAGCGCTTTGGACAGTTGTGGGGATTTCATAGAACAAAAGATAAAAGCATTTAATATTAAATCTAAAGTTTGGTCCCGTGACCTTGATGTACCATATTCATGGCACCCCGATTCATACAGGGGCATACAAGCCCCTATTACTTCGTGTATCGTTCACGAAAATTGCATTTATTTCTTTGCCAACTCTTCTACTGTTAAAGGTTATGATCCGAAAAAGTCAGAATGGAGGAATATTAGAAGCCTGAAAGAAAACTCCGGAAACAAAAGCTGGCCGTTGAATATAAATGGCAATTTATTCATCGTTCAGAACACAGGAAAGGTCTGGGCTTATTTTAAAATTATGGGCGAATGGAGTGCTTTCTGTGACATCCCAGAGTTTGTGTCGGGGATTAAAGGGCATCACACAACAGTTGATCTTGTTTCTGTTTGTGCATTCACTGAAGAAGTTCAGCAAGAGAACTTTAATCCTTCCAAGAAACCACGACTATTCTGAACGAGGGATGAACACGTACCCTAACATTATTTTCAGCTTCTGTACGTTTTGATTCTCGGATCTTTCATCGCGTTCGTTTTTTTGTTAATGCTCGGCTACAAGGGTGTGCAACCTTTAATACAGGAGGGTCAGATACAAATAACTGGGTGAAACCGCACCTTTAGGCTTTCTAGTAGTCACAGGCGGAAAAATGTTGATTATTGGTCCTATGACATGAGTTTTTTGCGTTATTTAGATAAGGCATATAACGTTATAGTCATAGATAATAAATTGGAAGTTTTGCGATGCAAAGGAATTAGCATTACTAGCACGTACCAGATTAAACTAATTCAAAAACTCGTTTCGCGGGTCGCGCATCATTCAAAATAGGCTCTTCTCCGCGGGCCGCACAATGTTTCTCTGTGGGCCTCATTTGGCCCGCGGGTGACAGGTTGCACATCCCTGCGCTACTGTATATAATACCTCAGCTGTTACGGCATCTAAAACGGCTTAAGAGAAAAAGTAGTAGCAGTATTATAGTCTTGTGGCAAAATCTCATTTTCATGTTAACTTAAAATACATTTCACGTAGTTGCAATTTACTTTTGTATTTTTTTTAAATACAAAATAGTATTGAGTTAATTTACCCGGAAAAATGAATT
The DNA here is from genome assembly GCF_013122585.1 of Styela clava. Lineage (NCBI taxonomy): Eukaryota > Metazoa > Chordata > Ascidiacea > Stolidobranchia > Styelidae > Styela > Styela clava. Next base: position 1,899,378 of record NW_024102840.1, on the reverse strand, counting down.
TTAAGAAAACTGTGTTCTAATATTATAAGTGAATTTTGTTATAATATTTTACGCGGGAACAATTCTCACCGGAATTCAACTATGTACATTGAAATAAAACTGTACTATTGAGCTATCTTGATACGAGCAGCCACTGCTCCAAAGTAATCAATTTTATGGATATCATATTATATTGCTCTTTTTAAATAAATATATATTTCCTTTGGATAATCAATTCATAAATTAAATGACATATTTAGCAATATTATTAGTAATAGCATGCATCTATTAATAAATACTGAATATACTATTGCTTGCTTATTAGATTTTGAATGCTAAGATATCTCAAAGACGCCACCTGTCCTATATCAATGGGAAAATTTGTAAAAAAACGCGGCTATTTTGAAGTCAGGGAACTTGGTTACCAACTAAACATCAAAGATACATAGAAATAATGTCAGTAGCATTACTTGATAGCATATCAGATAGTGGTTTTAAAATCCCAACAAGAAGATAATTGAAATATGGCATTATCTATTGGAACTTATAGTTATGGATAATGTCATACTCGAATTAACATTACCGTTGTCAAATTTTATTATTTAATGCCGTTATTTGCTTTTTTGGACAGCTCACGAAATGTTATGGAGCCCTGGGTCTTCAAATGGAGCACTTTTATAACCTATATGACATAAACCATGATGTAGTATATGGATTTTCCGGGACTAATTATTGCAACCAAAGTAAAGAAAGCTCACCAGAAGACATAGTGAGACTTGAGTTAATTGATTTACGACTATTTCTTGGAAATAAAGCTGAAAACACGCAAACCTACGACAACGAGGTATTGTTTACACTTTACACCTGTCCCATTTTGGATAACTGCATTATTTAAAAGTATATTAACTGTGATTCATTAAAAATAAAGTTAAGTTATTATTATTGAAGAACAGGTGGCCACGAAATGTTGAGAGTGTTTGAAAAGAAACACGGAACATAGAAGTTTGAGAACCCCTGGGTAAATATATGTTCATGCCTTTGCCCGGAATGGATAGGATAACCGCGAAATAGTCCCTTCGTCCACTTATCAGCGGATACTTTACATTAGCTGCATAGAATAAACTGAAAATATAATAAATATAAAATAAAAAAAATATAAATATCTTCTTTTAGAGAGATAAAACTGGAAAGTAAATTTCATGGAATGGTTTCCGTTCACATTAACAATTTCCTTCTTTTAGTAGTAATTTCCGAGTCTAGCGTAGTTTAGTACCACAAGTACTTCTAGTGGGTTTGGCATACCCATATGATGTTCGTAATCAACACCTGACTAGGTAATCAAAAAATTACGTCGCCGCGACATCACAATCACGTCTTGCCAAAGTATAGCTACGATCGCCAAGCGACTTCCCTCACAAGAGGATCGTTACGACGAGAAAATGTAAGAAATATCTTGATCGACTTCGGCTGACCGCCTGCCCGTTTAGGAAGACCATCCGTAAATTTTGACGGACCTTATTACGTCACTGTGACGTAACTTTTGGATGACGTAGTCAGGTGTTGGTTAAGAATACCATATGGTTATGGCAAGCCCACGGTGGTGATAACAGCCAGCAGATTTCTCCGCATCGACGTTTATTCAAAATAAGCACGGGTGTCGATTTTTATCTTGCGAGATTTGATGGAGCGCATTGCGATGAAACGGAGCCGAAAAAGCGAAAAGTGTGATTACTCGGCGCCAATATGTCGCGAAATACGTCCCAATATGACGGCGGAAGAGAAATTGCGTAATAAACCAACGCAACCTCGTTTTCGGTAAAACGATTGAGACGGCATAAAAACAACGATTTTTCTCGCGGACCGGCAAAGAAGCTTTGCGAACCGGCGGTTGGAAACCACTGGTATAAACAGCCCTCCGAGTGGGGCTTTGTATATTGCCTGCTCTACCAACTGGAATCGCTGAGAAAAGCCTCGTTGTAGTAAGGCAGTCGTTCTGTGCCATAGGAATTTCTGGGTATTATAAAAATAGATTCATTCTCTATTGAGATTCAAAAAGTTGTAAAAACCCAATCGGGCGACAGAAATTTCTGGGAATGCTCAAAGAAATAATGTGGAAAAAAACATTTGTATCTTTTCACACGGGCGGTTTCGCGAGCGATGGCATAACGCTTATTAGACAAACGCAGAAAGTAGGCAATACAATAACGTGTATATGCTTGTGTCAACTTACCGACCTGTTCTAACAGTATTTACAAAGTACAATAACCGGTAAATGGTTGTGTTAACTCACCGACCCTTTTTAACAGTATTCACAAAATACAATAACAGGTAAATACTTGTGTCAACTTACTGATCCTTTTCAACAGTATTTACAAAATGCAATAACAGTTAAATGCTTTTTTCAACTTACTGAATCTTTTTAGCAATATTTCCAAAATACAATAACGGGTAAATGTTTGTGTCAACTTAACCGACTCTTTTCAACAGTATTCACGAAATGCAATAACGGGTGAATGTGTGTGTTATTTTACATACTCTTTTTAACAGTATTCGAAAATACAATAACGGTCAAATGCCTTTTGTGTTTATAACAGCATGCCTGATTACAATTATAGAGAGATGCTTGTCAAAAACGTATAATATAAAAGTATTAGGGATGGTTACATTGGTTTACCGTCGTTAAGTGGTCAACGGGTTTAAATAAGACTGTTTAAAAGCGATATTTTTTATTTGATTCCATTGATTTTCTAGAATAAAACTGAATACCCCATTTGCGTGAAATGGCTACTAACACGCCACAGGGCTTTAGATTGTGACGTCTTTTTCCGCACAAAATAAACCGAAAGAAATATCATCGCAAAACAAGTTATCAGTTAGATCAGTGATTGCCAACCTGTGGGCCGCGACCCCACTAGGGAAGATTTTCCGAGGTCGCCTAATTTCTGCCAAATATGAGCACACAATTTTGAAAGTGACTAGAATTTGAAAGTTGGAAAGTGAAATTCGTGCTGGTCGGCATGCACTGGAAAAGTGCCTGCCTGACTTCAAACAAAATGGCCTTATTTTTAGCAATAATTGGATCATTGCCGACATAATTGGACGGTGCCGAAATTGCTCGGTAAATCATCCATGTGATACTTGACCTTTCCAGCTGGTCGACAGGTACCGGTATTAGTAAATGAAATTGAGTGACAGTGTTACAAGCGCCAGTAATTATTAGGGATGGGCCGGGATTCGGATCCAGGCATTTTTTGGACTCGGATTCGATTTCGAGTATTGTCATTTTCACCGAGGATATAATCAATTCTGTTTTTACTAATTTACGCCTATATTTGTGCTTTTGCCCCTATAAATCTCACTACATACCTTAACTAGTTAAAATTCAAGGTTAGATCTGTAACAATATTCCTCGTATGTATTATAAACACGACAGATATCCAGATAATATAACGCAAGTTAAAAACTATTGATAGATTATAACAATGATGCGCTGGTCACCTTCAAACTATCTATGCTTTTGGGTATACATGTGGTACACAATAAAATATGTGTTGGCGCATGTGTTGAGTTTTTGATTCGCGTAAACATAAAACATGCTCTGGATCAACCCAAAGGGAATCTCGCCAGTCCCTCTTTTAAATCGAGTTTTTTACGCGCAATCTTTTCTCTAAAAAGGGAGCAATGGAAAGCATGGAGAGTTTTAGAACGTTTACATGAACTACTAAATTGCAAGCAGATGTACCACATTGTATTGACGACGTTTGGCATTTCTCTACCATTCGCGCACGTGGCATGGTAAATTTACGGCTAGAAGTATCTGGAATTATGGGAAAGCATTATAGTCAAAAGCTTTTTATATTTCATATTGACATGTAAGAATTTCTGAATAGCCGCCCAGAATTGACGCAAGGTGGTGGGCTGGAAATCCAGTTTACAGCCAAGGCGCACATTGACCTACGTTTACAATTGTATTATGGCCGCCTAAAAAAGGAAAAAATATATTTTTAAAATGATTCAACAGCTATCTGCGGAACCATTAGGCAAAAAATATGAGCTACGACGTTTGTTTGTGAGCGCACGATGCTGTAGCATGGTCAGAAACGTGTTTTTCTGGTTTTCCATTGTGACGTCACGGACTCGGAGGATTCGATTCGAGTCCTTGATATATTACTCGGATTCGTCGAATCTTTGTAATGCCGGACTCGTCCCATTCCTAGTAATTATTCCCTTTTTATAGCTTTTTTAATCATGTTACATCCGAAAGAGTAATTGACCTCAGCCGATATCTTTTCATTCGTGAGTAACTGCAGGTTAAACCAGTGTCCCACCAGCTGGTTCGTGTTATCTGGGTTATCGAATATACACGCATATTCGCTTTATTCGGCGATTGGCCCATTAGGTGTTTGACAAGTATGGCATTGATTGCCAGGTAGTGTCTTGGCCGAGAAATCACACTTTAGTTTTTGATCAGTTGCGAAAGCGCTAAATCGCAACGTGTCTAAAATCTACGAGTAGGCTACGTGTTTTTGTCCACATCGTCTCATCGCAATATTACGTATTTTTACGTTTCATAGATAATTTCAAAGCGTTTCGAACAGTCAAACACAAAACCATAACAAGTTCTAGAATAATGAAAGGCACCTAAATGATGTGATTCTGGACACGTTTTTTCCTATTTTACTTTTATGCTCTGTTTTACTTTTGAATTACTAATGGAGTAAACTGCAATATGTTGGCATTGAACTAAAAATGGAAAAGGCACTGTTGGAATATGCTAAATAGGGTTTTAAATTTATGTACATTTAGAAGCAATCTTACTATTTCCGAAATATCGTACGCTTCCAACGTATAATCAACAACATTTCATCAAGTCCGTCTATGTTTCGCCAAAGAACCGTTATAATTCTAATCTGAGAGATTTTTACACCGTGGTTTTTATACGATGTCATGTGTTTCACCAAATCTTCTGGGGTTTCCCCGTTTTTCCGGCGCATTGGGCACTCGTTCATCATTTTTTGGACGATGTTTACAGTCAACGTCCACTTGCATACTCAGTCCCACCATCTAAACCGACTTCAAGATGGATGGACTTAAAAATAGCCGGGACTGGGATTATAAGATGCAGTCAAATTAGAATTAGCTCCTAAAAATTGCCAAATTACCCCTTTGGGGGTAATTCCCCCCAGTTTGGGAACCACTAGCTTAGATAGATTAAACCTATGTGCTCATCACACATTTCTAGAGCAGGGGTTAGCAACCTTTTTGTTGGCGGGCCATATAACCAACTTCAGATATCTGGGCCTCATGAAATGAAGAGAATGCGACTATCGTTAAGTCTTACAGTAATCAAGTTATGAGGGAAATGACGTAAGATTTAACGCAAAGGGCCAAGGACCCACTGAATGACTTTGCGGGCCGGATTGTTGCACAATCTTGATTAAAGTTTAAATCATGCCCAAAGGACATGTAATAAGTATCGTAGGTTTCGTTACCTTGTGTGGAGTTTGCATTTCTGAAAACATGATTTATATGATTGTAATAAATATATACTTGCGGTAAATATTACTTCGGATGAATATATATATTTATTAATAAATATTTTTTTCAAGGTATGAATATCTGCAAAACATAGCGTCCCCTCTTTCATCTTATCTAACGTTATGTTTAATCTTTGGAATCCCCTTAAATTTTGAAACCCCACTCTGCATACACTAATAAAAATGATTTACTCTAGGATTCCCTTCCCCAATTTTATTCTTCCATTTTATGAATATATTTGTAAATTCTAGAATGTTGTACAATAATATTCAGTTATCTGACATTGTGAATCTTAAATATAATAGCTTGTAGAGGGAGTTGACTTTGATGTCCGTCTGGTCGTATCACTACTCGACAAAAGCCTTTTGTAATCAGATGAGCGAATGAAAACAGATAATGATATTTTAACACCGCGTCTTCTGTGTTTATTTTATACTTTATATATCACAGGACAAAAGCGTTTATTATTGTTGCACACCGCGAGTCCGATCTGCGTCAGTTGAAACAGATTTGTGATGTCGAAGGCTGGAAGCTTTTAGTAAGATGGTTTGGTCTATTGAAAAGGAAAAACCGAATGTAAGACAGAGACAGAAATAGTTACGTTGAATTCATAAATATTAAAAAAATTATAATAGACAGGACTAGGCTTGCACGTAATTGACAAAAATCAATTCCGTAATTACGGCAAAATCAATTACGTAATGACCCCGTAATTGCGATATTTTTCCACGCATTTAAACCTATCGTAACAACCAATTGAATCCACTTTTTTTCCGAATGGGACATTGAAGTTGGGTTTTCCTATTCTTGGCAGTACTATACGCCGTCGGCAGATGTTAAAGACAACTATCAAGGAGTGAATTCAAATTAATTTTATTCTGATTTTTATCTTTTGTGTTAGCTTTGGTTTTTCTTTATCACCTTCGCAAATTAACCGTCCCATTTTTATGCGATCAATTTTATTTTATCATTACCGACACTGGTATACGGATATTTATGGAAACGATAGTTTTTTAAAACCACCTGAGTACTGAATAAAAATTACGGGTTTCTAATTTATTAACCAACGACGAGCGTATTTTCTCATTTGATTATACTTGCGATTTCCTCGCGACGAAGACTTGTTTTTGCAGCGTTTTCTGCATTATCCGACATTACTGCCTTGTTAGCATTTTTATAATAATAATTATTGATGTCGACTTATTGACGATATTCCTATTACCATGCTTCATTTTACATTCAATCATTTCGCGGACTGAATGTTTATAACATTATTTGCGATAAATTTAGATCAAATATTATTTATTTGCGTATAATTTAAATACCGAACTTATATGACATGCCTTCTCCGAAAATACAAAGTTATATCGCAAAACAATGCATTTTGTGACATTTATTTTACACTCACAACATTTATTTGCTAACTCAAGTCGGCGATCCTATCGGCCAAGATTGACAAAAGTTTGGTCGAGTTCCGGTGGTATTCAAGTCGACGATAAATCAAAATAAGTTGCCGCATTTGGTAAGACAGTTAATCATATATGGCCGAAATATTGAGAGGAATTGTGAAAATCATCATGAGCAAGGCCAAGTCCGGACTGATATAAAACGATAAAACCGTTAACAGAACATCAAGATTTTGTAATAGAAAATGGATCTCGCACAGAATAAACACACAGGCTCATATTTGATTATATATGATAGCAGTTAAATTTTCAACGGTCCGCGAGGAATCCGTCGTTTTGGTTCATTACGCAATCTCTCTTTTGTCGTCATATTGCTATTTAATAAGCGCGACATTAATTATCACGGCGAGGTATTGGCGCGAGTGATCAATCGCTCTTTTCGCTTATTTGGTTCCAATTCGTCGCGAAAGCTCTTCGTTAAATTTCACAAGATAGTCGTGTTGAAAGGTTATGGATATTTTTTTGTTTATACCCCAACTCTGAAATGAAACAGCCAAAAACAATATGATATTCCATGTTCATATATCAAGTGTTGATATTAACAATAAAGAATGGTTAAGCATTGCTAATCCACACTTGGTGGGGAATTCCCACTATTCAAACGCGTGACTATAAAATAGAATAAAATAAAAACGGAACATATATACCATAAGTAACGGAAAACTGGAACAAGTGAATAATAAATAAAAGTAAAATGGATACAAATGTTTGATAGACCATGTTTGATAGATTGATCTCCTGCGTTCATTAGTCATTTCACCCGAAGAAGTTGAAACCGGGCGTGTTAGCGTCCATCTGTCTTAACACAATTCTTCCCCCTATCTACGGTTATTATGTACATTGGCCATGGCCATGCTAGATAAGATGCGAGAGAAGTTGAAACCAGGTGTGTTGGCGTCAATCGGTCTCAACGCAATTATATCCCTTATCTACGGTTAAGTTGCGGGTTGCGTTAAAACCAGGTGTGTTGGCGTCAAACGGCCCTACTCAGTTCTTCCCCCATTAACTACGTTAATAATTTACATTGGCCACGCCAGATAAGTTGATAATAGGTTAGTAAATGGCAACGCGTCATGCCTTCCTTCACCTACGTAACAAGAGAGAGAAAAACGGCTGCGAATACCGGAACTCTAACTTCTTCTACTTGTTGAGCTTTCATTTTCGCAATCGACGAAATTGACTGCTTTGAAGAAAGCTCGTTTCAATGCAATAATTACGACTTTACGTAATTCGTAACTTCCCTTCCGTAACTCCAAATAATTACGTAATTCCGTAAATCTGTAAATTACGTGCAAGCCTAGACAGGACAATAGCTTGAATTGTGTATCGGGTCTTACAGACATTACATGACACAAATTTTAATTATCGTATGCGGAAAGGACACTGGCATCAAGATTCTGTTTAAAGGCATTTGGGGTTGCGATATTGCCAGTGATAACTTCGTACAGGAGAATATAGATTGTGCTTTATGGTGTAAAGTTAGTAGCATGGTCAGGAGTGAGAATATGAAGACAAATTGTCAGACAAACTATCGTAGTGTAGGGATTGATCGGCTTTTTGTTGCCCTACTCATATATATGGCACGGTGACCGTACATTTGAACCCACGTACATTTGAACCCATGTGTATATCCGCGGGTTCAATCTATATGCGGGTGCTAAAACCCATGAGTTAGGTCAGTATGGGTTCAAATATCCGCAAAACAAAAAAAATGTCCATAGGTGCAATAGTATGCAGGTGCAATTGTCGTGGGTTCAAATGTACATGGGTTCAAATGTACGGGAACCATATGGCACATCACAGAAGTTAGAATATTAGCAAAAAAGTATCAAGTTTTACTGGCAACGCAGTACTTCTGTTCATAGGGGCTTCTCATAAAAAATGATTCTGGCATCTCATCTCGTCCCTCATATAAAAAGATGTTTAGTCTCCGTACCCTACTGTAATCATCCATTTGTATTTAATTAATAGGCTGACTTTACGTGGATTACTGATAACAGCCTCATTTTCTAGCGTTGGCAAATACTTGGTGGTTTTAACTCCCGGCTACTCCAGCGGTCTCTTTGCACTTTGCTGATCTTTTGGTTGATCTCATTCCCACTTTTTTTTTACTTTTCAGTCATTTCCTTCCTTTATATATAAGTATGTTTTCGCCTAGGACAAATATAAAAATAAATTGTCATTATGTGCCATGTGTAATTAACGAGCTCTTATATACATATCCTCCAGATCCTCTGCATTTTGTTTATTCGTTTGTTGTTTTGTTTCCTTCAGAATGACCAAAATAAAATTGCTTGATTGATATAAATATATATATATTCGTATACAGTAGGGGTGTGCAACTCGTGTCCCACAAGGAAAAATCGCGAGGCCCTCATAGAAATTTCAATTTTGACTGTTGTGTGCCCCGCGAAACGAGTTTTAAATTTAGTTTTTTTAATACATTTGAGTTATTCCAATTCCATTGCTTTGCAAAGCCTATACCTGGGTCCATAAGATCAACAACTAAAATGTTTATGCCTGCATCTACCAAGAAGCATATATGTTAAATAAAATTGCGGCCCGCGGTTTCATTTCATTATTTTTATATGGCCCTTTAGTAGTATAGGCACGCCCCTGGTATACAGTACCAAAGCGCGCGTTTATGTGAACCGGAGCTTTCCATGTCGAATATTTACTAAGATTATTCACCATGAAGTACATAACAAAAACAATTGGGATCTTATATCCCGGCCCCCCTTAAGTTGAAAATATCTTGTCTGTTGACGGGCTAGTATTCTCAAATATATGGGCGGATCTATGTATTGAACTTTTTTAACAGAAAACTCGTAAAAAATATATTCGTAAATATAATAGAAGTAACAGTATGAGTGAAGCGTCAACTTCTCAACAAATAGAGGTAGAATGTGAGGAGAAAAACTGTACTCGCTCGGACCCAAGGAAAGATGGAACCGCCACCGACTTTACAATAAAAGTTGAAGACCAATCATTCCCCGTTCATCGCGATATAATCATCACAAACTCCGAATATTTCAAAGCAATGTTGGCTCATGATACCAAAGAAAATCAGCAAGGATTTGTTGATATGAAAGACGTAAACCCAGATGTTGTGCGTGAATGTATTGAGTTCATGTACAGTAGAAATGTGGATGAGGTTTCAGTTGACATCGAAAATGTTGGAGACGTCCTTCAAGCGGCCGGAATCATGCAACTGAATGAAATAACTGAATTCAGCGTGAATTTCCTAAAGACAAATCTGAGTTCACAAAACTGCATCCGTGTTTATAACATTGTGACTCAATATAGCGTCACTGAGCTCCGAGAAGACGTTCAAATATTCTTTGAAAAAACCTACAAAGAGGAAAACTTGACCAATTTGCTTCAACTCTCGAAATCTGATTTCATTGACTACATTATAAAGCAGCATCCCAATTTGAATGTTATAGTGTGGGAATGCATTATCCACTGGATGAAGTTTGACGTCGACAATCGAGAGGTATCGATTTTTGAACTTTTAAATGCTTTGAATTGGGAAGCTTTTCCAGCTAACCTGCTTCTTCAACGACTTTGGAATGAACCGTTGTTTCAAGAATCCCAGCAATGTGTGGAGTTGATTTGTCAAAGAGTTTTCATGGACATTGAAGGTTTTAAAACGAGTCTAAGTAGTGAGAATTACTTCGTCTATAAAAGGATGGCAGAAAAATTCAGATTCGTTCCAATATTGATTAAAAATATGTTTTCAAGTTATTTAAAAAATAATGTTGTCAAACTTGTTATGAAGCCGGATTTCAAATCGTTATCCGAAGATGAAATCGCTTCACTGATTTCTGACTCGACTGTTGATGATTTAACTGGAGAGAAATGGAAATGGCTGGTAGCAAAGATATGGATTCACAATGATCCCAATCGAAAACATTCATTAATCAAATTGATGAAGTTGATCGATTTTCGTCTCCTACCAAGAGCTTTCGTTGCTGATATAGTTAAAGCAAAGGGTTTTGCAGAGAAATTTCCCGAATGTTATGAAATGGCATTGGACGTGATGCTGACGAAACCGATAAAGCTTTTAAAAAACTATTTCATTGCAGTTTTATATTCAAATGGAAGAATTCGTTCAATAGATGTTTCGACCAAAAAATGGGAGGAAATTCCAAATATTCAAACTGGATCTTCTTTATCTCAAATATTTTCATTCAATGGTAAACTATGCGCCATCACTGGAAATAAGCTTTTACATTTCACAAAAAAGAAACAATGGATCGAAAAAAGCCCGATCACTGGTATTTACGGTAGCTCAGCAAGGATTGTGACAACCGATGACTGTATTTATGTCATCGATAAAGACAAAATGTCGAAATACAATTCATTGACTGACAGTTGGATTGAAAACTTACCAGGAGTCGGTTTTTCTACGTTTGGCACGGCAGCTCTGGATGATTTCATTTATGTTGGGACGGATGGGAAGATAAAAATATTCGATAATGAGAACAATATATGGTTAAATACAGATGAAGCTATCAGTGGTGAGGTAAATGGAACGATCATCTGGGCATGTGTCGCACACGATTATATATATTTTGTTTCCAAATATGGTAATTGTTACAAGTATATTCCACAAACATCGCTACAGTTCTTATGGTGGTGGGGGTGGGTAAACGAACCGACCCATATACTTAATATCGGTGATGCACTCTTCTATGTTAAATCAAACAAAAATATCGAAGTTCTTGTTCAGTACTGTGATAAGTGGGAACAGTTCTGTTCTATTCCAGAATTGAAGACACTTGATTTTCGCAACCAGCCTATTCAAATTAAAGCAATATCAGCATGTAGTTTTTACAATATAGATCATCATTCCCACGGCGCCAAGAGGCAAAAATTATGTTAAAGATGTGGCATAAGATGACTTTGTTATTCATTGGGACAAGTTCAGTAATATCAGAAATAATGAAGTATTGAAAACACTGACAACTTTGTTATTTGGCAAGTATTACTGTTATAAAATACGAACCACTATTGATCTTTTCATAATTAAACATTTGTAAACTTATTAAAATTTGTTTTTTATAAAATTGTATACTTTATGGTGATTGTTACCTTATTTAACCAACTGAAATAAAAATGATTTCTGCTTTTCTTACAAAAAGCCAATTCCGCCCAATCAGCCGTTAATTGATGAAAATTTAATTTATTCCTTTTACTATCAGTTGTAGATAACATGTTATTTTGTGAATAGATTTCGCCTTTCTTCAATGAATTCACGCAGAGATGTGAGTAGTTTAATTGAGCGTATCCCATTTTATTGATTTCGCGCATGTGATTATATATACAGTAGTACTTATCCTGCATATATTGTAGTAGTTTTTGAAAATGATGAACATTGTATCTTATTCTATTATGCTTCGTAGAACTATTGCAAGTATAGTTAAAATAAATATATCAAGGAAAATTTTTATAAATTTGATTGATCGATTTAAGCTGATGTGTCTTCTTTTCGAAAGCAGTGTAAATTGTGATAGCACGACAAAGGCTTGCGCGGAAAATGTAGATAGAAACAGAGATAAATCATTTAGTGAAGAAAATCTAAGAATGATACAGGACTGTGGAGTCTGGAGAATTTTATAATCGACCCCGAGAAATTTTGACTCCGACTTCAGGTTGTAAAAAATCGACCGTAGTTCTGCACTGCGACTCTTGCTAATATTTGTATTTCTAATCAATTGCGCAATCCCACAAAAAATGGCAAAATTTAATTTTATCCGGATTTAAAATATGCGATGAACAAAATCGTGACCATTTATTTGGGAATTCAGCTATAAACCTCGACATTAGCACAATTATATAGTTTAAACCAGATACGTAAATTTCTGAGTGGATTTTCCAAGACACGAACAATGTATTTTAATTAGCACCCTGCTGTTTTATCTGGTGTGTATGAAATAGACAAGACACAGACTCCCAGTGAAACATGTGCAGAGGGCAGTGGCGGCGCGTCAATAGGGCCAACCGGGGCAATGCCCCGGTTGTTTTTTCGGTATAATAAAAAATATTCGAAAAATACCTCAATATCGGTTGCACAGACTGTCTACACTAGCCATATTCTCCCGACATGGTTCATTTTTCGCTCGCAAAGTCTTCGCCGAACGTCGACGGGGCGACGCCGATTTTGCCCCGGTTGCTCATTGTATATCGTATTCTCTCTTTTATCTTCCACTCGCCGCGTTTGTCTCGTTTGTTTTCTGTTTCTTTTACTAAATCATCGGGGCTAGCCCCGAAATTATGACGACACAATGCCGACGTTTCTTACAACAACGTGTTGACATATTCACGCATTCCTTCTCGTTCGTTGGTTGCTTGAAGAGTTGATAGTTTCCTCGCCTTCGTTTTTGTCGCTTGTTTCGCTATTTGAATCAGTTAGAGACCTTTAGTCCATTTGCTTTCGATTTTCCACATTCCTTTTGAGCTCCTCACTTCTTTCCGGCTTCGCATTTCTTAGCCTTAGACCTCATAATGAATAAGGTTGATGCACTACTTCGCACTCCGTTTTCACAGCTTCCGCTGGAACAAAAATTAGAGGTACAACGTCTTGGGCCTTATCAACCAAAAAATTGTTCACTGGAACAATCCCATGACGGAGGAAAGCGTCGGCGTACATTCTGCGCAGAAACTTGGTATAAAAAACACGAATGGTTGTGTTACAGCGAGGACAAAAATGCACGTTTTTGTTTTTATTGCCTACTTTTTGCTACCGCCCGTGACTCATCTTCAACATCTTTCCGAGCGTGCCAGGGATCATCAATCTTCTATGGAGCATCTGGACAATGCAGTAAAATACCGAACATTCGGAAATGTTAATATTGCAGCACAGTTGGATGAAGGACGCGCGGTTTCTATTCGTCGGCACAACCAAAACGTCGAGAAAAACCGCCATGTTCTCGGTCGATTAATAGATGTTTTGAAGTTCATTGGTTGTCACGAGCTGTCCCTCCGTGGGCAAGATGAACGGGCTGGCTCTTCTAATAGAGGGTTATTTTTGGATATGGTGGAATAAACCGCATCCCTAGATACAGTATTGAGAGATCATCTTGATTAGAGCTCGACCGATATCACTTTTTGGCACCGATACCGATAACGATATATCGGCCAACTAGTGACCGATAACCGATATCGACATACCGATATCTACAACCTGAATCCGCAGTAAATACAAATAGAAAGAAACATTCAGTTTCAGTCAACAAAAAGTTTATGTTGAAAAATAAAGCAGTCCTACACAGTGCTTGCATCATTAATAAAAGTTTCACAGCAAATAATAAGAACACGTCCATTTTGATACATACAGTAGTAGGTGGGAGTATGCTTGCACGTAATTTACGGATTTACGGAATTATTTCTAGTTACGGAAGGGAAGTTACAAATTACGTAAAGCCGTAATTATTGGTCGAGCGCTTTCGCGTTTGAAACGTGCTCCTTCCAAGCAGTCAATTCCGTCGATTGTAAAAAATGAAAGTTTAACAAGTAGAGGAAGTTAGAGTTCCGGTATTCGCAGCCGTTTTGAGCCGGCATGACGCGTTGCCACCCCGTTTGAGCGTTTGGTTTCACGGTCAAAACGATATTATTATAAGCGTTATCACCGTAACGCAATTAACACCGACAGTCCGTTTTTTGTCTTCCAGATTTGGTATCTTTTCTATTCGGCGCTGATGATGATAAATAAGAATGTGTGATAGTTGATTGTAATTCCGGAAAGCGTATTTTTCTTTCTCTCCGTGAAACAGACATGAAACGAATTTTACCGCCGCTATAAGCGCTCAAAAGGAGAGACGGCTAGGCTACTTTCTTTTCCGACTCAATCACTTTTATTAATACAAATCACAGCGCATTAAAAAACAAAATAGAATTTATTAGCATTAATTTACAACGAGTTACGAGTAAGAATTTATCGCCGGCTAAATAATTAATATTTGATCTAAATTTATCTCAAATAACGTTATAACATTTAGGCCGCGAAATGATTTGATATAAAATGAAGCTTGGTAATCGCAATATCGTCAATAATTCAGCATCAATAATTATTATAAAATGCTAACTAGGTAGCAAAGTCGGATAATGTAAAAACGGAGCAATAACAAGTCTTCGTCGCGAGGCAAGCGCAGGTATAATCAAACGAGAGAATACGCTTGTCGTTGATTAATAACCCGAAATTTTTATTCAATGCGAAAGTCGATTTTAAAAAAGGAAACTATCGTTTCATAAATACCCGTATACCAGTGTCGGTAATGATAAAATTGATCGCATAAAATTGGAACGGTTAATTTGCGAAGTTGATAAAGGAAAATCACAGCCAACACAAAAGATAAAAATCAGAATAAATTTAATTTGAATTCACTCCTTGGTATTTGTCTTTAACATCTGTCGCCGGCGTGTAGTACTGTCGGTAATATGAAAACCAATTACGATGTCCCGTTCGGAAAAGAAGTGGATTCAAATGGTTTTTATGATAGGTTTAAATGTGTGAAAAAATATCGCAATTACGGGGTCATTACGTAATCAATTTTGCCGTAATTACAGAATTGATTTTTGTCGATTACGTGCATGCCTAGTGGGGACGCAAGATATTCGAAGGCGAGGATTTTGCGCAGCACGAAGAGATAAAAAAGAGAGAAATATGGAAGAGAACTCTGTTCACTGAAAGGCAAAATGAGAGAAGCGAAAAAAAGAAAACGCTCGGCCGCAGATATTTCCCGGGGAAAAATACTCATTTATTAGAACGTGGAAAAGCGACTAACACTGATATATATCGGCCAGATATATCGGCCGGTTGGGCCGATATGATATATCGGCAAACACGCAATATCGGCCCGATATATCGGTTGGCCGATATATCGGTCGAGCTCTAATCTTGATGCCGCAACTGTTTCGAAAGGGACATCTAAGGATATCCAAAATGATTTGCTCGACTCAATGTATAAAATTTATTTACAACATTTGGCTCTGGAAATTGAGAATTGCCAGTTCCTTTCGATTCAGTCTGACGAGACAACTGACACCACGTGCGTTTCCCAACTGGCTGTGATTTTTCGGTTTGTGAAAGATGGTAAACCTACCGAGAGATTTCACAGCTTTGTACCAATCGTTGATCGCACGGCTTGCGGGATATCGGCTGTACTGAAAGAAGTGTTACAGCCTTACAACGCGAAGTCAAAATTGATAGCTCAAACTTATGACGGCGCGGCAGTCATGAGTGGGTCGAAACATGGTGTTCAAGTTTATAAAAAGACGATTTTCCTCATGCGCATTTTTTACATTGTTATGCACACCAATTTAACCTCGTTATCAAAAATATGTGTATTGATACCCCTCTCGTCCGTATATTTTTTGCAAATGTTTCGGGGTTTTCTTCTTTTTCCGTTTCGCCGAAGCCCTCTGACCTCCTTCGCCAGATATGTAGCCGCCGTCTCCCAGCTTGTGCACCAACACGTTGGAACTTCCAATCACGCGTGGTGCAGGGCGTGTCCGAAATTAGGTCTGAGCTCATTGAGTGTTTCAATGGCATTCAGAGCTCTCCGGTTTGGGACGAACGCTCTGTGAGGGAGGCGGCATGTCTAAAGCGTCTGCTAGAAGATATTCTATCACGTGGATGTATTATACGGCGCATTGCAGTCAAGGCTAATGGATGGAGCGTCTGTGCAGTCGTGTATTTCAGACTTCTGCGATGCTGTATATCGTATCCGGGAAACAATAAAATACGACGACACATGGAGTGCTTCTTTACGCCGCGGGCAAACAACGCAGCGTTTGATTTTGTCTGCAAAGGAATGCTGTGACATTCTGGTGAATCAAATAGGCGACCGTCTGCGCACTGAACACCTTGCCGCGTTCTCTTTGATGAACCCCAAAAATTTTTCAAAATTTGCACGTCAATTTCCCATTCATTTGTTGGCTACTGTCTCCAAATTTTACCCCAAGATAAACGTGGGTAAATTGGAAAATGAATTGCGATGTATATACACCAATCAAACTTTTTTGAAAATCACATCAACTTGCGCGCTCTATGGGTTCCTCATAGATAACACTCTAGTAACTACCTTTGCGGCGTCTGCAAAATTTCTGGACATCATTTTGACGACGCCTATTTCTTCCGCCGACGCAGAGCGAACATTCAGCACGCTGAAGCGTATTAAAACGTATCTCAGAAACACAATGAAGCAAGATAGATTAAATTCCTTGGCTGTTTTATCCATTCACAGAGACGTTATTTCTGGGATGCATGACTTTAATCAGCGCGTTATTGAGCATTTTGCTTCCAAGAAACCGCGGCGTGTTGCATATATGTTCAAGCAGTTAAAGTCTAGCAGCATATATATCTATGAGTGAGCGACGCATGTCCTTATCTTTGCATTACCTT
The DNA here is from genome assembly GCF_013122585.1 of Styela clava. NCBI lineage: Eukaryota > Metazoa > Chordata > Ascidiacea > Stolidobranchia > Styelidae > Styela > Styela clava. The sequence continues at coordinate 1,881,987 of NW_024102840.1, read as the reverse complement.
TCCTTTCTTCATAGTAACGTTTTAAACCTTATTTTAGGTTTTGTCTGCTTTCCCGAAGTTTCTGTTAATATTTCATTGTATTTATCTGGGTAAATATTGCCTTTCCTTTTGAAAGAGGTTTCAAAATAAACTATGTCTATATTTATTTATCCCTTGACTTAGACCGGTTTTAAAGACACTTTCTTATCGTTAAAAATTGTCGCTTTTGCCGATGGAATGGTTTTTATACTCATAAAATGATGGGAGAACTTACAGCGCTTATCCTGTCCCCGTAGATGGGGGTGACTTGGTCCCGCAGTAGCTTGCCCCGGTTGTCAAAATGACCACGCGCCGCCACTGGCAGAGGGGCGTGTCTAACTCTTCCGCTGCCCGGGGTTAGTTTTTGATAATGATGCCCCCTATACTTAACTTCAAAAATAATTCGGGGGATAAACAATTTATCGATACTGATATATATGAGAATAAATAAATTAAAGATCAAGTAAGAGTAAAATGTTTGTACTAATATTATTTAAATCTTCAAACTAAGCAACAGACTCACTCCTATAACCGGTGCGGCTGCTCCTTTGTCATAGTAACTACAATTAAAACTCTCAAGAATATCGCTTATGATGTAATAATTTATCTTTTCTTGAGATGAAGGCAGCTGAAATACGTGCGCTATAATAATCAGCTTTGATGGAATTGAAATAATTGTTTTGACTGATTTTAATAACCTTGGCGCTACCTATTTTTGGGTCGCAACCCTTACTTTGAGAACCATTATTATAAGATGTCCGATATCCCGAAAAATAGATTGGACCGAAATTCCTCCGATGTAGAAATCTGGTAACGTTCATTAAAACCGAGTCGTGTCGGCAAAGATTCCGACTGTAATATCGTCGTTAAGTCGCAGCTAGTTATTACTCTTGTTACTGGAATATATTACAAGGACCTCAATGCTCTGCTGAAAAATCAATTACGTTGAGTGCTCAACCACTTGACAGGTGACTCTAATTTATTCAGTACGGAATAAGTTTTTTTGCCGGAAAACTGTAGCAAGTCGATCCGCAGTGATTCGATGTCTAATCTTGACCCGTGATTTTTATTTAGCTTGTGTCCCGCGTTCACTTATTGGTTCTCAATTTATCTTGATTTTGAAGAAATGAAAATTCACCGGGCACATATTTAGTGTAAGATGAGTCTGATAATAAGATTCCACAGCCCGAACTGGGAAATATCTGCATCGCGTAATAACATAAATGGGTGACCGTACATTTGAACCCACGTACATTTGAACCCATGTCTATATCCGTGGGTTCAATCAATATGCGGGTGCTGAAACCCATGGGTTAGGGTTAGTATGGGTTCAACTATCCGTACAACAACAAAATTTCCATAGGTGCAATAATATGCAGGTGCAATTGTCATGGGTTCAAATGTACGTGGGTTCAAATGTAATGGAACCACATAAATGTATTCAACATTTGTCAGTTTCGGTAATTTGACAACGTTTTCTTTCTGCATGCAGCACGGTATGCTGATTATTCTTGCCATGTTGGATGGATATTAAATAGAGTTAGAAACAGAGAATACGCAAAGAAAAACTAACTGCTTGGTATTCTCATTGGTAACATCAGCATTTTTCCTGAATTTGAAAACTTTTTTATTTTTAGCTTTTTGTTACCAAGAATTGAATTATTAGGTCATTTTTTAGCCCGAGTTCTAAGCTCCACTGGTCTTTTCACTATTTTCTTTTTCTGCAAAAGTGATCGAGATAGTTTTAATCGGATCTTTTATTTCCGAAAAAAGTGATAATTCGTTCGGTGTTCCGCAAGCAATTTATGACATAAAAGGGTTAAAATCAGTGGTGGGATTCAATTTTTTTTGTCAGCCGGTTCCATCACAAAAGTCATATTTCTCACCCGGTTCTGTTACAAAAAGTCATTGAGTGTAACTAGTAATGCTAACCGGTTCGCTGATCTCATAAAATTCCGTGAGACGGTTATATAGAACCGGTGCGAACCAACTGAATCCCACCACTGGTCTAAGTGTATATTGAAGAATTTGTTCGCTACACTCAAACAATCAAATAGGGACATCAGTAAAGTAATTAAAACCTCTAAGAAAATTTGTGCGTCAATAACGAAAAATACGAAAACGCAAGCCCGCAGAAAAAAAAGACGATATTGAAAATTGGAAGAAACACGAACATGACAAAGGGCTGTTGAACATTATTCATAAAATATTCAAATAACACTGACAAGCTGTACTGAACCGTAGTTACACTTTTTAGGTTGTAAGACTCCAATCAGATAGCATTGTCGGATTCGTAACAGAGCGGTTAAAACACCACCGATCAGCTACGGCATTCCATGTCTACTCTCACTCCCGTCAATCAATGTGGGACATGTTCACTTGCGACGATGCGTGTTACCGCCCCCGATACGCCCTCTTGGTTCATTAGCTTGCGATACTTCGGACTCTATGGTTACTCGACAAAAACGTATGTAATCAGATGTAGCGAATGAAAGCAGATAATGATATTTTGTCGACACGGCGACTCATCTTTTGTGTTTCGTTGATACTTTATATATCACAGAACAAAAGCGTTTATTACTGTTACACATCGCGAGTCCGATTTGCGTCAGTTGAAACTGATTTGTGATGTCTGAGGCTAGAAACTTTTAGTAAGAAGTTTTGGTCTATTGAAAAGGAAAAACCGATATGTAAGACAGATACAGAAAAAGTTACATTGAATTCATAGAATAATCAAAAAATCAAAAAGGTATAATAGACGGGACGACTTGAATTACGTATCGGGTCTTACAGACCCTCAAAGAAGTTTCAATTTTGACTGTTGTGCGGCCCGCGGAACGAGTTTTAAATTCAGTTTTTTTTTTAATACATTTGAGTTATTCCAATTCCATTGCGTTGCAAAGCCTATACCTGGGTCCATAAGATCAACAACCAAAATTTTTATGCCTGCATCTACTACAAAGCCTATATGTTAAATAAAATTGCGGCCCGCGGTTTCATTTCATTATTTATATATGGCCCTTCAGTAGTATAGGCACGCCCCTGGTATACAGTACAAAAGCGCGCTTTCATGTAAACCGGAGCTTTCCGTGTCGAATATTTACTATCCTCTATGATGCAGTACACAACAAAAACATTTGGTATCTTATATCCCGGCCCCCATTTTTAAGTTAAAATATCTTGTCTGTTGACGGGCTAGTATTCTCAAATATATAGGCGGATCTATGTATATTGAACTTTTTTAACAGAAAACTCTTAAATATACTAGCAGTAACAATATGTGTGAAGCGTCAACTTCTAAACAAATAGAGGTAGAATGCGAGGTAAAAAAATGTCCTTGCGCGGATCCAAGAGAAGGCAAAACCCCCATCGACTTTACAATAAAAGTTGAAGACCAATCATTCGACGTTCATCGCGATATTATCATCGCAAAGTCAGAATATTTCAGAGCAATGCTGGCTCACGGTACTAAAGAAAATCAGCAAGGATCTGTTGATATTAAAGATGTAGACCCAGATGTTGTGCGTGAATGTATTGAGTTCATGTACACTGGAAATGTGGATGAGGTTTCTGTTGACATTGAAAATGTTGGAGACGTACTACAAGCAGCCAGAATCATGCAACTGAATGAAATAACTGAGCACAGCTTGAACTTTTTGAACGAAATTATGAATTCCGAAAACTGCATTAGAATTTATAACATCGTGACTCAATATAGCGTCACTGAGCTACAAGAAGACGTTCAAACACTCTTTGAAAAAACCTACAAAGTGGATAACTTGACTGATTTGCTTCAACTCTCGAAATCTGATTTCACTGACTACATTAAAAAGCAGCATCCTTATGCGAATATTACAGTGTGGGAATGCATTATTCACTGGATAAAGTTTGCAGTCGGCAATCGACAGAAGCACATTTCCGAGTTCTTGAACAAATTAAACTGGGATGGGTTTCCTTCAGATTTACTGCTTCAACGACTCTGGGACGAACCCATGTTCAGACATTCGCAAAAATGCAAAAATATTTTGTGTGAAAAAGTTTTCATGGACGTCGATGGCTTCAATATGAACATTTCTATCGAAAACTATTTCTTATTTAAGGAGTTCACAGAGAACCTAACATTTATTCCAAATCCGATTAAACAAACAATATATGAGTTCCGGAATACCAATATTATGAAACTCCTAACACAACCTGAATTCAAGTCGATTCCTCAATCAGAACTTGTTTCATTACTCTCCGATTCAGCAATGGATGATATAACCGGAGAAAAATGGAAATGGTTGGCGATAAAAGCTTGGGTAGAGCACGGAACGGATCGGAAAAATGATTTGCCAAAACTTCTGAGATATATCAGCTTTGAGCAGATACCAAAAAAGTTTGTTAAAATGATCCAAGAAGACAGTTTAGTGAGAGAGTCTTTGCAGTGTCAGAGACTTCTTTTAGACACCTATCTCAAATGCGATTTTCTCAGTGTAATAAAACGCCATTTTATAGCAGTTCTCTACACTGATGGAAGAATTCGAACTATGGATATTTCAACTAAAATTTGGAAAGATATTGCTAATGTTCCGATTCCCACATCCAAAGCATCCATTCCCATATCATCAAAGATATTCTGTTTGAATGGTAAATTATGTCTTCTCAGTGACAATAAATTTTTATTCTTGGACAAAAATAAAAGGTGGATTAAAAAGAGCTCTATGAGCAAAAATCTTGATAGTTCGGCGGCAATTGCAGCTGTAGATGACAGCATATATGTCATCTCAAAGAAAAATACTTCGTGCTATAATGCACTGCAAGATACCTGGAATGAAAATCTTAAAGAATTTGAAACAGAGATTAAAGATGATACTGTTGGTCAAGGTAAAAGGCCGTTTCTATCCCGTTTCTTTTCCTCTGCGTTGTACGAAGAAATGGAGAGGATCACAGTTGCAGCGGCGGCTTATGAGAAATCAATCTTCGTCATTATTAGCTCTGTGGATAAACGTAAGTGTTTGGAAGAACAAAAGATGAAAGAATTTAATATCAAAGATAACATTTGGTCACATGAGCTTCCAGTCCCAAAATCATGGTACCCCGGTTCATGCTGGGGCAAGTTAGGACGTGTTACGTCGTGTATCGTCCACGAAGATATCGTTTATTTCTTCGACAACTTTTCTACTGTTAAAGGTTATGATCCGAAAAAGTCAGAATGGAAGGATGTCAAAAGTCTAGAACAAAGTTCTGGAGACAAAAGCTGGCCTTTAAATATAAATGGCAATTTATTCATCGTTCAGTTTACAGGACAAGTCTGGGCCTATTTTAAAATTATCGACAAATGGACAGAATTCTGTGACATACCAAAGCTTGTTTCGGGGATTGCAGAAAGTCACACAACACTTGAAATTGTTTCTGTTTGTGTCTTCACCGAAGAAGAAGTTCAAATCGAGAGCTTGCATCCTTCCAAGAAACCAAGAATATTCTGAACGGTGGAAGTCTGAACTCATACTTTACATAATATTCTGTAATTCTGTATGTTTTGATTCCCGGATTCTCTGACCATTTATTACATTGGATCTTTCGTTCAAAGGTTTACTGTATATAATATTTCAGCAGTTACGGCATCAAAGAAGATTTCAGAAAAAATTAGTTTCGCGGCAAAGTCTTGAAAAGATCTTGTGTATTGCATAAATGAGTTAGGATAGGATAGGATTTACATATTTATCCCGGGGGAGAGGAAAGCCGATAAGACGGCTTATCCATATGGCGAACCACGGCCTCTCGTCCGGTTACCATTCCTAGTCGGGTATGGGATTAGTTTTTTACTGTATTGTTTGTTTTTCGGAAGCATGGACTTGGTGGTGGAGGAAGCCGTGACCGACCAGCGGTTACGTGAACCACTCAACGACGGCGAGGAGTCCAGCAATCCTCTCGCACATAACCATCCCTGCATGGGATTCGAACCTGCGAACCCACGCAGAGTAATTAGAGGTGCGGTGGCGAGCGTATTCTTTTTTTTTTTTTTCCTAACGCTTAGCCCGTTGAGCCACGCCGCCAAATTATTATTTCTATGTTAACATTGGAAACATTCCACGTAGTCATTATTTAGCTTTGTACATAATTCCCATTTTGGCAACTTTTATTGTTTTAATTTTAGGTCGGTTTCCAAGTGTTCAAGTCAATTTACTTGCAATATAATACGTATTTTAAACAAAACTAGGCTATGAGTTTATAGCATAAGTGTTTTCATTTTGTAATATAGTTTGCAGTAAACTAGTCCTACCGACATTCAACTAAATACTATACATTGAAACAAAACTGGATTCCTCTTCTACAGAACTATCTTGATACCAGTAGCAATTGCTCCGAGGCAATTTTACGGATATGATATTATTCTATCTCTTTTAAATAAATATATAATTCCTTTCGATAACAATTTTCCAAATAAAATAACATATTTGGCACTGCAGTATTAATATTATTAGTAAGAGCATGCATCTATAATAAATACTGAATATGCTATTGTCTGCTTTTTTGGCTTTTGCGTTCTGACTTATCCCTACTGTGGAGTAGAGTTCTAACATATCTCAAGGGTGTCACCTGCGGTACGGTAGGAAGAGTACTTTGTTTTCGACTTCGTGTCCATATATTCGAGCATCGTTCTCTTGTTAGTATCTCTTTTCTTCTTCTTATGAAAAAAATAGCATTTCTTAATAAATAATTGAGTGAATTAATTCTAGGAATGAGATACAGAACTGTAAGGTCGGGGAAATTTTGACTCTGACTTCGGGTATAAACCTTTAATTACTATCAGTGGTTCCCAAACTTTTTGGAGTTGCGACCCACTATTTATTACCAAAGCTTATGGCGACCCATTTAACATTAATTTTTTTTTCATGACATAACACAGAACACAGCTATGGCTAATCATCGCAAAACTATCGTGTTTCCTTGAGAATAAGACCTGGCCTTAAAATAAGATCTAATTTGATTTTTAAAAATGATTTAAATTAAACCCTAACCATGAAATAAATTTAAAATGTGTGGGAGAGGAAAGGTTCATTAGCCTGAGGTAAGGTGAAGATCACACCCCTATTCAAGATAGTGTGATGTCACAATCACAATTATGATATTTGTCACTTGATTTTTGTATAGGAAATACAAATAAAAACAATGTATGTCGGTTTTTTTATAATGTTTATAAAAAAATCTCGTGATTTTCTACAATGTAATTTTATTTTTGATAAATGAACACAAAAGACCGCTTCCAGAAAAAACCATTGTGGTATTCTTCAAAAGAAAATAAATCTAAATCCTGTCTAAATTTTGGGGAAACACGGTGAGAAATGATTTACAGTGTACAAAACTGCTATGCGTAAAAAAGCCACATGATCATTCTTTGTGTAGCAAATTTTTGTTCCTTCGAGAAGATCGTAAAAGGGAAGCTTTTACAGATTAGAATTTAAATTCAATTTAGTTTCTTTTGTTTTTCTAAAGATTTACGTATTCGAGTCGCCACCAATCCTAATAACCATAATATTTGATCAAAAGCTTTTAAAGCGATTCCAGTTGGTCGAGTAGACATTACAAGACAATATACACCTTACTCAGAAAGCTGTTTATGCCATAAACCAGCGATTCCCAAACTTTTTGTTCTTGCGACGCCAAATTATCAGGGAAAAAACTCACGGCGTACTTACTCGAAAAAATGCCGCTTTCAAAGAATACTCAATTTTTTTTATCATCAATGCGCACCTCGTGCATTTTAAAGTTTATGGACATGTAGACCTGAGGGCAAAAGATTAACTCTTCTTTATATACACAGAATTTAAAATAAGAAACAATTAAACATTCATAATAAATACAATATATATAAAAAGGCGCTCTCGAAGTATGTGCATCAAGATGGCGCACAACCTGAAACCCAACCTGGCACAAATACCATCTTCAAGTTGTGCGCCATCTTGGCGTACATACTTCTGCAGGTCCAAAAAAATTATATTTTAGTTATGTTTAACTCGATTTTGTTAATTTTTGCGGAGCACTCAGCAACTCGCCGCGGAGCACCGTTTGGGAACCGCTGTCATTAACTATGAACAAGCATGCCGAAATCTACTGCGCAGAAAGAAATAGCTGAAATTCAGCCCGGTTACGAGTTTGACTACCCTAGTTTAGTCGGCACAGTAATGCCTCGAATAAGCCTCAAAAATGGTTTATAGCCAGAAAAAGTTGTTCCCTTAACTAGAAAATCATATCAAGATAGATTCGATAAATATATAACCATCAAAGTCAATGGCCATTCAAGAGCAATAATCATGGATGGATGTAATCTAAAGGTGAAAACAGGTTGCCTGAGATAGCCGAGAAACGGCAAGTATTTTCCATTGCTTGCTTTTCTAGCCACAAGCGATACAACTATAGGCGAATAATATTCACGCCGGATAAAAACGACAATTAGCTTCACGGCAAAATATATTACGTCGGTTGCCCCCAACAAGTCATTCATCGTCTCCAGAGTATTATCAGTTTGGAGTGATTCCATTTCTTTTAGAATTTAATTACTATCGAAGGGAGGAAATTGGGATCTCGAGTAGTTTACTGCCGCAATAACATCTAGTGGGCTTGACATAACCATATGTTATTCCTGACCAACACCTGTTTACGCCATCCAAAACGAATCGGAAAGTTCCGTCTCAGTGACGTAATAATGTCCGCCAAAATTTAAAGATGGCCGTCCAAAACGCGCAGACGACTTTATTAATATGTTTGTCAAGTGCCAACCTCATAACGGGCTTCATAACTCCAAAAGTTTGAGAACCCCCGGGTGATGTGATGAAAATAGACTTTTAACCGAGATTTTAAAAGCACCATCTAATAGGCTATCGGATAATGTTACTGACATTTTTCTATGTACCGCTGATGTTCAGTGGGTAACCAAGTTCTCTGACTTTAAAATAACCGCGTTAGTTTACAAATTTTTCTTTTAATATAGGACAGGTGACACCTTTGAGATATGTTAGAACTAAAAAGCTAAAAATCAGACAATAGTATATCCAATATTTATTTATTAATAGATACATGCTATTACCAATAATATTAATAGTGCCAAACATGTTATTCAATTCATGAAATGATTACCCAAAAAAAATATATATATTTATTTAAAAAGAACATAATAATATAATATCCATAAAATTGATTACTTGGGAGCAGGGGCTACTGAGATAGTTCAATAGTATAGGAAGCCAGTTTTACTTCAATATATATATTTAGGTGTCGGTAAAGACTTATTCCCGCAGAAAATATTAAAACAAAATTCACTTATAATATTAACACATAATTTTCTCAATATTCATTTTCCGGGTAATTGACTCAATACAATTTTGAATTTAAAAAATTGTTGCTCAAGTGGGAATTCTGTACAAAACAAAATTGCAACTACACGAAATATTTTCTAAGGTATTATGAAAATGAGATTTTTCCGCAAAACTGTTATCTATAGTTTTTCTCTTAAGCCCTCTTAATTAAATACCGTAACTGCTGAAGTATTATATATGATAGCGCAGGGGTGTGCAACCTGCGCCCACAGAAAACATTGTTCGGCCCACGGGGAAGAGCCAATTTTGAATGGTGTGCGATCCGCGAAATGAGTTTTTGATTTAGTTTAATCTGGTTCGTGCAAGTAATTACAATCCTTTTGCGTTGCAAAGCTTTTAAAGTCCAATTTATTATCTATGCCTATAACGTTATATTGCCTTATCTACCTAATGAGAAAAACACATGTCATAAGATATAATCGAAAGAATAATCCAAATTTTTGCACCTGCTACTAAAAAGCCTATGTTAAATGAAGGTGCGGGCTCGCGGATTTACCAGTTATTTGTATACTGTATTAAAGGTTGCACACCGGTGTAGTAGAACATCAACGAAAAAACGAACTCGATAAAGGATCCGAGAATCAAAACGTACAGAAGCTGGAAATAATGTTGGAGGTACGTGTTCATTCCTCGTTCAGACTAGTCGTGGTTTCTTGGAAGGATGCGAGCTCTCGTGCTGAATTTCTTCAGTGAATGCACAAACAGAAACAATATCAACTGTTGCGTGACTTCCTTCAATCCCCGACACAAACTTTGGTATGTCACAGAATTCAATCCATTCGTCCATAATTTTAAAATAAGCCCAGACTTTTCCCGTATTCTGAACTATGAATAAATTTCCATTAATATTCAAAGGCCAGCATTTGTCTCCAGAGTATTTTTTTAGGCGTTTCACACTTCTCTATTTTGCCTTTTCCAGGTCATAAACTTTGACAGTAGAGAGGCCGGCAAAGAAATAAATGCAATTATCGTGCACAATACACGAAGTAATCCGTTCTCGTGCGCGCATGAATAAATCTAAGTTCCTGAAATTTGGGACATGAAGCTCGTGTGACCAAATTTTATATTGAATATTAAATGTTTTCATCTTCTGTTCTATGAAATCCTTACGATGATTGAAAATGCTACGAACGACAAAGATTGATTGCTCAGTAGCTGCCGCCATGAACATTTTCTTTTGTGTGCGCAATTCTTTAATATGATAGAAATTGGACTGTTTTCTGTTATTATCCTCAAATTTTGGTAGATTTTCATTCCATGTATTTTGCAGTGAATTATAGCACAAAGTATTTGTCTCCGAGATGACATATATACTGTCATCTACAGCTACAACATCCGCGGAACTATCAAGACTTTTGTTCATAGAGCATTTCTGAATCCATCTTTTATTTTTGTCCAAGAAAAACAATTGATTGCCATGGATAAGACATAATTTAGCATTAAAGCAGAATATTTTGGTTGACATGGAAATAGTTGCGTTGAGGGTGGGAATCGAAACATTAGCAATATCTTCCCAGGTTTTTGTTGAAAAATTCATAGTTTGAATTCTTCCATCAGTGTAGAGGACTGCTATAAAATGATGTTTCTTTAAACTAAAAGCATCGCTTTCAAGATAAGCGTCAAAAAGAAGTTGCTGGCATTGAAATGAATATCGCACCAAACTATCTTCACGAATAATCTTAATAAACTTTTTTGATGTTTGTTTCAAGCTGATATATCTCAGAAGTCCTGGCAAAAGTTTTTGTCGATCCGTTCCGTGTTCTACCCAAGCTTTTATCGCCAACCATTTCCATTTTTCTCCGGTTATATCATTCATTGCTGAATCGGAAAGAAAGGAAACAAGTTCAGATTGAGGAATCGACTTGAAGTGAGGTTTGTGAGAAGTTGAATAATATTGTTATTACGGAACTCATTTAAAGCTTTTTTGATCGAATTCGGAATAAATTTTAGGTTTTCTGTAATTTTCTTCAGTAAAAAATAGTTGTTGAAAAAAATATTTTGAGTGAAAACATGATCGTCCATAAAAACTCTTTCATACAAAATATTTTTGCATTCTCGAGAATCTCTTAAAATAGGTTCGTCCCAAAGTTGTTGGAGCAGTAAATTTGTTGAAAACTCGTCCCATTTTGATTTGTCTAGAAGCTCGAAAATGTGCTCCTGTCGATTGTCGACGTCAACCTTTATCCAGTGAATAACGCATTCCCAAACTGCAACATTCGCATCAGGATGATGCTTCTCAATGTAGTCAATGAAATGAGATTTTGGAAGTTGAAGCAATTTGGTCGGGTTTTCCACTTTGTAAGTTTTTTTAAAGAGTCTTTGAACGCGTTTTTGTAGTTCAGTGCGGCTATATTGAGCCGCAATGTTATAAATACGAATGCAGTTTTTTGAACTCAGAATATTCTTTAAGAAAGTCACGCTGTACTCAGTTATTTTATCCAGTTGCATAATTCCGGCTGCTTGTAGTACGTCTCTTTATTCCAATTTTTTCTCATTTTAGTCCTATTTCGAGTTCGGGGACTAGCCAAGTGACTCCCGTAGTATTTGTACCTAAAATTATGGCCTAACCCTAACCTGGTACACATTCTACGTTACGGTGTCCGCCATCTTGGTTCACATACTACGGGAGTACTATTTATTTAAATACTAAAAGTAAATAGAGAAGTGGAGAATGAACTCCAGGTGATCTCGCCCAAAAGATTGAGCTGCTGTCAAGAGTAAAGTAACTATTCCTGTATCTGTCTTACACATATCTATTTTTCCAATAGACGAAAACCACTTACTACAAACTTCCAACCTACAGCATTACAAATCGGCTTCAACTGATGCAAAGCGTATTAAAAATCGGGCTCGTGATGTGTAACAATAATAAACGCTACAAACAGTATAAACCAAACACAAAAGACTAGTCGCGGTGTCAACAACATATCATCATCATCATCTGCTTTCATTCGCTACGTCTGATTACAAAGGTTTTTTTGTCGAATACCCATAGAGCCCGAACAATGGCATGGAAATAAACCAAAAGGACATATCATGGGCGTTAACATAACTCAAGAACAAACAATTGCGTTAGCACAATTGTTAAACAAACAATATAAGGTCAAAGCAGAAAGCGTTGCATGTTTCATTGAGAACTCATTTACACAATAAAAGTTCTATATGTTTCAGATCAGTGGTTCCCAACCGTCGGTCCGTGGACTGGTGCCGGTCCGCGAGGCTTTTTGCCGGTCCGCGGAAAATTTCATTTTGTTGTTTTTCTACCGTCTCAATCGCTTTACCGAAGCCGAAAAGACGAAGTTACGTTGGTTTATTACGCAATTTCTCTTCCGCCATCATATTGCTGTTTGATAAGTGCGCGATGGCCCGGCGACGTATTGGCGCTGAGTAATCATACTTTTCGGTTCATCGCGAAAGCGCTCCGCCAAATCTCGCAAGATTCAGAAGCCTGGAAATCAGCATGCGTGCTTTTTCCGTTCTGCATGCTTTTCTTGATTAATAGGTCGAAGTTACGTTGGTTTATTACGCAATTTCTCTTTCCCGTTATATTGGTGTTTGATAAGCGCGGTGCGGCCCGGCGACGTCTTGGCAATGAGTAATCACACTTTTTCGGTTCCGATTCATCGCGAAAGCGCTCCGCTCTGCTGCATGCTTTTCTTGATTAATCCAAATCAATCCAAATAAAAGGTTATGAATAATTCTTTGTTTAAACCAGAATGTATCAAGATAGACAGTATATTATTCCAGAGCATCACCATGAGCATTTAATAAAGATTGGATACCGAAGTATTTTTTGTAATCATCCGGCCCGCCGAGTACTTCATTTTTCCACATCTGGCCCGCCGACTAGAGAAGTTGCCCACCCCTGAACTACGGCCCCTCCTTCGGCTGCATTCAATGTCGGGTATGGGATCAGTTAGTCAGTTATTTTTTCAGATGCACGGACTCGATGGCGGAGGAAGCCGTAACCCATTCAGCGGCTTTGTGAACCTACGGAGGCGAGGAGTCCAGCAATCCTTTGCACATAATGTTAACCGTGCATGGTAATCAGAGGTCCGATGGCGAGCGTATTCCTAACGCTTAGCTCAATGCGCTCGACGATTTTTTATTCCTTCAGCACCAAGATAAATTGATAACAACAAGTGGACGTGAGTGGTGGACACAAGCAAAAAATCACTGGCCTAGACTAGACATCGAATTACTGCGGATCGACTTGATACCGTTTCCGTACTGAATAAATTAGACTCACCTGTCAAGTGGTTAGGCACTCCGACGCACATAGAATTTTGGCATAGCTACGAGGTCCTTGTAATATATTTCCAGTTACAAGAGATAACTAGCTGCAACTTAACTACGATATCACAGACGGAATCTTTACTGGCACGTATCGGTTAATGAGCGTTACCAGATTTCTACATCGAAGGAATTTCGGTCCAATCTAATTTTTGGGATATCGGACCTTTCATAACAGGGCTTCTCAAATTATGGGATGTGACCCAAATATGGGTCAAAAATAGATTGCGTTGAGGTTATTAAAGCAGTCAAAAACAATTTTTCAATTCCATTAAAAATTAAAACTGAATTATTGAAGCGTTCGTATTTCAGCCGCTTTGATCTGAAGAAAAGCTGAACTATTGCATCATAAGGGATATAACTGCAAAGTTGTTGACGGCGCTCATATGTGATTATGAATCTCTCCGAAACTGAAGCTAGCTAAAGGCCTTCTCGTCTGAAATTTTGTACATCGGCCAGTGGGCAGCAAAAAGTTACCGATATCAGTGTCGCTAGAAATGGAAATTTAAACACCCGAAGCGCCAGATTATTGACGGTTATTAAAATCAAGTCTCGCGATGCCGATGTGCGCAACGCGCTCGGCAAAATAGAGCGTGCATTACATACCGATAAGAGTGCTTCATCGTGTGGCGAACAACGCCCTCTCGCTCTGTTACTGTACGTGACTAGTTCGCCAGCTATTTGTCTTCAGATGCATGGTCTTGAAGCTGGAAAAGCAGTAACCGACCAGAGGTTACGCGAACCAACCTACTTTGATGAGGAGTCAAGAAATCCTCCCGCACATACTCATTCCCCCACCAAATTACAAACCGCTAACCCACAACACAGGGTAATTAGAAGTGCCTTGGCAAACCATTCCTAATGCTTAGCACGATGTCCCATACCGAGCCAGGACCGGTAATTAGACGAACCAAAGCTGCAGTTGGACTTGTGCAAAAATTGATAACCCGACAAGGACGAGTATGAGAACCTTACCTTGCAACAGATTTCATAAAAATACACACACACTGTTATAAATGTTTTGTGAATGCTTAATTTATAAACTAAATGAAACCAAGGAATCGGCAGTGTGAAAAGGAAGAAAAGAAATACTAGTTTGCACAGAAACGTCGTTTCACTTTAGACAAGATAAATGAAAAGAATGAAAAAAACAGATGAATCAAACGCACTCCACAATATGAGCCCTGCATATCAAGGATTGGCTGTGTAAAGCCATGATAGGAGTAAGAGCAACTTGCGAAATAGGAGAATTGTAGGTAGGACATATTCAATCAAACATTTTAGACCAAAGAAATCAAAACAACGCTAAAATCAAACACCACTTTCATCGAGCAAATCATTTCACCAACTAACCGATTTCAAACAAATAAGAAATTTTCTGTAAATTCAGTGTTTTGACATTTTCGAGAATATCCCATTTTTTTCCTACAATATTCTCACTGCAAATTTGGCAATGACAATATGCTTGAGATGACTTGGATAACCGGTACAAGAATTCGTAAGATCCTTAAAACTTATCCTATTTTCCATAGTTTTTTAATTCTACAGATATTCGCATTCAGTAATTGCTCGTCTACAGCTTTGTACCATATTTTTTCAATTAAATACTTATTATTTCTCAAATTTGTTCGAGCGTATGACCTTAGCAATAACGAGGTGCTGTCCATGAAAATAGCAATTTGACCTGGCTAGTTTAGAGCGAAGACACCGTACGAAAACAACAATCACTTCACAACATTTGTTTGTTGTATAAAGTGTCGCTTATTTTTTGTCGTTTGGCTGCTGGTTGCTCCTCATTGTCCTCTGATTCTTCATCGTTGTGTTCTAGATTCGGATATTGCTGTCGATTGTTTCTTGGTCTCACTCTAACTGCTGGTCTCATTGATCTAGGTAGGAAAATAAAATAATTTGGAAAGCTTATACTATATAAGGCAGTGGTTCTCAAACTTTTTAAGTCTTTGTAAAATGTCAACGCATTCCACCTCAAAAATAACTAGCTAACAAAAAGGTAAAAATAACTGATAGTAAGACGAAAGTATGTTGTATTGAAAAAACATGCTGGAAATACATGGATAAAATCACAATATCTAAACAATAAAGGAATGTGAACATCCAAAATAAAGCGGCCAAGATGGAATCTAACAAATATTTTTATTTTTAATTAGCTTCAAACATTGTCTACACCACCCTTGTTGGGCGCACCCCACCATTTGAGAACCACTGAGATAGAGGGTAAACCAGTGCCTTTGCACATTTACCAATCCAGATAGAGTATACAAATAGTTGGCCATTTATTCAATGGCTTGGCCCTGGTAGGTAAATTTTTTAAACAACGCTGGCATCACTGTTTACGTATCTTGTCGGTTTCAAATGTCCATCATTTCACCCAGAGTGTAATAAATTGGGTAAGCAGTGACGAACCAGAAAGATAGATATCAGTGGACGCTTGTTTTGAACAAAAGGTAAATGTGAGTAAATGCTGTATAAATAGAAAAACAATACCTAAGATATCCGTATCTTTCAAACGGTACAAGAGTAGACAGAACAGTAGGCCACGCAAACATCGATACAAATCTTGATCGAAGAATTCTGTGTTCTGGCATCAACTGGATAAAAAAATTAGGGAAAGGAGAATGAATAGAATAAACCTGAATAAAACAATATGTCTCCATGGCAACTAGTGTATCAAGTCAATAGGCTTATTATGGATTTCAATTCTCAAATATGTTTCATTGTTTCCTGTAATATAGTCACCTTTGACCCATGCCTATTGAAGCCTGAAGGTGATTTAAAGTTTTTTTTTGTGTTGCAGTGAAAAATTGAAAATTATTTAGTCAAATTTATCATATTATATCAAATGCTATATTTGCTGACAAGTAGCAAGATTTAGAAAATTCAATTTTTTTTACTATTAGCTTCAGTTGTTTTAAGTATAGTCGTATGTCAGGCGTTCAAATCCTTACCTGAATATTTTTCATTAAATCTTCGGGCTTATATTTTTTCCCGTCATAAATTGCTCCATTAGTCAAAGCAAGTGGTCCGTTTGGATCAAGATCCTCTGTAGAATATAAAATTTGCATTTGTATTTAACAGAACTGACACAGGAGGTGATGAGGATTAGATTTTCATATCAAGCATGGAAGTGGCGGATTTAATCATATGGTGACCCATGGTTTCAGATGCACAGACTGAACAATTTGTACAAAGTTACAACCAGGGTATTTTTGAATATATAATATGATTTCAGAATCGGATCGGATATTTCTTTCGACGATATGTAGTTGTATTGACTGTTTCATTGTGATGGGTACATGTCAGAATCAAATTTTAAAAATTTGATATTAATAAAACAAACGAGAATATCAGTGAGAGACCGAAGATTTATCAATCGAAAGTTAGGGGATCCCCCAAAACAACGCTCTTACTCCATAGTGACACCTTGTGTCTCATCACTAATTAATTAATAACTCGCTAATTAAACGACATAATTCATCCAAAATCAATAGGCTTCTGGTCCGACATATGTTGAATGCACGTGCAAAATCTGGAGCAGATTTAATCTCGCTTTCGTGAGATTTCGTGCCCAGCACAATTTACAACACAAGCACATGACATTGGAGACTGAAAGTTTCGAGTACATCTCCAAGATGCAGAATTTTAAAACAGTAGTGGCTGTGACTCCAATAACAGCGAATAATATAAAAACTCAAACTACACAGCTCCACAAATAACAAAAAAGCAGGGGCTATCTCCTTTCAGCCATTCTCAAACTTTTATGATCCACGGTCTTCTCCAAAGATTTTCAACACTCCCGACAGACCCCCTGGCCCCCCCCTGGACAAAAAACCTAGTTTTTTTTTTAACAGGTTCCTATTAGTTAATTTATTCGCCACATCAAATAATAAAACACTTTACCACTTAATAACACAACTTTTACCTTTAGTACCATGACCATTCTGTTTTCCTTTGCTTTTATCGTTTTTCTCAATGAGCATTAGTTTGGCAGTTTTAACTCGTCTTTCCCGATCATTGACTAATTTACGATATGCGAACAAAGTTGCACGGTTCGGCGCACACAGAGGTAGAAAATGATTTCTCGTGAAGGTTGACGAAGCAGCATTCGGTGCTGGCTTATCATCGACAGTGGTAGAATTGCTGGTATCTGTTGCGGTGTTGTTATTATTCGCTTCTGCTTCATCCGCTTTAGGTGGCGTTTTGCTATTCAGAGATTTTCTTTTACCTTAAAATGAAGAAAGATTCGTCAATATTGACGCATCGCGCTAGGTGTTATGAAGATGCTCGCCACTGCACCTCTGATTACTGTATTTGTGAAGTTATCGAAACGGCCATGTTCTATGTTTGTCATGACTTATGTGTATATAATAAAATAAAAATGGACATTATTACTCAAATATATGGCAAATCTTGGCAGAAACTAAACTGAGAATCATCCTAATTAAAGTACAAATTTACTTTTCATCAAAAATTTATTTTTCCCATGAATCGATATTGTTCTTTCTTATAGCTTGCTACTTGTGTAGACTTATATTAAAAGTTAGTCAAGTCAAGTCTATTTTTTCTAACCAGTAAGAAGTCAAAAATCATGCAAAAATGAGGAAAAAATATATTTACATTACTGGGGAATGGAAGTCGCGGATAACCAAAACTGGTTATCAAGCAGCGACACCGACGCTTCCAACATCTGATTCAACAGATTGGGAAACGAGTTTCAAAATTACAGATATTATGGTAAATACCATATGAATTTTGTGAATTAGCTAACTAACATCGATTAATACTAAAAAAAACTGTGTAATAAAACTGTTTCAACTTACTTCTTCTAGTAGGGCTGACTGGTGTTCCCTGGTCTTTGATTGCTTGCAATGTTTTCTCTGCGTTGATATTCATTGCTGTAAAATAAGTAATGTGTTTTGGAATTTTGAAAGTTTTTTTTATAATAAGTTATTGTAATATATAAAGCCAAGTCATTCACTGTGACCCTTGTCAACACTCTGTGTTAATAGTGATGGGGAAGCTCATGTTGGGTAAGAGTTTTCAACACACATTTTTTTCCATCAAGCATTAAATCCTGTTCCAAAAGTTTATATTTAAAAGGGCTAAATTACATGCATTAATTTGCTATTTTCACTGCGTTAAATATTTTGCCAGGTGCATACATTACTGTAAAGCTAAGTGATAGTCTTACAGTAAGACAGCCTTTTCATTGTGAAATTTTTTTATTTCGTTGTGTAGCTGGGAAAATGGCCCCTGCCTTATCAGGCTAATTGTCTGAGCTATTTTCTAAAAGACCACAGAATAGAAAATAAATAAAATATTTCCATGCGTACCTTTCACATAATGTATAAACATGACTTTGGCATTGATTTTCTTTAAAGTAGAGAGAACTTTTTGTCGAATGGCATTAATATTTGTTCCATTTATTTCTGCTTCATATTTGAACGGCTTACAATGTTTGTCGATTGTTTTTAAAACTTTCTGGTTGATGATCCTGAGAAATTGAGATATTATTAGTGATTCATCTCTCTACATCAGTGTTCCCAAGTTTGGGGATAATTACCCCCATAGGGGGAAATTTGGCAATTTTAGGGGTAATTCAAATGTTCGCTGTTAAAACAGTTTGATTGGGTTTTTACGAGACCAACTACTTAAAACTTCTTCAATGCTTCTTCGCAGGTTGAACCATATAATGCAAGGATGTTGTAGCAAGAGTAAGGTAACTATCCTAAATGATTCAAGAGTCTTGCTGCACACTAACACAAATGTATTTCTGTAACATTTCTTTCGACTAAGGTCAGACTTCCTCAAACATAACATACATTATTCAACTGAATTATGCATATCTAAAACGTTAACAAAACGTTACAGAAATATATTTGTGTGAGTGTGCAAATATAAAATACACATATGAAAATATTTAAATATAAAGACTCTGAATTGGTAGTTTGAAGTCCAATGCAGACAGCCACAAACAAAAGCTCAAAAACAAAGAAACTACTTACTTATCCGTCCTGACCCAAACTGATTTGGAAACCACTCGTCGTTTTATTTTAGCGCTGAGTCTGTGGTATAGGTTCACCATATCTTCCGGCTTTTTGACGTTTTCTAATTTTTCTTGTAAATCTGCTTCCAGAGGTTGAAATAAACTAACTTTGTTACCAATGTCTATTTTCTGAAAACAAAATATTTTGAAATTTTATTATTATCAGAAGAAAAAACTTCCGCCGCAATTCTATGAAAAAAGAAATTGCTGCCTTTAAATAAAACTCAATTTTGGGATCATTATTGTTTCCTTAATGCCTTTTAGGAATGGTTATATGAAAAAGAAAAAACGAACCTCCTGGAGTGTGCGCACCAAGATGGCGCACAACCTGAACTCAGATTCTGTACCAGGTTAGGATTCAGGTTATGCGAAATCTTGATGCGCATACCCCAGGAGTACCGAAAAAACAATGTGCCAATAAATCAAGGGCTTCAACCAGAAGGGGCGAAACTTGAGAAATTTGCTGAGAAAATGGGTGAAAACCTTTTTTTGATTTCCAAGCTCTCAAGCTTTTATTAAAATACTTTGGTGAATACTTTGAACTATGATCAAATACCACCCATTTGGAATGTATTCAAATTAACTAATTGTGAGGAAGCTTGCTGTTAGGGAGTTTATTACTTTGCACCAGTAAACAAATCATTCCTGAGAACTTTTAATCGCATTACAGGATATCCCCACTGCCATACAAAATATATCCTACTCTCCGCAAAAATATACCTTCGACTTCGTAGAGACAGTAGGTAGTTGGCTCTCATCAGCAAGCATGAGACTCATATCTTCATCTATTGGTTCAGTAGGTTCTATTGGCATTTTGGCAGCTAAAACAAAATATGTAAGATTTGCATGTAGATAGAGTGTCCATAAAGTCTTAGTAAAATTTTACAATTGCAAAGGGAATTCATCGATATCATATATTGTTTTGGCCCTCACAGATGTATTATTTTAGGTAAAAATGTAAAAATACTTAAACAAGTACTGATTAAAAACAACAAACCTGGTTAGTGGTTAAGATATATAGAGAATTAATATCATTACAAATTTGAAATCGTAAAGGGACTTTACGGACTGGGGGAAAGTAAAGTTGATAAGACTGTAGGGATGCGACGAATCCAAAAAGGTTCTGCTCGGCCGAATCCCGAGTATTTGTGCTGGACTCGTGTCCGAGTCCCGAGTCCAATACTTTTACATAGCTACGAAACAAATACCTAAAGTAATGCTGTTGTTCTCGTATATTGGCCGTAAATTAAACATTCTGTATGAAAAGACTATGTAATTTAAATACGTTGCACATAAACACTATTATGTTCGAGACAATCATTCTCTGAGTTAAATTAGAATAAATAGGTCATATTCCCCGTCGAAGGAATACTTTGACTTTCGCTGACATTATTTTGTTCTTACGGCGTCGTGAATTTGTAGTTTTGGCGCCTAGTTTTAATTTCACCGTAGAGAAAATAGACTGGACAGTCTCGTGGTAAAACAGAACGAAAAAGTTGAATTTCTCGTCGAATCCGCCACCAGTCTGCGCTTGACGTATGATATCCCGGACTCGGGTAAAATCATCAAAGACTCGGGCCGAATCCGAGTATCAAATTACGAGAGATTCGGCCACGAATCCGAGCACGAGTCCGAATCTTGTCGCATCCCTATAAGACTGCTCCGGATTCCAGGTGAAGTTCGGAACGGGAGAAGATGAATGACTATGATTGGAAGCAGTATATATATGTCTATATATATGTATTGCCAGTATTGGTCACCAATGCTATTTGAATAGGCTTCTCTGTAGAAAGCTAATAGGCTGACATCTAGACAGCAAGTTAAGAATAGGAATGATTTTATGGTCCCAATTGCAATTTGAGTGGCCTCTCACATATAGAGCCATTGGGCTGCCATAAAGACAGAAGTCGGTATACTGATGGATACCTACACTGTAGAGAGTTATTGCCCATCATACAGAGAGAAGGCTAGAAATATGAATACATTGCATATGAATGCATTTCTACATAGAAGGCAAGGCAATACACATGTTTTTTAATATCCCTTATTGAGAGAGGTAAGTTGATACATAATTTACAACAAAAATCAATATGTTACATTTTTACCATATTGAAAATATACTCCCTGCCTATAGGCTTCTGTCCCTTTACACAACTTGATGTAAAGTAGGCAATCAAAATTAGTTACCTCCATATTGGTACACATACTTATGGAGCACCAGTCGAACGCCAAATGCTAACATCATCTTTGGCATATGGACACCTAGCACTCCAGATAAATAAAATACTCAAGTATATTGGTACTCCTGTAGTATGTGAACCAAGATGGCGGACACCTGAACGTAGTATGTGTACCAGGTTAAGGTTAAGCCATAATTTCAGATAAAAATACTACATGAGTCACTTGGCTAGTCCCTGAACTCGCAATAGAACTAAAATAAGGAAAACTGGAATAAAATTATGACCTAATCCTAACCTGGTACAAATACTACATTTCAGTGTACGCCATCTTGGTTCACATACTACGGGGGGAGTACCAGTATGTTTAATCAACTTGAATAATAAATTTGAATAAATTCATACCTTCAGCTTTACTTTTCCTGATCTGCATTTCGATAGTGTCGACTAATTTCTGGCGGACGGTCGCAAGCCCTTCTGCCACAGTTTTTGGTCCAGCTTTCTTGTATTTCATCGTGGAACCAGATTTTAAACACTTTTTAATGTATTTCCAACGATTGAAAACCTGATTGTCCGTCCTTCGATCAAGAGCATGAGCAACCATAGACCATTGCCCTTCGCCATGTTTTTTAATCTGAAAAATTGAAATGGTATAGTTGTCAGGGACCAGGGTTGTGCAGTTGCAGTTTGCACTTTTTTTTTATATCGGAACTGAAGAAAATTGACAAAGTTTTGAGCCTTAACTTAAAATAGAAAGAGTTCTGATAGAAGAGTTGAGTTGTGTAGTCAAACCCCAGAGTGGCTGTCAAAATTTTAAATTTTCCAAAGTCAGAAATCAAATTTTATAGTCATAGAAATTTAAGAATTGCAATTTAAACTGTCGGCGTCGGGCAGTGTGCAGCGGCGTATCCAGGGTGTGGCAGCCATGGCTCGTGCCATGGGCGCTGTTTGAACAGGGGCGCAAAGCCTGCAAAAAGTATTAATCATAAAAACGTTTCAATAAAATAATTTCAAATTGGGAATAATTGAAACTCGTATTTTTAGACACATAATAATATACAAGTACTTCAATTCAATAAGAGTCATTATAAATTCCCTAACAACTATCAAGGGGGGCGCATTTTTAAACTTTGCTATGGGCGCCATTCTACGTAGAAACGCCACTGGCAGTGTGGCATGTTTTCTATTAATATTGGAGTTTGAATCGGTGTAATTAATTTGGATGGTGATGCCAATCCAGAAAGATTCCAGTCCATCCAGTCATTGATACCAATGGTTGCAGGTATAGAGTCTTGTCTGAATTAAAACTGTAAATCAGTGGTTCCACAACGTACTCACTGGACAATTATGGCCCATGCAGTGATTGAATATGGCCCGCCGAACATAACTGAAATAGTTTAATAATTTTTTTTAACTTTTGTGTTCTAGATACTGCCGATTGTTATGTCATTATCACAGTTTAAGTGTGTACTTTCGTAACAATTCAGTTTGGTATCTTAATTACTCATCGATATTAAGATTGGTAAGTATGTTGATAGGTATTTGTCTGTTAGATGAACGCGATATCTCAAGAAGGCGAGGTTGAATCTGCTCCAAATTTTGCATGTGCATTCATCATATCTCGGTCCAGAAGCCTATTGATTTTGGATGAATTATGTCGTATAATTAGCAAGTTATTAATTAATTAGTAATGGGACACGTGGTGTCACTATAGAGTCATGATTGGAAACCGCAGTTTCGATCGATAAGTCTTCGGTCTCCGACCGATATTCTAGTTATACGTATCGGTCCCTCACGAACACTCTACTCTTCTGGCCCGCAAATATCCTTCAGCTTCAATTTTAAGCCCGCAGTCAAAAAACTTCGGGAACCACTGTTGTAAATAATATGAATAAATCTCTCACCATATCTTGAATAATTTTGTCTTCTTCAGCAGTCCAAGGTCCTCTATTGATATTTTTCAGTACATTATCGTATCTCTCCCTGCATTGGGAATCGTTACGTCCCGGTACAGTGCCAGAGTCACGAATTATTGACCACTTGGTACCAAACTTCGCTATCGCCTGAAAATGAAAAAGATTTATTGCCTGGATAGAAAGAAGTAGAAGGCTAACTACAGATAGTTGGGATAGGATTTACACATTCATGCTGGGGGAGCTGTTACGTAAACCATCCAGCCGACCAACCGCCCAGCAATCTTCTCGCACATAATCATTCCTCACGGTATTCCAACTTGCGAAACCACACAGAGTAATCAGAGGCGCCGTGGCAAGTGTAATACTAACAATTAGCACGTTGCCACACCGCCGAGCAGCAGAAAGTTTGAGAATTCGTCAGAAGTTTGAAAATTCGTTTTGACTCTTGCGAAAGCATGCCACATTCCGACTTCACCATGCTGGATACAAGAGTTTGTGTAAACTAACCTTCAACAATAAAATATCTTCATCCGGCGTCCATTTTGTTCTGATATAAGCAGGATCCAAAACTTTAGTCCACCGATGGCAAACCTGACTATTGGTTCTTCCACCCAGTTTCAAGGCAAGCTAGAAAAATATGAAAAAAAGATGTTATATAAGGATGTTCAAATTAAGTCCAGAGCCTTTAACTGAAAAATAACTAGCCAACAATAAGCTACAAATAACAGATAGCAAGACGAAAGTATGTTTTATTAAAAAAACACGTTTTGAAAATATGCGGATGGGATCGCAATCTCTAAATAATGAAGAAATGTAAATATCCAAAATAAGACAGGCAGTATAAAAGCTAATAAATATTTTCATTTTTAATTAGCTTCATTCCCCCTCAAAAATTGCTTATGCCCCCCCCCCACCCCTTGAGGGGTGCGCCCCACCGTTTATTCGAGAAAATCAAGCACAGCCCGTGCAACAATTTAATATAACCCGGCAAACTTGGTTGAAATAGCTTGATATTTTATGTTTTCACTTTTTCTGCGTTCTAGATACTGCCAGTTGCTACGTCATTATCACAGTTTAAACATGTGTATGTTCATAACAATTCAAATATTCCTATAGCTTAATTAATGTACCGGTATCAGCCCCTTGCAGGCATTCCCCTCTCTCAGCCCGCGAATATCATTACACCTATAATTGCGGGAACTACTGCTTCATACTCACAGCACTATAGGGAATCACATTTCCACATCGGTACTTTTGAACCAGTTTTGTTAGTTTTTCGTCGTCTTCAGGTGTCCATGGCTTCGATTTATGATCAATATTGTTTCTTTGATACCTGGACAATACAGGAACAAAATTATTTTTTTTACAAAAATTACTTTGGTTTCAATAAAAATATAATTGAACTGTTTGTCTATCGATAAATAAATATAGGTCCTCCTGGAGTATGCACACCAAGATGTCACACAACCTGACTCCTAACCTGGTACACAACCTCAGTTCAGGTTGTGCGCCATCTTGGTGCGCATACTTCAGGAGGTCCGAAAAATATTTGTGTTTGTGTGCAGCACTAACTAGAGGTAAGATCGGGCCCAAAAATTCCAGCCAGATTTGAGCTCGTGGGTATTGAACCCGAACCGACCCGAGCCCGGCTAATTAACTGGATTTGCAGACACTTTTCTCACTCACTCATTTTTGGGCATGGTCGTAAACTTTACCTCGTTTTCACGTTTTTGAACTCTATTCATTAGTTTTCAGTTGTGTTTCGGAAATTTAAATATAAATCAGATAATTCGTACCTCCTGAAGTATGCGCACCAAGATGGCAGGTTGTGTACCAGTACCAGGTACCTCTACACCAGGTGTAGAGTTCAATATTATGCGACATCTTGGTGCGCATACTTCAGGAACACCGATCATTCAAATATCACTTTGTCTTCCTAGGAGTTTTAATTGAATTGAAGTAATAAAAAATTAGTGTAGAAATAGCTGTGATAGACTAGGCTAAAATTCTTTACCGATACTCTTTAAAACAGATTGTTGTATGCGATAAATTATAATGATGGTTTGAAACAAATACCCCATTTTATTCAGAACCACTCTTAAAATAAGCCCCGAAAACTTTGCAAGGGTAAAGTATGTGAAGAATATTTTCGGGGGTCAAAGGTCCATTACATCTTTTTCTCTATTTTATTCAAATTATTTCTTTTATAACATATTAACAAGTACTCCTTAGTTTAGTATCCCCATAAGTTTAAGTATATATTTTTATATAAACATACGTTTATTTAAAAAAAAGTCAGCGATAGAGAAGCCCGACCCGAACGTAATGATTGACATTTTAGGCCAGACCCGGAATTTCGGGCCGGATCGGGCTCCAGATCTTAGCTCTAGCACTAACTCTTGAATGACAATTATCTTTCCTCGAGCTTTGCTACAGCATCCTTGCATTATATGCATACGGATCGGATCCACTTGCTCAAAAGCATCGAAGGGCAAGTAGCAAATATCAGAAATTTATTTGTGTCATTCGAGGATTTCTAGGCACAGACTCCGGTGCTCCAAAAGTGTACCAATATGGTGGTAACTAATTTTGTTCGCTTACTTTACATCAAGTTGTGTGAAGGGTCTAAAACCTATGGGCAGGGGGTATGTTCACTTGGTTAACATAGACAAAATCCCCAACTCATAATAGAACTAAAATAAGAAAAATCAGAATAATATTATGGCCCAACCCTTACCTGGGAACACACACTACGGGAGTACCTGAACTTCGTCATATACAAGTCGGTAATTTAAAACAACAAAAAAAAAGAATCTTCAACTACCATAAATAGTAGATAAAATCATCCAGTATGATAAAATAATTGAGCATGACTAGGCCGGAATCTTTTCGGTTATTTTTGAAGCCGCCAAGGTGGCTCATTGGGATGATTTTATAATAGCCCTTTTGCTGTTTGTTTATTTTGTCAGGAACACTCAGGTTCAGTCGTTGACCAAAACATTTAGGTCAAAAATGCTTCTACTTTATTGATAATTTACAGCCCAAGTATAATTTATCTGTGAAATTTACATTTATTTCTTGCTTGTATTAAATACAAAGCAGCAAATACATCATAGTCATTAAATGAAGTACCGTATTTTTTCGAAATTACGCCTATATCGCATATAGGTCGACTCCCTAAAACGGCGATTTTATGAAAAAATCGCACATAAGCCGGTCCTACGAATCGTTTCACACCGGACGCCTCAAGAAAAACGTAGGAGAGGACAAAATTACTGTAACGTAAACATTTCTCACGTTTATCGTTACTGCATGTTAGCGAGGGCCGTAGGTGGATTACCGTATTACCCGTAACTCTTACTTGTTAATTTATGTTAATAAAGTCTATATTGCTTTTCATGCGTCCTGATTTGTATTAATGGAAGGGATTGTTGTCGGGAGTTTAAGAAAGTCCCTGAGTCAGCACAAAACAATTTCCTTTGATCGTCCACAATGCGGTTAATTTTGATAAGAGTCCTTATCACCGCCCCTTAACGGATAACATATCGTAAAGGTGATTAAAAGTCGTGCTCCGTTAATTGCCTCTACGGCGATATCGCACCAAATAATAACGTTTTCACCACGAAACAACTGGCCGTAAATCGACACTGTTGCTGTTATGTAAAAGAAACACAAGCGAAAACAAACTAATTACAGACTGTACAAGTGTCAATTGTTAAACAACCAATCACAGACTGTACAAGCCATCAGCTGTATGATAAGACAATCCACCTTACAAACGCTTGTGTGTGTGCGTGCACGCTTTTTATCGTGAGAACTTAGTATGGTTTGAAGCTTTTGGAATTACCGGCAAGTCAGTTGCGTGATCAAATTCTGATGCGCAAATGAGCCGATTCTTTGGTGCAATCTGAGTTATGCGCGAATGAGATGGTCCCTCAGTTTGGCAACTTTTTTTTGAGTTTTAAACTCGGCCTATTCGCGACCATATACGGTAATTTTAGTGTAGTCAGGAACATTAATCAGTAAATGACTATGTGTTTTCGTTTTTAGAAATTTATTGTGGGGACTTAGAAATAATAGTTAACCTCTTTACAGGTTCCGTAACACCGAAGTTTTAGAACCCCTGCTCTAGGTCACTGCGTCAATAAAATATTAAACACAAACCTTTGAATACATTGCAATGCTGTCCTTCCTGTTCCTAGCTCATTTGCGACACCTATCCAATTAGTTTCTTTATATTTTTTAACCAATTTCTTCAATTTTTCGTCTTCAGGTCCTTTCCACGAATCATGGTTGATATGTGGATGTAATTGGTTCTTCCAGTAAAGGGCAACATCGATTGCTCCGCGTTCTCCCCCCACATCAACATTAGCTATTGTATCCCAGTCATGTTCTTGTGACCGTTCTCCGTATAAAACAAACGGTTTAGTGTCTTTTGCGTCCGATATTTTTTGTTTAACTTCTTTAATTTTTCTTTTCGTATTTTCAAAATCTTCCGACTTGGCGTATTTTTCTTCTAAGTATTCGAGTTGAGATAGTAACGGTTCGGTTATCTTCCGAAGCGCAACTCTTTGTACTCCAGTCTTCAGGCCTGAGAATATAAAAATCTTATTAAAACTTAGCTATAGATTTGGTTTCTGCTGAGCAACACTTTTTGTGCATAATTAAGTACTCCTGAAGTATGTGAACCAAGATGGCGGATACCGGAACGTAGTATGTGTATCAGGTTAGACCACAATTTCAGGTACAAATACTACGGGAGTCACTTGGCTGGTCCCCGAACTCGTAATAGAACTAAAATTGGAATAAAATTATGGTCTAACTTGGTACACATACTACGTTCCGGTGTCCGCCATCTTGGTTCACATACTTCGGAAGTACCCATAACCATATATTAGTTCAATAAGACGGGTTAATATTTTTTGTGTTAATATTTGGCAAAACACAAGCGCATGATGGTCTCAACTAGACAAACATACAGTCAGCCCCGAACACCCTAACATTGAATACAAAAATTATAAACTGCGACCTTGGTCAACAGTTTTCAAATAAACAACCACTGATACGTAAAGAGCTACTAAATTTTTAATTTCTGGATATGCATAAATACTTCCAAAGTAAGCTACCATTTATGGTGGTTGAGTGAAAAGAAAAAAATTCACAAGCCTGATAAAACTCAACAAATATAAAAAACAGAGCAAACCGTGAACATAGTTCAAGGCCCCAAATAAAGAACCACTGAAATGCTAAGAGCTACTATATTTATAATATTCATTTTTATTATTCACTATACAAATAACCTACTACTTATGGTGGCTTTGGATAGTATGAGAGAAAGTGCTTAGCGCATGAATAATTAATTGTCAAAATTCTGAATGATTTACAAACATCAGCCAGATGATTTTGAATATCGAAAATGTGGTTATACCCTATTTATTATGCATACCGTAATTATTTTACTTGGGCCTATTCAATTAGTTAGCTATTACTCCAGACCTCTGCAGCCATTAAAAAAGCAGAGGGATAAACAATCACACTGATATTTCATCGATACAGATGAAATTAACTGCCATCACACAGTCATAGTCGAGTTTATTTTTTCCATCCAGTAAAAAATAACATACAAAATTGACAAACAATAAAATTAAACACACATTTTTACTGGGGAAAGAAAGCCACAAGGAACCATTGGTCATCGAGCACACAAGTTTCAAGATTTAATTAAATTTCCAAGGTCGGAAATTGGATTTTTACACTCTCACTAAATATATTATATCTATAAAAATCAGTGGTTTTCAAGATACCCAAAAAACAGGAAAGTGTTATAGATGGAATTGTGTGATTTAGACTGAGATAAGTAAATCTACTCTACAGATTGTAAGCCCCCTCTAAAAGAATCCTAATACTTACGTTTCTCCTCGTCTTTAGTCCATTTTTTTGCTGGCATCGGATTCTCGACAAAATGAGGGCCGACCTCCTCACGAAGTCGGAGAACATCAGTGTGCAAGTTCATTGGCACTATTACAGAGTTACTATTTGTGCTCTAGAAATGGAACAGGGTTTTAATTTGTGCGGAAAAGTTGAATTAATTGGTATATGTAGCCAAGTAACCACTAAATTAGAATTTATGTGGAATACTCGTGTCCAAGTATTATTAGAAGTAATTTTTTAATTAAATTCACAGTAAAATATAAAAACTCACCAAATGTATCTTGAAATATTGCCCGGTCGAAAGTCCAAGGTCAGCCCTAGCTTGAGCTTTCCCAGAATCAAAGTAAGTATCGTTAAGTTTTGTTTCCAGATCAGCCTGCAATCGGAAGACAAAATCGTTTTTTCAAAGATTTCCAGTAGACTACCTTACTATTAAAATCGGGAGTGAGCAACAGGCGGTTCGCGGGCCACAATATGTCCCGCCTAGACATTTAGTGTGTCCCTGGTTAACACTTAGATTTCCCATCAAGAATAAAATCCGACAGTTTATGTTTGAAAAGACGCTCACAGGCATAAAAATACATAATCTTTCGCTATATTGCCTGTTGCATTCATTAATGTAAGGCTAGGCAATAGCTCGATTTATTCTCTTGCCTTTCCGGCTCCATTTTTCGTGTGGCCCAGCTGGATGTCTGAAGTTGGTTATATGGCCAACCAACAAAAATGTTGCGCACCTTTGGTTTAAATTTGAACTACTTTATATCACATGGCACTCAGAATTTTTGGAATATAATGTGCCACTAAAATTATTTATTATGCAATTCAAGAGTCCTGCTGCACTGCACTCATTGTTGTAAACTACTTGTCTGAGGAAGCCTGATTTTGGGTCAGACAGAACGTTACAAAAATACATTTGTGTTAGTGTAGCAGCACTCATAGTATTGCATAGCAAAGTATTTTATTCCTGCTACATCATCCTGATATACATGATATAAATTATACTCATACGGATCCGCTAGCGCAAAGGCCATGAGGAAGGATCCTCTACTGACAGTAATTCTATATAGAAATAATTTTTATCATCACCAC
The DNA here is from genome assembly GCF_013122585.1 of Styela clava. Taxonomy (NCBI): domain Eukaryota; kingdom Metazoa; phylum Chordata; class Ascidiacea; order Stolidobranchia; family Styelidae; genus Styela; species Styela clava. Next base: position 1,851,143 of record NW_024102840.1, on the reverse strand, counting down.
GTGAAAATTGAAGATACATTTACAAAAAGGAGCAAAACATTGATATTCACAGATGAACACACAGGTGAAGACGAAAGTAACTGATAAAGCAAAAAACAGTTATGAGTCATATGACAGAACAAACCTGTTTGCATTTATTATGATTCAATAATTCATCAATCAAATGCAATTGTTGCAAAATAACTTCTTGATATGCAATGTTCAGCTTCAATAAATTTGTTGGATTTGCTTCTAGATCGGCAGACAGGTCAATGAGTTCTTCCTGAATTTTAAATGAATTATGTTAATTATTATGGTGCGGCACTTGGTGAATCGTGCTAAGCATTAGAAAAACGCTTGCCGGGCCTATTTCATGAGTGGGTTCACAAGTTCAAATTCAGCGGGTTGTAATTATGTGAGAGAAAGTTCCTGGACTTCTCATCGCTCTAGCGAGGTTTGGGACTTAAACTTTAGGTAACCGCTGATCAGTATGGCGTATCAGTATATCAAATCCATGCATCTGAAACACATAACTGGCTACCTAATCCCATATGGACTAGTAACTAACCGAGATGCCGTGGTTCGCCTACGATAAAGCTGCATTACTGGAGAAATCCTATCCTAAGATTCATTCTTGATCATCAGTTCGTTCAACATGCTAAGCTGGATTGTGTCAGTAACAATCATGGCTTTAGAGTCCGGTAAATCTATAGTACCTACAACTTCAGTCCGGGAATCATTTAAAAAATGAGACTCAATTTGACAAAAATTACTTATAGTGCTCCTGCTCTGAACTCCAGAGTCTGGCTCTAACTTTTGGCTGGCAAAAATATCGACTTGACTCCAAGACAAATAAAACTTTGCCTTCATCACAAACCAAGGGAATAGCCAGTAATTATCAAAGGGAGGATTCTGAAATTTTCTGATTGGCAAGACAGACCGTAACAACCAGCTGGTCCAGCCGGAGAAGGTGGGTCTTGAAAGTTATGAGGGTCCAAAAAGTATTTCCTAAGTATGACACTGAAAATGCTTTTTTATCTCTTAATTTCAAAAGAGGAAGAGAGGGTTTACGACTCACAACTACTCCGCCTCCCTGTCTTGAACCAAAGATTGAGCAAAATTTAGAATCTGACCGGACAAATTTCTTAGCAATTTTACCTGAGGTTCAGTCTGGTCATATTCAATTTCATCATCGTCTTCTGAATCGAGAGCAGCATGGGATGTTTCGTTTATTTCTTCAGAAGCTTTACTTGTTGATGGGACATCTGCATTATTGTTGTTACTTCCTGCATTATTGTTGCTACTTCCTGGATAATTGTTTAACCCTGAGGTCGAAGGTTGATCCGGGTCATCGAATGCGGATAATAAATATGAGGTTTCGTCTTCATAGTCATCGTCTGCATAATAAATTTTATATTCACATATTTATTTTTTGAAATCGCAGGTACACCTTCCACCACCATGGGATTTGGATGGGATTTACATATACATCACAAGGGGGGGGGGGGGGGGGGGGTGTCGGGGTGGAGAGTGAAGCCTATAGGACGGCCCAATCAAATGGCGACTCACAGGCCACAGCCTCTCTTCCAGTTACCAGTCCATCTCGGGTATGGGATTAGTTGGCTAGTTATTTGTTTCAGATGCATGTCTGCAGTGTGGCGCATCATGCTAAGCGTGTGAAATATCCTTATCACCGCACATTTGATTACCTGGCATAGGCTCGTAGGTTCGAATTCCATGGGGATAATTAAGGTGTGAGAGGATTGCTGGACTCTTCGCTGCCACAGGGTAGTTTATGTAACTGCTGGTAAGTTACTGCTCTCTTCACACTGAAGTCTATGAATCTGAAACAAATAACTGGCTAACTAATCCTATACCTGACATGGACTGGAAACCGCCCAAGAGGGCGTGGTCCGCCATATGATAAAGCAGTCTTATAGGCTTTCCTCTCCTCCAGGATAAATATATAAATCCCATATTGAAGGAAGTTGTATCAGCGAAGACTTGTCGGAACCTTTTGAATTTAGTTCGAGTGAAACAACCAATAACAAACCTTCTTCCTCTTCTTCTCCCCAATTAAGGTTCAACGGCACCGAGTGCAGCTGGAGTTTCAAGATATCTTGCTCGATAGATGCCTGCTCGGCTTCTAATGTTGATACGTCCATTTCTACTCAAAAATTCGCTCAATTTTTCTTTTCGATTGGCCAGTTTTTCCATTACATGACAGAACGATTAAACTAAATTTTATTCACATAAATTCAAATTTACCTGTACAGAAAGATTTTCAAACATATTAGAAATTGGATTTTTCATACTTATCTATGGTGAAAGATGGTGCAATTAGCAAGATAGCAAAGCATATTCATGCTACTTTGCTCTATTAAAAAAAAAAAAATTATAATTTATTTATTTTTCATTTTTATTTATTTATCCTTGGTGGAAGTGAAGACAAAAAAGGGTTCAATTAACGATATGGTAGACTATTTTTTATGTATTTGAAAGCAAGATGTTTTCTACAGCTATTTACTTATTTAGCAATATACAATCTAGAATTCCAGACCCAGAGTTTGCTGCATTCAAATATTTGAAATCAACTTCATTTATATATAATATATATGATATGTGGGGTAAATTCTGGTGATTACCATAATTGGACGGGAGAAGTCGTCAGAAGTCTATTACATTTAATTTATCTACATAAATTTTGTTATATTTTGTGTAAGTTGTCCACAGATCCCTTAAAAAGCATTGCCCGATTCGGAATCGTGTTTTTTGTATTCTTGTTTTAATATTTTTTTCGGTGGGCGGGCGCGTACTTTTACGTTTTTTAACTTTATTTTAAGTTATGCTCGCCTTCCAGGTATCCCTGCATTTTGTTTGTTTGTCCAGTTTTTGTGTTGTTTTTGTTTTTATGTCAGAGTACCGAAATAAATGATTGATAGACTATTCATATATGTTTAATTTACTGAATCACCATAATTGTTGGAAAAAGATTTCTTTCTTCTAGGTCAATTTTTCCCATTACAGGGCAAATCAACTTGATCAAGTTTTGTTCACATTCACGCTACTTTTAAAGTATTTTCAAACAATATAGAATCAAGATTTTGAAAATTTGAATTAAATCAATTTTTTTTTATATTCGTAACCAATTGGATGTGTGCATGGATGATACTGATGATAAATATACTGTGATAAAGGAAATTATATTGAATTATGCCAAATGACAATGTATTATGATGGATATAGTTTTTTTTTTACTTGTTATAACACCGTTAGAGGATAGTCTAATAAACTATATTGCTAACTATTTATAAGGTGAATATACTCAGTCACCATAAAAGCTAGGAAATAAATTACACTATTATTTATATGTATCGTAGAATCTGGGTAGTATTGTCTAAACTGGGTAGTTCCACAACAATATGCAGAGGAGGTGCAAACTGTGACTATACAATAAGAGCTTTGATTAAAGTCAGAGGTGAGCAACAGGTGGCCCTTGTCAACATTCAAATTTTCTACCATTGAGCATAAACCTCTAGGCGCAAACGTCGGTAAAAATCCCTGAATTATTACTTATCGATCTTAAGATCGGTAAGTATGTTGATAGGTATTTGTCTGTTTGTTTGTTTGTTAGTCTGTTAGATACACGCGATATCTCAAGTAGGCGAGGTTGAATCTGCTCCAAATTTTGCATGTGCATTTATCATAGTTCCGAACAGAAGCCTATTGATTTTCGATGAATTATGTGGTATAATTAGCGAGGTATTAATTAATTAGTGATGGGACACACGGTGTCACTATGGAGTAAGAGCACTGTTTTGGGGGATCCCCTAACCTCCGATCGATAAGTCTTCGGTCTTCGACCGATATTTTCGTTTTGCTCTTGTCCCTGCATTAAATCTTTCGCATTTTCGCCCGGTGCCTTTATTACTGTAAGACTAAGCGATTTTTCACTGTTTTTCATTTTTCAATTCGTTATGTACATGAACAAACTAAATTTCTTGTGCGGCTCAGCTAGATGTCTGATGTTGGTTATATGGCCCACGGTCTAAATATGTTGCACACCCCTCTGCCCCTGGTCTAACCTAACCATTGAAGATTTGTATTTGAAGCCTAGTCACATTAATACGGTGGTCACATGCTCCAGCATACTTGTATGATAGCGGTCTATTGGAGATTCCACGGAGCTTTTCAAAATAATACAGTACAGCACACTATCTAAATTCCAAGAATTTCCTCCCATTTGGCTCAATAAAACAAACACTCCATTTGTCTCACAAACGAGGGACGTCTGGGACCATGACAGATGCTTCATATCGCACCATGCTTGTCTCAATAATAATCTAAATTAATCGCGGTCGTCACATGACCAAAATTGCCTTTTTTGCTAAAAACTCTCGAATGCTACGATATAAATTTTTTTCCTTCGGTAAACCGGATTATTTTTTCCTAAGGAATTCAATAGTGACGTTACTAGATTGCGCTTTTTTGTAGTATTTTGCGCAACTTCATTATACTGTAATATTACTGATATTGAGGGACAACAGTGTCCAGGCGTCTCCCGAAGGAGGGGTGTCTGATCATATGTAAAATGGGTTTCTCTGAAACGGACAAACATTGCCAAAAATTTTGCAGATTAATCATTGACTGGAATAACTTTTGTTTTGCAATACAAGTTGCAAATTTTATTTTTTTTATTTTTAGCGAGTTGCAAGCTAAAAAACTATGTTTTACGAACATAAATGATACGTAAGCGACGGTGAGGAGTTCAGCAATCCTCATGCATATAAATATCAGGATGCAAGCCTGCAAACCCAAGCAAAGTAATCGAAGGTGCGGAGGCGAGCATATTCCTGTATTCCTAACACTTAGCATGATGTGCCACACTACGGGAGAATACCAATTGATTAAAGATCGGAACGACGGGAGCGATGCAAAAAGAAAAAATGGTTAAAAACGACAAGGTTACCAGTATGAGATTAGGTTAAATCAATCAATCAATTTTATCTGAGGACATAAACCAATAGATCAGACTCTAGTTTTTAGGTAATGCAGTAGTCTACTTCTGTCAGACTGTACCGTACTATGGCTAGTTCTCTGAACCTGGGCAAGATTGCTTATTGCAGCATTGTGATCATGCAGTTTCAGAGTTTACTGGAAGACTGCTGGGAAATGTGAACTCTATCTGCATATCTGTCTATTGCCTATTGGTTCATAACTCTGCAAGAAATGCCTCTAGTTGTGGCAGGCCCGATGGAATCTATGTTATGCGCTTTTATTACACATACAGTACACAATAAACACCGCACTGACAAATAAATGCTTCTGTCATATACGGTACCTAGGCTATAATGTGCTAGTACAGTAGTAGAATATCAGCCACCATAAACGGTAGTTTATTGCTGCTGTAATGTTCAATCATACCACAATCTTTAGGTTATTACAAATTTATGGATATATATAACATTAAGTTATTCGCCGAAAGCCCATCAGATTGATTATCGCTCACCTGGTTTCGGACGGAAATATCAAGACAGGAAATCATGGACAATAGCTACGACGGCCCACAAAAACTTCTGGTCATTAAAGGTTTCACTGTAATGAAGATTAATATAATAAAAAGAAAAATCCAACTGGACAGAGAAGACAGGTATTCGAACAGGTATACTGATAAAAATATTCTAGATCAAACTCTAAAAAAATTGACAGAATTTCTCACCCTACTCGAGACTAAATTCGAAAACCTGGAAATATTTGGTATCAGAAAAAACTGGAAACATATTCTAAATGGATATGTTACAAATTGATGAATCAACTTTGACTATTTTATAAATGACGCCATACCTCCACCTCCCATAAATGGGAGATTAATTCAGATGATACCATCCATAACTTTCTGCGGAAATGATGAATCGGGAGCTTCTCGGTGGATGTCATGCTGTGTACGTGTTACACGCCTCACAGTGTGTACGGAAGCCGGGGGTGGCAGAAGTTGAGCTGTGCTAAGCATGGCATTGACGGATGCCCCGGGCAGACGTCCTGCTATTTGGCACATAGCTTGTACTGATACTCGGGACCGAAGTCTTTGTCTTGCAATACATAGCGATACGGAAGCCGCCTTATGTGTATGACCGCTGCTTACGCAGTGGCATGCTTACGAAGCGTAATACCGATATGACTCGGATATGACGTGTCTTTCAGACACTGATCCGAGGCTGGAAAAACTCTGATCCGTGTAAAAAAATATAAAAAAAAAAAAAAAAAAAAAAAAAAAAAAAAAAAAAAGACGGAAATATCGCACTCATGCTCATCAAACGGATTGCTCTATCTGGCCATCGCTGAGGCATAAGAACGCTAAGAGCTTCGACATTTGTCGCGCAAGGATAAAACGCATGGTGGGCGTCAGAGCGCGAGTGGATTTAGGCGCGAGATTTGTTGAGAGTAAATATTTGTAAATATTGTGTGGCAATGTCCCTAAAATTATGATCATTTTAATGTATACGTTAAAATGTTCGAGAATCATCCATAGATATAGATTTTTGATCTTTAAATTTGGGGTGATGGTTTTGGTTGAATGACTTCACTGCACTTTGACGACATCTGACGGATATTATTTCTTGAAGCAAATAGCGAAACCGCGAATGGCAAATCCGAATGCGTGGTTTTGGCATGTTTTTGATAGTCAAGTCGCAGTTACACTTGAAATTACACAGAGGATAAGCGAAATTGTCTGTAACGCTCATGCCACGTGGCAATGCCATTTGAATGATTTAATGCGACATTTTTGATACATGAAGTTTTTTTGTTCTTCTGGATACTACAGATCGGGTAACATAAAGGCTTTTTCAGTTTCTGATTTCGACTTTTACATTCGAAAGCTTGAAACTCTTTTCATACGTAACGATAATTCGAATATACAACTCCTATACCAATACGAGAATAAAAATTTTCAGTTTACGACTTACGAGTCCGAGGAGTTTCAAAATCCGACTCCTATATAGAAAATTTTTTACTACCCACTCCGGATCATAACAAGTTTCGACTCCAGCTCCGAACTCAGCGTAATCAAACTTCAAATAAATAAACAGTGGCGTTTACAGCCTCATCTAATGAACTGTTAAGGACGCTTAGTAAACCTAATGAAATGCCTATTAAAATTTTTTTTTAACTACCATTAATATATGTATATCATTTGAAGCAGAAGTGCAGTGCAACCTTCCTCACAGGAGGGCCAGATACAAATAATTCTGTAAAACCGCGAGTCCCACCTTTATTTAACCTGGGCTTTCGTACTTGCAGTCACAAAAAAATAGTTTATTTTCGTTATTGATCTGATGGCATCGTAATGAGTCCTTGCAGAAATAAATGATGAGTTAAAACAGGGCTTCCCTAACTTTTGAGCTTGCGGCCCCCTTTTAATGTATTAAAATTTTTCGTGGTCCATGTTCACGTTAATAATGCTGATCAAATATGCATTTTAATGTTTTATTGCCACAGCTGATTCTCAACTTTTAGTAGGCCTACTCAATAACAAAATCTGTCACATGTTCACTCAGATTAACGTTACTCAATTATTCAGTGTAATGGGTGCGAATGCTTTTTGCTGCATAGCAAGTCTAGCCGTGGCTCAATGTTTCTTTATGCAGGCCTAAATGGTGAATTGCGATGTCTGGCCACCGACGGCATAGTTCTTATCCGGAATTGTTACTCACTCTTATTTATCGAACTTAGCATAAAGCAGCGGTTTGTGCGACGCCAAATTTTTATAGGGAAAAAACTCGCTGCGCACCTACACGAAAAATATGCTGCCTCAAAATAAAACACAATTTTGTCATCATTAATGTGTACTTTATGCCTTTCGAGGTTTATAAACATGTAGGCCTAATGAATAAAAAGATTAACTTTTATTTCTTATCCCCACCTGGTTTTTCTTTAAAATGCCAACAAATCACTCGCGTCGATAATCTCGGTTCAGCAAATGAATAAACTGCAGCCTACAAAATTGCAGCATGTAGGATTTATCTCTTCTCTTACGAATGGCAAAATAAATTTGATTCATCTACACATCATTCGCAAAATTGAGAAAAAATATTACATTTAGAATAAATAAAATATGTGAAATATTCAATCATATATTAGTTAATAGCCTATGTAACACAAATATCCTAAATTTTGATGCGCACTCAGCAAATCGGGTCTTACGATCAGAATATTCAGTGTCATGCAAGCGCGATACTCAGCAAATCGGGTCTTACGATCAGAATATTCAGTGTCATGCAAGCTCGATGATTCAACGTGTTTCCCCGGAAATTGATCTTGCCTGTGATGATTTTATAAAAGTTTAATTCTGAAAATTTGGCTTTCTGTAGATAAAGATTATTTTCCCTTGATTCAAAAAGCGTTGCGCACTCCCATCGCCTTTGCGATTTCGTATTTATATAAAGCAGGCTTTTTTGCCAGGACCTATTGAATGGGATTTTACTGACTGCCGTTAGGTTTTGTTTGTTCGTTTATATTAAACTCATTGCAAAAAGAGCTTTTATTAAAAGATATGAAACGTACTTTCACCAGCAGCCGCAACTTGAGCATATTTTTGGAGGGCGTCAAAATGCAATGAAGTTCGAGAACCGCTCAGTTCTGGTCGATAGCAAGAAATCTTTCCTACTTTTTAAATGATTAATAATCTTTATGTAGCAGTTTTTTTTAATGAAAACGTGCTATTTATAAGTTAATGGAAATCGGTATTCATATTTGGCATTGTGGCGAACCACTTAACAAACTAATAGCCGTTATGAGTCACAATTGTTTTGTTTATGTTTTTGTCACGCATGATTACTTACGTGCTTTTCTTACGATAACTTGTCATTCTGTTTTCTGTTCGCTTGTCGTTAACATTGCTTTGTTATGGATTAAACATCAACATAATTGAAAGTCTTTTTCTTGTTAGAAAGAAGTTAGTTCGCTTGAAATGGTGACCCCGACCTCAAAAACATACTTTTGAGAAAAGAATACGCACATAACGAAGAATATGAGGGAAGACAACAAAGTAGGCCTAACAGCGGTATCATTAAAGCTGCCGATTTTCTGGACTAAAAATCCTGCCGTTTGGTTCCACCAAGTCGCAGCGCAGTTCGCTGTTCGAAATATCACAACAGATGAAACAAAATACCACTACGTGGTTGCCGCTCTGGATGAAAATACCGCTGCCAGCATTCTTAATGTTCTCAATAACCCGCCGGAAACGAACAAGTACCAAGATCTCAAAGAGAAGCTCACTACTAAATGTTCGCTAACGGATCCTGAACGAGCTCCGCGCCTTTGTTCAATGCCTGGACTAGGAGATGGAACGGCAACGGAACTTATGAACAACATGCTTGCATTGTATCCAGTAGGTAAGACACCTGATTTCTTATTTCGCCATTTGTTCGTCAGTCATCTGCCACCAGACGTCCGGTCTCAACTTACAGACATTTTAACAACCACGGGCGACGATTTTCGGAAGCTGGCAAGGAAAGCAGATGATATTTTAACTGCAAAAGGCTATGAGGTGACAAACGCTGTACAAAAAACCAGTTCGCTCAAACCACCTCATGTTTTGTCTGAAATGTGTTTTTATCACAGGAAATTCGGCAAGAAAGCCAAAAAATGTCGCCCGCCATGTTTTTTTGTGGTTTCGGAAAACGCCATAGCCGACCGTTAGTAACCTCTTTGGCGGTCGGCGATTCAAACCTTTATTACTTCACAGACAAAAACTCTGGACGCAGTTTTTTAGTTGATACGGGTGCACAAGTCAGCGTGCTGCCTGCCACCGGTCATGACCGTCGTTACGGGCGACCAGGACAAGCACTTTTGGCAGCTAATGGCACACGAAAAGTGCCTTTGACTATATGCGGTAGAAATTTTACCTGGAACTTCACATTAGCCAATGTTTCACAGGCAATTATCGGGGGAGATTTTTTGCGCTCTCACGGACTTTTGGTTGACATCAGGGGCAAACGACTTATCGAGGCAAGCACATACGCTTGTATTCCAACCAGAACGCCTTGCCTTCACTACGTAGCCGAAAACGATTTTGACAAAATTCTGAACGAATTTCCTGATTTAACGCGCCCCACATTCAGCAACCCGACCACTGCACACGGGGTAAAGCATCATATTGTTACAGAAGGCCCCCCGGTGCACGCAAAGGCTCGAAGATTGCACCCCGATAAGCTAGCCGCGGCAAAGGCAGAGTTTAATAACATGATTGAACTCGGAATCATCCGACCCTCAAATAGCCCCTGGGCGTCTGCGCTTCACATCGTACCTAAACAGGACGGCGGGTGGCGCCCATGTGGAGACTACAGACGTCTCAATGATATGACCGTGCCTGACCGCTACCCAGTCCCAAACATACAAGATTTTACGGGAAGGCGGGAAGGACAATTTTCTCTAAAGTGGATCTTGTTCGCGGTTATCATCAAATACCTATTCATGAACAAGATATCCCCAAAACTGCCATTATCACACCATTTGGCCTATTTGAATTTCTCCGCATGCCGTTTGGGCTTAAAAACGCCGTCCAGGTATTCCAGCGTTTAATGAATACCATCTGTCGAGGTTTGCCTTTCGTATTTGTCTATCTTGACGACATCCTTATCGCCAGTACGTCTAAAGATCAACACAAAAAGGACTTGCGAAATCTTTTCCAAAGGCTAAAAAGCCACGGTATGGTTATCAATCCTGCCAAATGTAAATTCGGTTTAAGCGAATTAGAGTTCCTGGGACATACTGTTACAAAAGAGGGTGCTTTTCCTCTCCCCAATAAAGTGAAGGCGATAACTAATTTCCCTCGCCCTTCATCTGTAAAAGGCCTTCAAGAGTTTCTTGGCATGGTTAATTTCTATCATCGGTTTTGCCCAAAGCTGCCCAAATAATGCAACCACTATTCGCAGCACTTTCCGGCCTGCCCAAGAAGTCGAAGGTTTTGCCCGAATGGACTGACAGTATGATATGTGCATTTGAAAAAACTAAGAAAGCACTGGCAAATGCAGTTATGCTTACACATCCACAACCAAACGCACCAACTGTCCTCACAGTCGACGCTTCGGACGTTGCCTTAGGACATGCCTGGGCAAGTTGCGGCCCGCGGGCCACATCCGGCCCGCGGCAACGTTTCATCTGGCCCGCGAGCAGGTTTCTAGATTTGAACACTTTCTTTTTTATTTACATATAAAATATACTTTAACTGTGAACCTATGTATTGTCTCGAAATCGCGATATTTATGATTTAAACTAGTTTTAATAACTGTGCTTCAAATAAAAATAATGGAGTACAACAGTACTTAGTTTTATTTAAATGTGTAATGAAATGCATTAATAACGCACAATTGGCTTTACTTAGTCCGGCCCGCCACTGCATTTTGAATATTCAATGTGGCCCGATAGCAAAAATAATTGCCCAGCCCTGCCTTAGGAGGTGTTCTCGAGCAAAAGTTAAATGGATCTTGGAAGCCAATTGCATTTTATAGTAGACAGCTACGCAAACCCGAGACGAAATACAGTGCATTCGACAAGGAACTTTTGGCCGTTTACTTAGGAATACGACATTTTCGTTATTTTGAGCACGACGCTTCACGATTTTTACAGATCACAAACCCCTCACTTTTGCTATGTCAAAAGTCTCTGAGCCATGGTCAGCGCGACAACAGCGTCACCTCAATTTCATATCTGAATACACAACAGATATAAAACATATTTCCGGTAAGGATAATACTGTCGCCGACGCCCTGTCGCGCGCGGTCATTAACGACATCAATGACGGCATCGATTATGAAATTATGGCCACAGATCAACTAAACGACAAGGATACACAGGCTTACCGCACTGCTATCACCGGCCTTCGTGTCGAAGATGTCCCTTTTTGCAACGGCAAATTTACATTGCTGTGTGACGTATCTACGGGTAGACCACGACCTATAGTGCCCGCCAGCTGGCGCAGAAAAATTTTTGATGCGGTTCACGGGCTCTCGCATCCAGGCATACGTACCACTCGCAAACTGATCTCACAAAAATTTGTGTGGCATGGTCTTCCCAAACAAATTGGACAATGGGCCAAAACATGCCTGGAATGCCAAAAGTCTAATATAAATCGTCATATACGGGCCCCTTTAGAAGATTTCAAAATGCCAGACAAACGTTTTGACCATATCAACATTGACTTAGTTGGTCCGTTACCACCATCACAAGGATACAATTACCTTCTTACAATAGCAGATCGTTTCACAAGGTGGCCAGAAGCCATTCCCCTCAAGGACATATCAACTATGTCTTGTGCCCGAGCTTTCCTGTCAAATTGGGTTGCCCGTTTTGGTGTTCCACTTCACATTTCTTCTGACCGAGGATCACAGTTCATTTCAGGCCTTTGGTCTGCCGTTGCCGAATTATTGGGAACAAAAATTCATCACACTCCAGCCTACCACCCACAGGCAAATGGTTTGGTAGAACGTTTTCATCGAACAATGAAATCTGCCATCAAGGCACGACTCAATGATTCAAACTGGTTGGACGTGCTTCCATGGGTTTTATTGGGAATCCGCACAGCTCCGAAAGAAGATCTTACGGCATCGTCAGCTGAGCTTGGGGGGTAGTGTGGCGAACCACTTAACTAATAGCCGTTATGAGTCACAATTGTTTTGTTTATGTTTTTGTCACGCATGATTACTTACGTGCTTTTCTTACGATAACTTGTCATTCTGTTTTCTGTTCGCTTGTCGTTAACATTGCTTTGTTATGGATTAAACATCAACATAATTGAAAGTCTTTTTCTTGTTAGAAAGAAGTTAGTTCGCTTCAGCATATTGAAAAATCTCGTTACTCTTTACATCCCGCACAAATAAGCCCTAGTGTTATTTTCGAAAGAAAATTGAGAACACCGTCTTATTTTCGGGGAAACACGGTATGATGATGTATGTCAGGGTGGTCCAAACCCAGGACCGCGGGCCACATGTGACCCGCCGCTTCAATATGTGTGGCCCGCGTAGCATTTGCGCGATGGTAAACAAAAAATCACATTTGGCGTTGTTTCGTCATAAAAATAACCAGAAAAACTAGCAAAGTTGAATAATGTGCTTGGCAGTCTCAATTTTTATATGGCTTTTCATCTTCTTAGTCGGGAATATATGCTAACAAAATAGGCTTCATAGAAAACTAAAAATCGAATGAGGAATCTCGATTTCAAAATTTAGGGGGTGGTAAATAATTTGCTATTAGCGATAAAACTATTTGTATCCCTATGTAATAAAAATGTATAAATGGTATGTAAAAATGGTACGTAATAAAAAAAAAAGATCTACATGAGGGTTTCCCCAAGTTGAGAAATAGGCATCAAAATAGGCACTAAGCTTGGTTTTGGAAACATCTAGCATCGCAGTTTGTTATGTAATAAAATGAATAATTATAATAGTTAGCTGATAGAATTCCCGAGATATAAATAACAAGCATGGCTTTCAACAAGTAATTTGCGAAAGACTAATGAAGTTACTTGCTTATCTGGCATTGTATGAATGGCTTCTCATGGCTTGTTTTGTTACACAAAAAACATCCCAATGTGTATGTAGGCTATATATAAAAAAAACTAAATGCCATAATTTAGTTTAGTTAACATAGTGTATGTGTACATTATATATATATATATACATGTGTAATTCGAGTTCGCTCGAAATCAGATGTTCAACACGTGGCTCCAATTCATTACATTGTATTCCAAATAACGCATTCAAGTGATTGTCTGTCAGTCTCGACCAAAGTTTTGATTTGTTAGGGTTCATAATTGTGTTGTTAAAAAGCCTGATGCTGGAAAATTTAGGTTTTATCTTGTCATTTATCATCAGGAGTCCGGTCCGACAAACTGTAAAAAGAGAAGCAAAATTCCCCCCTGTTGTCCACGTTCATGTTTCATTATATTGATATAATGCAATTATAAATGCGATAATTTCATTTCTCATGTTCATTGTGGCGAAATAAATGAGTGTCGGTCACTCAAAAGTTCACTTTGCATACCTGCGATTTTTGGCAGTTCTTACATTTGCGAGCATTTTTATTTCGACTAGGAAAGTAAGCAAATCAGCCCTCCGTACACAACTAACGGACGAGCATTTGCATGTTGTCTTAACACTAGCACACCAACGCAAAATAAGGCCAAACATCGAAACCAAATATCCAGCACAAGTAAATGAATATGTTTCATGTCTCGTTTGCTGTAAGATTCAAGTGTAATTTCAACACAATACATCCAGATATCCATTCTTGTACCTAATTCCTTAATTCGCGGCCCGCGTGGTCAATAAATTTCAAAAAGTGGCCCGCGACATGTTTTGAGTTGGAGACCCCTGATATAGAGTATATACTTTGTGTAAATTAGGTGTTCTCTTTGCGGCCCCTAAAATTTGTTTCGCGGCCCCTTCCAGGTCCGCGGCCCTAGTTTGAGAAGCCCTGAGTTAAAACATTGTTATGGCATTGTAACGTCATGACCATTGATAATAAATTGGACCCGGATATTATAGGCGCTGCAATGCAGAGGGATTGGATATGCTAACAGCGACCAGATTAAACTAAACTGAAAACTTGTTTTGCGGACCGCGCTTCATTCAAATTTGGCACTTTTCAGTGGGTCGTACCTTTTTCATTAATATTGTGAGTCGCATTTGGCTATTGAGCCGTAGGCTGCCAACCCCCGATTTAAAGCATGAAATACCGACTCCCAACACCGGAATTTTGAACATTCACGTCAAGTTTGCAGATGCGTAAGGTGGCGCACGTGTCTCAAAGCCATTTCTCGAGCCGTACGTATTGCCCACCGTGCAGTGCAACCTCATTAAATTTAATCTCCTTGAATCTTAGTAATAGTTAATTTATGCGAGATATTTCTACAAACTTCAAGTTTATTGTAGAAGTTTCAGTCTCATATTGAAAATAATGTTTGCAAGGTTTATTGAATTTTATTGTTTCAAAAAGCTCCAATTTGGGAAAAGGGGTTTATGGTGGTTATGTGCAAAAATTTCAAACAATAGCATAGTGGGCCAGAACCTTCTAAAATGTTCACCCATGAAATATTTTTAAATTTTTTTGTTATCGTCCAATTTTATTCTTCTAATTATGTTGAAATCTAAACATCAAGAAAAATATCCCTGCAAAAAGAATATTTTTCGCTGGTACAGACACATACGGAAAGATTGATCTTCTTCACGATTTCAATACGCTTATACATTTGGGATTATATCCACTGTAAATTAACAGTAACATAACTGAAATTTTTTTACTGCATACAGAATCGTCATATGATCCGCGATTGAAACCGGTTACAATGGAACGATCGTTTGTGACATAATATTATAAGTTCCAGGTAACGCCCGAGGCGAACTATCTTCGTCGTCGTATTATGTCGTAATAAAACGAATTGAAATTACTTTGGAAGGAAGTCGTGATTTTAATATGGTGATCGTGATTAGAATATGACTATCGTCATGAATTAATGTAGTTTGAAACAATAAAAGCGCGCGAATCCGATATTATCTAATTTTACCGTGCGAATTTGATACATCGGGCAAGTTTCTTCTTGAACGAAGTGCCCTGCCAAACTTCTATTACATTTTATGAACAACTATACCAGGTTTGTGCAACATACTGCCCGCGAGCCATGGTATTTAGTGTAGACCTCGTCAACACTTAGATTTTACCCCATCAAGCATAAAATCCGAAGTCTTTTGTCAAAGCCTATGTCAACAAACTATGCAAGGGATTTTAAGTAAAAACTAAAAATTTGCCCTGTGAGAATTTTTTAATTGACCTTTCCCCGTGCGTCGACTTCCTTGTTTACTTCGTGACATTGGCCAATCAGCAAGATCCATTGGTTGTGTACATGAAAAAAATATTTGTTGTATGTGGCCGGGCTAGATGTCTGAAGTTGGTCACATGGCCCGTCTAAAAATGTTGCATACCCCCAAGCTAAGCGGATACATGAATGAAAAAACAGAAAGTCATTTGCGTTTTTCATATCTCCTTTATTTGACTACACCATAGGGCAGTGGTTCTTAAACTTTTTCGAGCGCGACCCAAATCTGAGTTTTATGAATACTCGCGACCCAATCCTAAAAAACGCAAAATGTGTTTTTAATGTTAGTACAGTTTGACTCAAATACAGACAACTATTTATTAGAAACAGTCCATTGACTCAGTGAGATTGATGAAACTGAAATTTCCTTTTCATTATATCTTCAATACACAGCTCTATTTTACTTAACGCAATACGCAAGTTGTCACGGGTATCGAGGCGATTGCGAGCTTAGTTTTGATAACCGTCAGTGCCAAATATCCTCGCTCGCACAAGTGCCTTGTCGCGAATTGTAGCAGAAAAGGCGTCCGCTGTCCGTCGCAAATACGACATCCTAGCTGGCCTTCGGTATCTCTCGCAATATACAACTTTTAACTCATCAAATGTGCACACACTGCTTCGTTCGCAGTAAATGGTGCCTCGAGATGAAGTCACATTTTCGCTAGATATTGAATAATCCAATGTCGAGAAGCGAGCTTTTTCATTGCGTCGTCTATTACAATTTACATTACCAAAAAGACACCCATTTTTGGTTATTTTAATCCACTAAGACGACATTCCACGCGGTCAACACAACGACAAGCGACGTGCATGGTTACCGATACCATAAAAATAATACACGTGACTGGCATATCAGAATTGTGATGTAACAATGAGCTCAAGACAGTTCTTCCCGTGAATGAAATTTTATATTTCATTATTTTTAAATACCAGAGTTTAGAAGCTAAATTGAAACATTGGGAAAGCTGAAAATTCGTCCTTCTCCTCTTAGATTGACGACCTTGTCGCGACCCATTTTTAAACCTTCCGCGACCCATGTTTGGGTCGCGACCCATACTTTAAGAACCACTGCCATAGGGCAATGTTTTTCAAGGTTTCATTTGAAAACTTGAACTTAATCTATAATATCCAAGCCGATTCGCCAAATGGCAATCACTGAGAATTTACGTCCTATCTCCAGGACATGTTGGCATTCCGGGTAACGAAGTCGCCGACAAAATAGCAAAGGTATCAGCGGCGAAAGTCGACGTGGACAAAAGATTATCCCAATCACAAAACAAAGTCAAATCACAAATTCGACAATTCTGCGCTAATAAATGGGATCAACATTTTATACACAGTGACCAAGCGTTTCATTACAAGACAATTTTTCCCTCAATTGAAGACAGCATTAAGAATTCCACTTGGTCACCACGAATAATGGACAAAATTTTATTTCGATTTCAGACGGGACATTGCCGTTTAAATGGGCACCTCCATAAAATAGGATGCCATAATAATGGACTTTGCGATTTCTGTAATGATCCAGAGACAGTAGAACATTTTCTAATGAACTGTCGTGCATATAGAAATGAAAGACGCATACTAAAGATGAAATGCCGCGATTATGGCATTGAATTTCAACTCAAAGCTATCTTACGCGACCCTAGCATTTTCCCTGCTCTTGTTGATTTTGTGAAATCTACCAAGAGAGTACTATAGGCATATACAAAATTTTGATTTAAATTGTCTGGCGCAAAAGACTCAAATTGTTCAAAGCGCCATATATTACCATACCACACACACACACACGTCCTATCTTATTCAACTTCCAACTTTACAAAAAATTTACCAACTACCTCACTATCGCTATTTCCCTTGTGTTGGAATCACGAGTTCGAGCCCCGATGATCATAACCTCCGTAAAAGTATTAAGATATTTATCCCCCTACCTAGAAGAATTATAATAAGTCTAACCATACGTCCCGGTTTAAACGGGACAGATCCGATCTTGACAAGCTGTCTCACCCGGTAGACTTAAAGTCCCGGTCTTGCAGCATGGAAGTCATAAATATTTAGAGTTCGGGTAAGGAATGATTTGAAAATTTGACGTTTCCAGCGCAATCTGCATAAATAGCCCTCGCCCGAATCCCAACTAAATAATTATTATTTTTTGTTTTTTGGCGGGGGATTTTTAAGAAAGATCCGAGAAGTCAGGCTAGAAGTTGGAACCCAACATATTCGAATTGCGACTCCAAATAAGCTAATATCCATCTTCCAAATGAGCGCTTTGTAATCTTTTGTACAAAGTCTCAGCCAACGCTTAAAATAAGAAAATCAGTAATTATTCAGTTAGGGCTAAGAATGCAGTTTGCGAAATTCAAATTTTCGAATCGTTCCTAACTAGATAATTATTAATCTGTTATTTTAAAACGCATCGGGTGTGTTTTTCTCAAACCTCACATTTTAGTATTAGTGGTGGGGGCTTTGTATACGAATTTGTTCACAAATTCAATTTTTTTGTATATTTTTAATCAAAACACATAGGCGGACTAACGGTATGTAACGATAAATACACCATGACATTGTACATGACGAGCAGATTTTAAAATCACGCTTCTCAGAAGCTTCAGAGAGATTTTATTTGAATGACATTTTAATGTAATGTACATTTTGCTAGGGGCTTGTTTCTAAATTTGTGCGGTGCTGAATTATGAATCAATAAAGAAGGAAAATTTCCAAATTGTCTTATAAAGAGAATAATACGGTCGTTTAGCTGTGATTATTAACATTGAAAGCACTGGATATAACGTCGAAATGCGTTTCATAAAACTCACATTTTAGGGCGCAAGTAGACAAATTCACCGACATAGCCCCGAGCTATCGACAACAACTAGCTATTAACTTGTTTTCGAGATTTTGGAAGATTTAGACGCGAACTCTTTTGCTCCGTTACTTGTCGCAATTTTTTTTGAAAACAAAGTTCTTTTTTTAACAACCAAGTATGATATGTTTCACACAAGCGTCCAAAATATAAATGTATGAAAATTTTTGCAATTGAGCCTCGGCGCGAAAAAATATTTCAAAATTTATTAAGTTCAGTTAGTTTTAATTTATTGCTGAGTTGGGTACTGAAAACTGCATACAGTAAATTTTGGATATAGCTACCACATATTTATTTTCCGTTTCTAATATGCGATGTATCACAAGGTTGTTTTGTGAACACCATATCACGTAATGATACATACATAAGGTGAATGCAAATGCTTGATAGAGAAATACAATTCAAATAATTCAATAACAAATTTAACTAGCCACTTCCCAAGTAATATAATGAATAGCCTATGTGTCATATAAAGATACAATTCTTTTGAAAATGCTTTTTTAACGGCCATGTATGGTATGTTTCACATAAGCATGTAATATATATGAAAATTACTCCAACTGAGCTGGGCGCGAAATTTTTTTTTATAATTTTTCAACTTCAAATAGATTTAACTCATTGCTTAGTTAAATCTTTTTTTTTTTATGAAATCGTGTTCAATTTAATTCGAGATTTGAGTAATCAGATGTGTATTTTCTTCACAATGACTCTTCGCGCCATTTTTGTGATTGAAAATATTCAAAATGGCTCTTTTTCGAATACCAATATATATATATATTATAGATATGGGGTGTCCATGAATTCCTAATTTATTTTTAACATTGCAAAGGGAATTCATCGATGCCATATATTGTTTTGGCCCTCACAGATGTATTAAATGATGTAAAAATACTTAAACAATCACTGATTAAAAACAACAAACCTGGTTAGGATATATTGAAAACTGACTTCAGAACAAGGTTGAAATTGTAGAAGAACTTTATGGACACTCTGTTGTGTGATGTTATGTAAGTAAGTATGCACAATATAGCCATATTCGAAATGATTCAATGGTGCATTGAGATAATGTAAGGCGGGGTAAATCTGTCTCTTTCCTCCCAATAAAAATAGAAAAATAACAACCTGTGCCTCTGTTTTTGAATACAATTTATTCCATCATATATTGATTTAGATAAAATCTTTGGAAACGGGAGATTAGTAAAGACACTAAACCTTACAAACGATTTGACGAATATTAACCAATATAAATTACAAAATTTGTTCATATATATATATTTATTATAAGAAATACAGAGCACTTCACATAATAGTATTTTGTGCTGAACTTAAAATATATGTCACTCAAATGTTATGAAAAAAAACTTTAAACTATTTCATTTCAGTAAAATTGCTTGCTATAAAATATAAATTAACTGAATCTCCGGAGGCGGTAAAAGGTTTTTCACAACAATAAAATATGGAGTGACTACAGAATGTAGTGACGATATCAGTGTGATAAACAAATAATATGTTAAATTGCCTTTAAAGCTATCAATACCAATTAATTGAAAATAATAATTCGATAACAAATCATAAAGTGAATTACAAAATATTATTTAGAAAAATTGGCTCTATTGTCCAAAGCATCTACTAAAAAACACCAACGCCAACGCTTAAAATAAGAAAATTAATGAGTATTCAGTTAGGGTGAAGGTTAAGAATGCAGATTGCACTGGAGATTAAACTTTTCAAATCATTCATAGATTTCTAAAATCTCACATTTTTGCATTAGTGGAGGGGCTTTGTACAAATAATCTGGAACAATACCAGGAAACTGTAGAATAAAAACTTGGAAATAAAGTCAATTGGGACCTCCTGAAGTATGCGCACCAAGATGGCGCACAACCTGAACTCAGGTTGCGTACCAGGGTATGGTTAAGGTTGTGCGACATCTTACTGCGCATACTTCAGGAGTACCATCAATTGAAAACTGTAAGTGGGTAAAAATGTGTAATCCTAAATATAATATATAGTGTTTCAAAAGTCTTGCTTCCCAAATTTGTTTACAACAATGATTGCAACAATTTTCCTTGTTGTAAAGTGCTTAGTTGAGGAAGTCTGACTTTGGTCAGTAGAAAGATTGTAGAAGAAAATTTGTGAAAGTTTGGTACAAGACCCCTTAATTAATGTAGATTCTTCTTGCGATAGCATCGTAGTCAGTGCACAACCACTGACAGAATCCAAAGACAAGCTATTCCAATCAATTATATAGAACAGGGGCCAACCTGCTTTCCACCGCGATCGACTAAAATCTTCAAAATAGCTCGCGATCAACTGATCGGTAATAAGACGATACACAGTAGTGAGTACTGAATATGCAGACAACTGCGGAGCTTCAGAAGTATGTGCATCAAGATGGCGCACATCCTGACAATAGTATGTGTACTAGGTTAGGTTTCAGGTAGTACCATTTTGGTGCAAATATTTCGGGAGCGCCACTGCTGCACATAAGCATGCAAAAAAATCCACCGTTGCCAATAAGCTTGGTTCTGTGGGTTAATGAAATCGCCACAAAAATTTTCATTTTTCATCTTTCATTCAATTTGTTAATCTGATTATGTAAGCGTATCCGAAGTAAATTATGGCCAGTATTTACTAACACAATAGCAAATAAAGAATCAGTGTTTAGAGACAAGTTATTGCAATCAATTATATAAAATATATCAACCGGCAAGTCTTTGAATAACAAATATCAACTTTCATTATAATCGTTTTGTCAGCTTTTTTTAGGTTACGATTTTTAATACAAAACTCCTATGCAAAATGTCGAACGACATAAAACTTGTGACTGTTTAAGCAATAATGCAACTCGTGATTCTGACGATATTGTTTAAAATTAAGAAATATTTTTAGATCAGTTATCAAACGCAATCGCTGCGTTTATGTAACGAGTGTTCTAATACCGCAATGATCTCATTTTCGGTATCGTCGTTCTCTGGATTAAATTTCAGTGGATTTGTCTCAGATTTTTGCAGCAAGCTGTAATTATAACACTCGCAAACAATAAGTAAAATTAGGCAAATTTCTGGGTATTTATTATACAGTTTGAAATGTTTCTCGATTGACGAAATGATGGGATTAAATTTGATCTTTAAATGCAATTTGCAGCTTGGTGTGAAGATTTGTTATCATTCGATTTTACATCATCATTTACATCAAGGTGATGTACAAGTGACCATTGACACTTGAGTAGCCATCATTTATGAGAGATCAAAATTATTAAATTATCTCGCCAAAATACATAGCAGTGGTTCTTGGGTGAGGTTTCTTAACGTTTTGTGCACGAACCTGGTTCGGACCCAGGAATAGAGTCGCAAGGCAAAATCTGAAATATCGCAACAAGCTAAATGCAAACTCTGCTAACATGAAGACATTTATTCATTTAGAACTAGTTCGTATTACAGTATATTTCATCATTGCTGACAAAAGCATAAAATTAGATGTTGGAGCGATTGGCGAGTACCCAGATATCGTACAACACCCATAAAAAGCATAAAATAGGCACGATGGTCGAGCGGTTACAGCGTTACCCTCATCAACGTTTCAAAGTTCCAAATACCATACCCGTCACCTCGCCTAAGGTGTACTAAATTGGCTCGACAATGTCAAAGAGGAAATATTTTATTGCTTCTAAAAATATTAGCTAATTATATATTGTTAGAACTTAGTAGATTCTTCTACAGTGCTATGTTCAGGGCGAAAAGCGTTATCTCATCCCAGAAGTCGTTCCATATTGTTAAAACTTGAAAATACCCGTACTAGCCTTGTTTGAAGCGAAAGGCATTAACAAACGACGTATAGAAAGTACTAACACCAACATTGTATTATTTCCACGATAAAATTACCAAAAGCGATACCATGTTCTCGGAGTTTGACGAAAACAACGTCATCTTATTAGAAGTCTTTGAGTTCACTGTTACTAAGTTTCGAGAGATTTCGTTACCAATTTCGTCAACGGTTTTCAACTTTTCAGACAAGATGAAACAAATAAAAAAAAAACGAAAAATTACGTGTTTTTATCATGATTAGAGCAGTACTATATTAATTATCTTACTGTATATTTGTTTAATAATGTTTGACACTGAACCAGATGAATATACGTAAAGCTTTTCCCTAGATGCTCCAGAAGTGTGTGCACCAATATGAAGATAACTAGTTTTGTTCGGCTACTTTACATCAAGTTGTTCAAAGGGACTAGATCCTATGGGCAGGGGATATATTTATTTGGATAACACAGACAGTCCCCGAACTCGTAATATAACTAAACTAAGGAAAATCGGAATAAAATTATGGTCTAACCTTAACCTGGTACACACACTACGGGAGTAGCTTTCCCTTTTTAATCATAAATGTTGCCGTGAAATTATATGTTTTCGCTAGTTGTTTTTGTGTAGTATGGCTAAAACATGCAAACTAAATTTTTTAATTGACGACAATTTATTTAGATAGGTAAATCAAATTTGGTTCATTTGTTTCATCGAAACGTCGTCGAGAAGTCAAAGGGACGAATGCTAAAATGCGGTCAGCTGTTATTGTGATAAAACATGGGTACTCCCGTATAATGTGTGTACCAGGATAGTGTTGGGCCATCATTTTATTCTGATTTTAGTTCTAATACGAGTTCAGGGACTTTCTGTGTTAGCCAATTGAATACACCCCCTGCCCATAGGTTTCAGTCCCTTTACACAACTTGATGTAAAGTAGGCGAACAAAATTAGTTATCTTCATATTGGAACACATACGAGTACTTCGTACTTCTGGAGCGCCAATAGAATTGCCAGGAAGTTGATAAATATGTATTTGACGTGGAGTGCTAAAATATGTATAAAACGTATTGAATGCGTTCACTGATAAACGTAGGGTTGAATTTTCCAATTAATCGACACAAATTTTTATCCTCAATTTCGTTTATTTTTATTATTTTCCGACAATACAATGTTTCAATGAGAAATATTCACAATATACTCGGAGTAAAAAAAATATTATGGAGAGTGGATTATCTGAAGACCTTGATCTGAACACAATCCAGTTATCAAATGCAGCATTATACTTTATCAAACGCTATGTTTGGCACAATAGCATTTTTCAATTGTTAACGATCCAAGATCACATTTGTTTCTCTCCGTTGTGGGCGTCAATTCCGATTCCCCAATTGCGCGACGTCGTAAAAAATCACCTAAAACGATACTGTTATATCGCCTTGCGGTAGAATTTTTTAGTCATTATTGTCAATTTTAATTTGAGAATGTTGTAAGTTCTTAGAAAACGTATAAAATTAGAAAATGACTCCAGGCACAAGGAATTATTTTGAGCGCAACTTGTAGATAACTGTTTGTTTCGCCCACTGATTTTGATAATCTATACTATTTTTGCTTAAATAAACTTAGACGGACCCTTTGCAAAAATGTGATATTTGAGAAAAACACCCACGCCACGTCTTAAAATAAACACTTTGTAAATATCCAGTAAGAGTTAGGAATGATTTAAAAATTTGAATTTTCAGCGCAATCTGAATTTCTAGTCCTCATCCTGACCATAACTGGATAATTAATAATTTGTTATTATTTTTAGCGTCGTTTTTTTTTATCGGTGGCTTTGTACAAAAGATTCATTTAGACATACAAATCGGGATAGTGTGGAAAGTAACGCAGAATGCAGGAGGTCTACGATTCTAACACGTAAGTGGATCGTGATATCATATGCCTATTTCATAATTGATTAGTGATGACTCCCAGAATCATACATAACATAATATGGATAATACAATCTTCCAAAATATAGTTTCGATAATAACAATATAGGTTATACATTACATATTGTGTGTGAATTTTGATAAGATTAGAATATTTATTTCGATAGCATTGTTAAGGTAATTTTGTTTTTAAAGGGACAGCGAATTGAAATTACAATATACCAGTCGATATCACTCATTGGCGCATCTAGGACAACTCTGGTGTTTGTGTATATAACTACCTTACCAAGTCTACGTAGATACTAAATAATTCTGACTTTTGCGTCGCACGGTATTTTAAATAACATTGTTTTTTTTTATACAAATCGGTGATATTTTTTGTGATTCAGGGTAAGGGACAATTTTAAATCAATTTATCAACACCAAACTATGTCGTGGGCGTGATATCACATTAGCTATCATGAATTTTATCAATGATGTCATTATGACTAAATAATGTTATCAGATAATAGAAAATAATACTATGATAATAATACTATATCGGTATGAATATGATACTATACTCTACTGATAAAATGATAAGAACCCGAAAGAAAGATACTATACTACATAATATTACCAAAATGGACCAACCAGAATTCTCTAGTTGAGAATTCGGTACTTAGTATCAGTGGTGTGATTCGGGGTTTGCGTGATGTCATTATGACTGAATATCATTATCACATAAATATGTAACTCTTACCCTATCCTATAATAAACATAACACTGTATCAGTATGAACATATGATACCATATTAATAAAATGATAAAAACCTTAATACCATACCACATAATATTGATAAAATTGAGCCACGGAGTTCTATAGTTAAGATTTCATTATTTAGTATCAATGGTGTGATTCTTTCCAATTTTTTTTTTAAGTTTCTCCTATGTGGGTTGAATTCCTTGAATTATTAGATGCACATTATTCTTTAGCACGATACGAACAATTATCTACAAGTTGCGCTCAAAATAATTCCTTGTGCCTGGAGTCATTTTCTAATTTTATACGATTTCTAAGAACTTACAACATTCTCAAATTAAAATTGACAATAATGAATAAAAATTTACCGCAAGGCCATAGAACAGTATCGTTTTAGGTAATTTTTTGACGTTACGCATTTGGAGAATCCTTACTCAATATCAGTGGTAAGATGCATGGAGTTACGCGAATCCGTTCTTAAAATATTGTAGCGATGAACAAACCCGTTTTAGCTCGTGAGATACATACATTTTCTAAAATGAGGTAAACTATTGTTAATGAGTTCTATACAAAAGACAACCCGTTCTGAAAGTTCGAATCCCACTACCGCTTAGTATCCACGTGAAACATGATTAATACAGATTTTGATTTTGCTATTTCCCGTTTGTTTCTTGCCCTATGTCTATTATTATTATTATAAGAAATACAAAGCACTTTGCAAAATAGCATTTCGTACTGAACTGTAGAAAATATTTCACTCAAATGTGACTAAAAACACTTCAAACGATTTTATTGTAGTAAAATTGCACACTATAAACCACGTTATTTTACTAATTCGCTACAGTCATGATTTTCGTTTTTTGACCTCACATATTCACCCCTAATCCAAATATTTGGTCATCAAATTGCAGAGGCAATCCAACTCTATCATAATTAGACCAGAGTTTTTCCAACTGTTTGGACCAGTGATGTCCCTACACTCACCTATAGGGGATGAACACCTCCCCTAAAATTTCAATCACCCCCCTCATTTCTAGGCGTGACACTATACTTTAATTCCCAACGTAAATAAAATTGAATTTGAATATTCAGAAACTGGTTCATATGTCGATAAAGATGATCAGTCAAATACATAACGCAATTATAAGTTACAAATAGTTTTATCACCAGCAACAAAATATCTACCACCGCTAAATTTGGACCCCCCACCCCTCTTCACCTAAATAAAAGCTAAGGAACATGCTGCTTCTGACCCATTCGATTTTAAATATTGTTTACACGAATGTCATATTCCGAGTTTAAATCAGATTGCATGTATTTTGCAATGCTACGTTCATGATTAACGTTCACTGTTAACTCCGCATGCATTTTATGATGCATTTTTTTCAGCATCGTCAATCTGTGTTTAAATTGCATAAACAGTTCATCCATATGATGTTAGAACATCATTATTTCAAATTTACAACTCTTTTTCAACTTTGCAATCCAATACACCTCTCATTATTCTGTATATACCTTGATACACAATTGCCAAACCCCATATTGATGGCTTGTCAACGAGAGATGTGAAAAGAATTTTAATTGAAGTAATAACTTATTAGGAGAGAAGTTCATTATGCACATTCCCGGAGAGATAATGGGCCAGGCAGCTTTACTTGCAGTCCTTGGATAATTCACGATAACCTTACAAGTTCCCCATCTGTTTGCCTCTGGATGGTGTCGATACTTCATCATACGTAACATAGTATATTTGAAATAAAAGGCTTGATACTAAGATTCCGTTTTCTCATTTTATTGTGCCAAATAGTTTTATTACCGCTGAAAGCATATAACATTTCTTCTGTCATACAACGTTAGAAAGTCGAGAATGAATCATAGATGCATTATGACTTGAATATGAAATTCATTAGAGTCGTCCTCGATAATCCTTTTTGCAAAACAATACAGTTTCTCCCGCTTTTATGAAACATTTTAAATAAGTCAATTTCCTTGCCCCGCATAGCTTATTTGAATCATAATTACTCCGAATCTGAACAAATCACTTAGGATTTTGTGATACTTTTCCCGTAGTCAGTCCTTCCGTTCCTTATGCATCCCAACAAATCATAGGAACTGCGCATAGTCGTCATTTCAATTTTCATCTTTTATTCAAACCCATTGAAAATCCAGTTTATATAAAATCCCATTTGAATTAACTCGTTTCCCGTCCCATATATCCTCTATCCATTGTTACTCCATTTGATAGTAATTCATTCCTTCAGGTATCCATTATACGTTGTTTATACTGTTGACAATTCATGGGCATGTTCGGACCAGATTGGATACGTTCAAGAGTACGAGAACCAGCACCTATGGCATAATATGTTACAATCTAACAATTATGTTAAGTTATTTAATAATTCGTGTTTCTGAAGGCTTAAATCTAAGTTGACTAAAAAACCAATAAAATTTTAAAAATCACGAAGGAAAACATATGCAATATTCCCGGTCACAAAACATTGCATTTTGTATATTTATCATTGCACATTTTTTTTTTCAAAAACCGATAACAATAAATAAAATCCTCTTGCTCACAACTAAACATAAAATACATTTATAGTAGTGCATTCATATTCAATCACCCACCCTTATTAATAAAATGCAGAAATAACATTGCAGTGAGCATTATTATTATTCATATACAACACCCTCGGGTTTCACCCGAGGGGTTCCATGCATAGACAGCAAGTTCTATGAATTAGCCTGTGGCAAAATGCTCAAGGGGAATTATATTCGGAAACACGAAGTGTCACATAGTAATATAATGACGACTCTTGAATATATATTTCTATATATTATTGAATAATTTCTGTCTTCTAAAATGTATGATTGCTGGGGAAATTCACAAGAAATTTAAAATAAAAGAGTAGAACAAAATGATATACAGGGTGTCCATTTACAATTTCTATTTTGTTTTGAAGTCAGTTCTCAATATATAAATTTTGATATATATATGTGTGGAATAAAAATATAATGCTATCTGCTATTCTCTTTCGGATATTCAATTTGATTTGCTTGATCAAGGTCGCTTCTTCTAAATGATATTCTGACGTCATATTTTTTGTATTGCTCTCACTTTCATTTAATTCTCAAATATCATGCTCATTGAGATGCATTATTACACCGTGATATGGTAAGCAATTGATAAAGCAAATTAACAAAAAAGTTTTGAAAGATTTCAATGAGAGATTTTATATTCTACACTTTATATTTTCTATGTTCTATTCTCCGATTTCACACCGATCCAACAACTACGGAATAAAACCAGTTCACTAAAATTCAGAAATGAAGATTATTTAGGGTTGTTTCGCATCTGAACAAGTGGTGGTTAGGTGGTTCAAGAGTCTTGCTGCACACTCACACAAACGTATTTATGTAACTTTTCCAAGGTCAGACTTCTTCAGACATACATAGTTCAACAGAAATATATTTTTGTTAGTGTGCAGCTAGACTCTGAATTACTTAGGATAGGTATCTTTACTTATGCTACAGCATCCTTGCAATATATGCATATGGTACACAGACACAAAGGCATAAAAGAAAAATTAGTAGTTAGTCCCACAAAAACTCATTAGCACAAGTGAGCAAGATAATCTTTAAACATGTTTGACATATAAAGCAAGAAGATTTTTGTTTTTACCTTATATTTATTATTTAACAATTACATGAAAATTATTTCATATAATTCTGATAGTTTGAATATCATCCATTCAATTAATGCCATGATTCAATGAATAAATGACATCTGAGTGAACAATGCCCAATAATTTTGGAGTGACTTTTAATTTAGATTTGTTTGCCTTTATTATTTAGTTTGATTATTAAAAAAATTGCAATAAAAGAATTTGCTAAAAAGTGAAGTATGAACAGATGTAAAAGGAACCTTTGGCGGTTAGGTAATTCAAACTTCCTGTCACTTTGTGATTCATGTGGTCATTTGCTTAGAGTAAAGTCTATCACCGTAAATATCAAAAACGTTTCTGTGCCAATATGTTGTGTCAATATGCGGGCATACACCAAAAAATAAAAAGCAACTAATAACCAATTTTCTTATAAATAAAACTTATTCCAAACACTAAGATATTCTAATGTACTCAAAATAAATGTTTAACTGCAAAAAACAGCTAGCTTGTTTTAGCCCGTTGCTAGTCAATTTTCTTCTTCTCGAAAACGAGGGAATATTTTAATATATATAGCAATATCAAACAATAGGTTTTTTTCAAACATATCGGAAAAAATTCAGGTGCAAGAAACAGCTTTTTCATTCAATTAGAGGTGGCTCATACTCAACAATTTTAGTTAATAAGTCGAAAATAAAGAATATTCTTCTTGCGGATCAAGGTTTCACCATCAATCGATTTAGAACCACTTATTAAAATAATATTACTCGTAGACTTGTTGTGATGTTCTTAATCCTATAATTACTGTATTTATTTTTATTTGTGAAGGATTTTCATCAAAAAGTCAAAAACAATTGGTATAATTACTAGGGTTGTACATTTTGTTATGATTTGTTCGGAGTTACTTTCAGGCGTTAGAGTCTGTGTTCAGACAACGCATAGAATAATTATCGGTATCGTGTAAATTTGATAACCATGATAAGAATCTAAATTACTGATTTTGACAGTTGAGCGCCAGTATTCGAGTTTGCGATGTGAATGTAATTAAGATATAACAATAGAAAAGATAAGGATGGCATTGAGCGATACTAACTCCCGTAAACCAAAAAAATACGACGAAGTATCACGATAAGACAGATTTATAAACAGTACATCGTTCTATTATGACATTATAGTTGGTTTTATTATTCAAAGCTCTCTCGAATCTCATTTCCACGTATCGTTTATGACATTATAATAGGACTACGACGAGAACTTTGTGAGGTAATAATGGGTGGTTCCGATAGGAGAGAAATATTTGAAAGAGAGAGAGAGAGAATTTTATTAAGGGGATTAAAAAGAAACTAAACAACTCTCAGGTGAAATAAGAGATTTTGTGAAGAAAGGTAAAACTCGGTGGCAATTTAGACGGATGATGTCGTAGCCTGAAGTTATATTGCGCAGAGAGACGCCGTAGGGACTTGGTTTCCAGCCCGGAGCGCCAAAGGAAGAAAATTAGCTGAAAACTACTAAAGTTAAGGTAGATAGTTAGACTTTGCCAAAGGCGTTTCCAAGTTTTATTAAAGATCTTCAGAAGAAACTCCTTGGTTATTAGCGACTATATTTTATTTAAACTAGCCAAAGGCTATTTTATAAAAACAGCCTGTCTGTATTAACATCAGGCCTAAGGGTCATTCCGCATATTACTCAAGTATTTGTCCAGTGTCCAGTAAGCATTTTTTAGAATTCAATCGAATCAAAATAACTCTCTCTATATTATAACAAAATATATATGCATATGTTTATCATGATCCAGAATCTAGAAGTTTATAAACTAATTTAAACGATTCCAAGTAGCATTGTTTTTTCCTAATTATCCAAAATCAGATTCTTTTAAAAACAAAATTTTCTTTTAATATAAGATAGACTACGTTCTATCCAAAAGTCCGCTCCGCAACGCTGTGACAGTTAAATTTTGAGATGTTATCTGATGGCGAAAATGAAAATTTTTTTTTAAAATAAATCGAAGTCGTGAAAATAAGTCAAGTCTCGATATTCAAATTTGAAGATTTGATTGAATACCGAATGCTGTTTAAATCCAAAATTACTTCCTAATCCAAGCTAAGGCCATAATTCTATTCAAAAATTCAGAATCTTCTGCGACGTTGTCGTCAATTAAATGTTTTATTTAGTTTTGGAAAATTTGACATTTATGAAGACAAATTGAAAATGATGAATTGGTTTTCATACCCGTTTAAAATTTGATGCATAAACTATTATGCATAAAATTTTCTTTTAATTTAAACGAGGACCATAATTTTATCTAAAATTCTTTTCCGTGTCGCAACGCTATAAAATGCTATTTTTATAGCTAAATTTTGTTTTGAAAAGTTATGAAAATAATCCTAGATTTAATACTTAAATATAGTATTTTAATTGGATATAAAAAGATGTTAAAATTTTATCAATCTTACCTAAATTTTAAAACAAATGAAATTATTTCTGGATTTTTTACTCAAGTAATCATGTCTAAAACAGATTTGTAAATTCATATAGGGTGTCATCTAACTCAGAACAGTAAACCAAATTTCATTCATAAACTATTTTATTACCGAGTTTTCATTCGCGATTATATGATTCGAAACGTAATATTATTTGTCTTCAGCTAAAGATACCGCAAATTCGTTGCTTGGTTAGTTAGTTTCAACCATGCTCAAATAATGAAACAACCAACTTGGCCATTTACCTTTTTTCCACGGCGTATTAAAACGTTAAATAGAAGTTTTACGTTGATTACAGTAAATCCAATTTCTGACTCCTTGAACCAAAACCAATCCCAAAATATTTCAGCGCGTCACGTGTTTGGAAAAAACCGAAAATTTCGTAAAAAACAGATAAAAAGATAACAATCTATAATTAAACAAAAGTTTTGAGAGAAAAAGTCAAAATTTACAAAAAAAAATTGAAGTTCTCAGATAAAATTTATTATAATGAACAGCTTTGCATGTCTAATGAATATAATTTTACCTACTTAAAAACTATAAATATAAATTTCTTGCGATTGAACAGTCTGTTTTCAATGGGATTTATTTAAATATAAAACAAATAAATACTGAATACATCCAATAGTCTTCCATTCTAATTATTACATTATTTTAAGGATTTTTCCAAGTCCTGCGTGTTTAATAATATAATCAGATTAAAAATTAATAATAATGAGTTTGTTTATATAAACCACAAATTGATTTTATTCCATATTAAATTAGAGAGATTTTATTTGCGTACGGAGAAAGTACCTGAAGGTGGAATATCGAAACTCTTTACTGTATATGCTTTCACCACAAGATAGAAACCTATAAATACTTTATTATTTCAGATTTAAATAACTAGGCATTACCACAAAATCGAGACTCGAAACGTGTAAAAAACAAAAGTGTATTTGTATTATTTTTTCAATTCGAGTTTCGAAAACCGTCAAGATTTTCGGTTTAAAATTTGAGGTTTTGGACGTTGACACTTCCATAAATATGTCGGATTTGGGAGTTTTGGTATCAGTACCTGCCAGCGTTAAAAACGCGCACTCTCCACAGTCACAACTTGTCCAGCAAACGCAACATCAAGTGCAGCAACCTATCACTCAAACTATTGTAACGAGTGCGCAGGATAACCAGCAAGTTGCAAGCATCCAGGTAAATATATAATTAAATATACTCCAAATGTATATTTTATTAATCTGATAACTTTAATGAATTTATTCTACAACAAAATCGCATTCACACACTCGAAGACCGCTCTAATTAAAACTGAAAAATATATGCAACACTATCATTGACCTTACCAGCATTTACTTTAAAAACAAGTGTAAATCTAAGTTGCAGGTAGATTACATATGTATTGAAGTTCATGATTCGAATGTCTGTTTGATCGATTACAATTTTCTTACAATTTATTCAAAACAAGACTTTTAATTGAATGTGAAGATATATGCAACACCATTTCGTATCCTTCTAGCATTTTCAAATGTTTAGCTATACAACTTCATATTTAAAAAATGCTTATTTTTTTCTATTTAAAAAAGATAAGTTATATAATAGCATATCATATAAAAACCTAAACAAATGCAACTAATAATGCAAAACCTTTTAATTTAAACACTTTAGTCCTGTATTTTCAAATGATATATTTAACTATGTTTGTGCACTGTTTCATCATTTTTTTCAATAATTATTATCGATTTTGTTAATTTTCGTTATCGAAATACACTCAATGTAACACGGTGTGCCCAATTTTACAATAACAGAAATCGTATGTTTTTCAAATTTACAAAAGTCATATTTCCAGGTCCAGCAGACAATACCGATCGTGTTAGTCGACGAGCAACATCACCACCAACAAGACAAACAGACAGACGATCACAATACAGCAGGACTTGGTTCCCCACCAACTAAAAGAGCTCGATTGGATCAAGAACATTTGCAACAACAACACATTATTATTGGTCAGCATCACGCAGCTGTATCAGGAATCATGCCTGCAGCATTAGGACTTATCCCGGGACAACTTGATGTGAGTTGAATTTTTTTTTAATATAAATTACGAATATGAAACTATGAACCATTGTGTAATCTCGGTAGCACGATACTTTGGCATATTTAAAATTTATAGTTTATTTTTGCAAATTTCCAATTTGAATTAAGTTTTTTTTTGCTACTGGTAATCTATTAAAACCTTTAATTACTCGTGAATTTTTATATTTGAATATAAGTTATTATTTTTAAATCTCCCATGTAGGCGGCAATTTTATGATGATATACATTTTATTTACGAACGTTATAAAATCGGACTAACACAACATATAACATAAAATTTGGCAACATATCCTTTTGGTTAAACTTTTAGACGAAATTAGTTACTTACTTTTTCAAATTTTTTTTTACATAGTTAGTAGATTCATAATATGGAAAATATAAATCATATGGTTAAATAGATTCAAATTTATTTTCTACAAAGTCACCACACGTTATAAAAATTTAGAGATAATGTAAACTTCGATGTATTTGCGGCGACCTCTATTCACGATAATTTCGTCGGAGTTACGAGGTTTAGAAACGTGCTCTCGTACCGTGAATTATAATTTATTATTCAAAAACAAAACGATTACGAAAATAAAAAGCGATGACGTAATCATGATGACGTGTGTAACTCATAAACATTTTAACAATCTACAGTTATTTAAAAAAATATTTACTCGATTTTAAGTCGAAAACAAAAATAATTTTACTTTTTTATATTATACAATAATTTTCACAATAACTTTTCAACGACATTAACAATAAACTGGATAAAACTAAGTTCTAAAAATTGAACTAAAATAACGCAAGTACGGCCCTCGAAGCAATCTATGCACTGAATAGTATCATATCTTACACATTCGTATAATGCTGAGAATTTTTGCCCCGGGACCCGTTAGAATTTGAGTTGAACATGCCATTTGCCGGGAGGGATATGTGCTGTATCGTATGAGTTAAAATTTTACCAGAAAAATAATTATGTTGTATTATAAGACCACTTATCAAGCGGTTTGCGTTTTCATTACCGTGTGTATATTTAGTGTCGCGAAGTTTTCATGTTAAATCGTTGTGCCTCTTCCTGTATGGTTTGGTAGACGTTACATTACAAAATATATTTTTTTATGCACGTTTATCTGAAACCATAAAAACTCGACCAAAATGATACGTGTTTGTCCGTACCACTGTCTTAACAAAATCAATAAATAGTTTACATCGAAGGATATTTACAACTTCATTCTTTATTTTTTAAATGCCGATCATGTCTGTATTACGTTATGATAATTAGGTTTAAAATAGGATATGGTTTGCGTTGCTCAAAAACAAAGTATAAAGCTGAAAATTCATCCCTCAAGAGCTCGAATTTTTATATTATGTAGTATTCTTTACAGCTCGCAACATTGCAAGGCCGTCCGGATTCAGCGAATGCAGAACAGAATGCAAGATTAACGCAATTAGACACGGTGTCTTCTGGAGCAATATCTCTGCAGTCCTACAGCCCGAGTCCAGTTCCAGTTACGAGGTATGTTTACTTCAAATTTTGTTACTTTCCAACACATGTTTTCCATTTTTTATCAAATACAAGTTGAATTAAAACGTCATTACATCTATATTATCTGATGTATATTCAGAAAATGCAAATGTGCTTAGAATGTTATTACTTGTTACGTTTTAAGTATCTATTTTAATGTCAATGTATCCACGCAGATATTTAAAATAAAGACGCGATAACCGAACCGAAAATTCAATACGTTTTCAATTTGTAATTTAGATATTGGTTATTTTTTAAGCATGAGTAGAACGTGTTAAAGAGACGTGACTTATAAAAGCAGCTTTTGACATATTGGTATCTGCTGGGCCACAACCTTTTCTAAGACAAAACCGAATTTTAACATTCATTTTTTTCATTCCAAATTTGACTTTCTAAAACGTTCTGAACGCATTATCCGTCTTAATTCAGCGTAGCACAATGGTTTATTTGATCCTATCTCAGTCTCATTTACATGCCATGAGTCATATAAACAAACGCCAGAAAAGGGCATACCAATGTCAACTCTGTTTGGACGTTAATAACATAGTTACATTTTATGTCTCGACGCGCGGAATTTGTCAAATTTTGAAACGTTTTCCTACGCGGGAATATTTATATGTATACTTTTCGTTATAACTCTTTGCTTTATAAACTGAATAAGCCGGTTTTATTATAATTCTTCTTTTATTAAAAATTCAAAATTTGGAAAGCTGAATATAAAACATAAAATAATTGTGAGTGCATCATGGTAAAAAAGATTTTGGAGGTAATCATATCTCAATCGCTGAGTATATTGCGTAAATTCTATTTGATGATACACAGCAGTGAGTAGTACCATAATATATAAAATATATTCAAGCAAACAGGTTCCACAATTTTTTGAATTTTCTATATTGCGATGTAGAGTTTTATATATACCATCGTGGTGTCCCAAAAAACTCACTTTTCTTTTCAATATTTTTTGGATCCGATATGCCTTTAACTACTTCATGCCTCATAGCTCATGAATTCTTCCTTTTTCTCAGGTACGCTACACCTTCAACAGTTGACATCCAGCACCCGTACTTTCCACCTCCCCACTACACACAAAACCAACCTAACACTCATTACGAAGTCCATAATCCATACCATGTTGCAGACCCATACGTACAGGTCAGTTGTAGTTATATTAGCTTGTTATACCTTATACAAGTAAGAAATTTTGGTTACGATTTGTCGACATAGAGAAAATCCCATAGAAGTTTGCCAAACCAAACTTGAATTTATTAGTAGGAAAATACAGACAGCAGTTTAGTTTGCAAAATAAACGATTTTTATGAATATTATACCGTATGTATATTACTGTAATCACGTTTCCACAAGGTACAAAGGTACAAATATGTTAGATTGAACATTCACCTTTTCCAGTTGAAAATTTGTTAGTCAAAAGTCAATTTACAAAATAAACGATTAATGAGAATTTGTGATTATTGAGCAAAACTGCAAATGCATAAAATGCAACTTCAATAATTATGCTTGAAGCTGTTTCTATTGTAATCGCAGATTCTTATCTCCTCATGAGCTGTCACATTTCTCGCTAATGTGATGATGTGATCTGTTCTCTCTACTCGCATCCGAAAACTTCGTAGTTTATGTCGTTTTGTACAAACTAAGATGAGCTAATTAAAGAAAATCTCGTTAAAAAGATTAACAATTCAAAAATGTGTTTAGCAAAACATATTTAAAGTGTAACTGTATTGCTATAATTTTTCAGCCAACTTATGTATCTGCATACGGTGCTCAACAACGAGGCCCACCAGAACTGATTGCAGCGAGCCGAGAGGGAGATTACATCCACGCAACTTTGCCACAACAAGGACTGCATGACAGATATGAAGTGTTGTGAGTGTGTTATAATTAATCTAGCAAATATACGAATCGGTTGCCGGTAGTCTTGTTAGTTCATATAATCAAAATCTGAAAATTTGACGATCAATTAAAGTTTCCGTGCGACGGGGATGCCATCAGAATGTAGAAGTATAGCTAAAAGCGAGAAATGCATTTAGTTCGTAATATGTTCTCGTCAACCCACCTTTTTCATACTGATAAAATTAGTTGAAACACAAACTATTCAAATTCAATTCATTCAAATATTGACCAATTTTTTTCTAGGCAAGACTACAATGGTTTCGTTCGGCGTGAGATGTTGATAGCCAACGGTGATGAGAATGTGGCGGTTAGTGGACACGATCCTGCAGACATGTTGTCGCCGATCCAGGTACTTCATCAAGGACAAACAATGGAGGACAGCCTTTCTCATGTAAGTGAATATTCTATTATTAAATAAATGTATGTTAAATCAAATTTGCCAATCATTATATATATTTGTGAAGTTTATTCATAATGCAGTCGAGAGTGATCCCTTAACAACGAAGACGATACGTAGTGGCACAAATATCCCAGTAAATATTAATTGCCTAATCTCACCTAGGTCACGATACAGTAGGGTAGAAAATATCAAAACGAAAATGTTTCGCTTTTGTTTTCTAAAACATATCGCGTCTTTATGTATCAGTATTTGCTTGCACAAGCCGTTGTTTGAAATGAAGGTTTGAAAACAACCCATAAAAATGGGATATATAAAGAAAATAAATTTTTAGGCCATTTATATTCATATATGTTATCGTTTTTATTGAATCATTTTTTTGTTTATTCAGGGACATGCAACATGCATCGCCACCACTGATATTGGAGTCATCAAAAAAGGTAAATATGATTTTTTATGTAACCTCCCCACAGAAGAGTTATAAGCTACCACTAACTGACAAGAGCTATAAGTATAAAATCTTCAAATTAAAATGATCAGGGAAACAACTTAAAAGTGCTTTCCATAGTTGTCAGTTTAAATATATAACAGTAAACGTTGTTTAATATATATGCTGATAGAATACACAGATTCAAATATCACAACATTGACTCTAGTACTAACTCAATAATGATATATCTTTACTTATTAAGTTTCTTTTTTATAATTTTTCAGTAATGGCGCCACTCCCAGCTTCTGCAACCACCGTGAAATCTTTACATGAAGCTGACATGATGCATGGTGAATTATCAGATGAGGAATTCGATGTTGGTAAGTTATCTTTAAATATTTAGATGTGAAGTGATTAAAAAAATAAAACCGAAAAATCTGATGACATTTTTACGGCAATTCAAATGTGCGCTTAACAGTATTCTTTGATAACGTAATGCGGCTTGTGATTGAATGTTCTATAAATTGCTCAATATATCTGTGAGGAAAGGAAGTACGTTGAATTGCTGTTCAATGTCATCGAATTATGATTTTCAAACTGGTGAAACTACTTCGTAAACACGGCCCACACAATTTTAATGCATGTTACCACTATGACGTGCTTCAAAACTCATATCATATCAAAGTTCTGTGTTATGCATGCCCTTATTAAAAATGTATATAGAAATGTACAATTTGTTCAATTGCTATATTTGAGTGTATTTGCATGGAAATAATCTTTCGGTCTTGCATGCAATTGGTCACATCTTGCATGCTAATAAATTTCGATTCTCGAAATTTGAAAAAAAAAAACGAAATCACAAAATAACCAAACTTTCGAAAACTAACACAAATACGCTACAAACGACAAGGTGTCGAAAAAAACAAGTTTGCGTTATTTGTGTTTTTCAGTTTCGAGTATGGCTAACCCTGGTGATGTCTTCTGTTCAGTCCCAGGAAGATTGAGTCTGCTGAGCTCAACATCAAAGTACAAAGTCACTGTTGCAGAAATACAGAGGAGATTGTCACCACCTGAATGTCTCAACGCGTCTCTACTTGGAGGAGTTCTCAGAAGGTAAGTTTTAAGTTTTCTTTCTCATTTTTTGCGATTATAAGAGTTGCTGAAGAGATGATTGATATTCTTGTGTATTTGAGACATGAATCACAATAAAATGACGCAATATTTTATAGAAAAACTTAGCTGACATGGCATAAAAACGGGGTGTATAATAAGCTTTGAGTAAGTTATGGAAGCCTGACCTCTAACTTCTCTGTAAGTGCACTAATGAGGGAAGGCTTTCGACCTAACCGCTCTTGACAATGGTCATTAAAAATGTCTTTGTTTATTTTTCTGGATATAAAAGAGTACGGATAGGGCCCCTTAACTTTTATGATTTCGTTATTTAAAATACATTTTTCTTATTGTGTGTAAACGTCATTGAGTTGGTAGTAATTTACAAATGAACCTTAACAATGAGGTAACAACTTAGTTATAATACATAGTGTAAAATACATTCATTCCTCTTCACAGAGCTAAATCTAAGGATGGTGGAAAACGTCTTCGTGAGAAGTTGGATAAAATTGGATTGAACTTGCCAGCTGGAAGAAGAAAGGCAGCCAGTGTAACCCTTCTAACATCGCTTGTTGAAGGTAAGTTTTGTACTTTGTGATTCAAGTCCGTTTCACATCAGTCACTTGTACATTAATACTACTACCAAGCCTTTTGAATGTATTATGGATAAAACAAATCAAATAGCTAGCAGTTACCTAACTTTTTGAGAGCAATCCCTAGAAAATTTCATTCACTGATTATAATCGAATTCGAAAACGTCTTTGAAAACTATAATCTGACGAGATAACACCTGTCCTACTTAATATTCAATAAATTCAGCTTAAGCACAAGACATGATATGACTGTCATTGACTTTTGCATTTCTTTGGATTCAGGTGAAGCAGTTCATCTTGCCCGTGATTTTGGATACGTTTGTGAGACAGAGTTCCCAGCAAAACCGCTTGCAGAGTTTGTTTGTAAACAACATAACGACCCTGATGTTCTTCATACCAGAAAGAACATGATCTTGGCTACAAAGTGAGTTTTATATATATGATATAGTTCAATTATATCGATGTCAACAAATATGTATTAAACGGATGCAAGGCGTTGCTCTGCTGGGATTTGGAAATGAGACTATGATTTACCTGCTCTTTTTTAAAATTTAAGCCAAAACATGAAACTTCAGTCAACTGAAGATGTGAAATATATTAACAAAGTACAAAATACAGCCAACTTGGTTTATAATTGTATTGTTCTTTTGAATTTACTTTCAAAAAAACTTTGCAGTAATGTTATTTATTATATGCCCAAGATATCTTCAATTTTTATTTTATCCAGTTGTGAAAATTTGCACAATGTGTGGTCATGAAAAGCTTCTAACAACATACGATGATATGATTATATTATGAAAAAGTAATATGTGCAAGTAATTACAAAATTATCAAAACTGAATTAACACATCACCTTCTTTTCAGACAAATCGTTAAAGAAATTCAAGACTTGCTGGCTCAAGACAGATCTCCAATTGGCAACACACATCCCCAACCAATTCTGGAAGCATCAGTTCAAGGACCGCTTACACATTTCAGTTCCATCACTCACGGATTCGGCACACCAGCTATTTGTGCAGCAATGACAGCTTTGCAGGTTGGTAGCTGTTTTTGAAAGCTAGTTTATATATAAAACCATGTAGATGTTTTTAATTTATAACTGTCAATCATACAAGCTTTCTGTTTAAATTTCGTGAGCCCAAGTACTATTCTTCTTCTATGTATTTGTGCTAGTGAACATACTTAGCAATACACTGTTTAAATAGTTTAAGTGCCTATGTACCTATGACCA
The DNA here is from genome assembly GCF_013122585.1 of Styela clava. Classification (NCBI taxonomy): domain Eukaryota; kingdom Metazoa; phylum Chordata; class Ascidiacea; order Stolidobranchia; family Styelidae; genus Styela; species Styela clava. Next base: position 1,810,551 of record NW_024102840.1, on the reverse strand, counting down.
CATACTACCAAATTCCGATGTCAGTGTGCTTGTATCATTTCGTATTTAACACGAATACTATTTGATTATGACCTTAGTTTATGGCAAGTAATGGGTGCATATCTAAGAAATCCATCACACATCAAAACCTTTGTGTTCAGTCTACAAAACCAGTTTTATAAATGGTATATTTATACAAATTCTCGTTCATATTTTACAGCATTACTTGACTGAGATGCTTCGTTACCAAGAAAAAGTACCATACTTAAACGGAGGTGTTCCAACCGGTATCCCAGTCTCATTGAGCCAGAAGCACCACCATGCGGTTCTTGCGCAGGCGCAGGCGCATGCGCAACATCAGGCTCAGCAGCAAGACCCAATCAGGCTCAGCATGCAACAAAGCGGGCTTGCACAGCATGCTATCTCTATAGAGAAGCAAGATGACAAGTAAACAATGTTGATAAATAACAACATTTATATAATTAAAACAGGAACGTATTCCGCCAACTGATGTAAAAGTCGAGACGTGCAAATAGCGCCCCAACTTGAGCATGGATGACCTCGGTTGCCGTATTTTTGTTTGTAATCTGCTTTAGTGCGATTGTCTTCTACTTCTGTTCAGTACTAATTCGAGTCGGTACTGGTGAATGGTACTATATCAGACAAGACCCAGGTCTCCGAAGTGCGTCCGAACCTGTGCGTCCGAAAATGACATTTCGTCTTTCACGGGTCCCAAACTCCGAAGTAGTTAAACTTCTACAAAGCTGAACGAGATCTGTTCCAGTTGCCACGAATATAAGTCAACGTAGTTTCATAATGATCATGTGTACACCTTTTTCATTAATTCACTATTTATATAAAAAATATTTTTATTTCACTAGAAAGCCATTTTTGCCAAGCTTACAAATCGTACTATAAAACCAAGTGCAATTAAAATAGAAATTGCTAATTTTTCATTTTCATATTGCTGCCAAATATGCTTTACATTGCCAAATATGTTACTTTAGCAATCATTAACAAAAATTAACTTTTAAATAACGCATCACTACCACATCTAGTAACAAAGGAACTATCATATATATATGTATTTGCCAAAATGCTACTTTAATTAATGATAATAATGTCGAATTTTCAATCAATTTCATACCGTCTACATTGGGACACAAGAAAGCTATTGTCTATGTAATGTTCAGTAATATGTATACGACTTTAAATAATTTGATGCCCTGAAAATATATTGAATTGTACATGGCAATAGCAACTAAAAATTATTGTATTTACTTTATTTACTTTTTGCTTCTTTATTTTTTAAAACTTATAAATTGCCTATAGTGCCATGTTTTCCTTATTTTTGTGAATATTTTCAATTTTTTTTTTGAAAAATATAATGGTTTCAATAAATGCTTGCCAAGGAATACTTCTCGTTTTATTTTCATTACATAGAAGCATTTTTGAGTGTTTTAATGACGCGAGGATTTTTCATTGTTGACGTCTTCATGATGCTGACTTTTAATATTCTGCTATGTTACATGCAGATGCGTTTTTCGTGTCGAAAAACTGACGAAGACACGAACGTGTATTGTCGGGGCGACTAACTGGTGCAACATTAACATGCAAACACAGTTTCACTTGTTGAGGTATTTGTGATGTTGACTTTGAATATTCTGCTATGTACCATGCAGAAAGTTCCCTGGTATGCATTTTTTAAGCATATGTCCACTTTATATCTAAAAACTGATGAAGACACGAGCGTATAATATCAGGGTGTTGTTGAATTGCCGCTATATGCTGATCAAGAGCTATGACGTTTGTCGAGCATGTTGCGGACATTCCTGAAGAGCATTCGAATAGTGAAGCCGGTCGCACTAACTTGTCTCTCGCTGGATCTACTCTAATAGACATTTCAGTTAACTTGTATAATTTGCGCGCTTGCTTTATTTATCAATAATAAATCTAATTGGTGCAACCAACATAAACACAATGCAAGTACATAGGGTTTCAATTCAATACTCTTCTCGTCAAAGCGGACATGATTGGATTGTGTTTATCATTAGGGGTTTGTTTACATCAGCTGCATTTAAAGCAAACCAATAACATGATTGAGGTAAACAACTACGAAGCAGTGTGTTAGGTAAATCAGTGTCAGCAAAAGTGACTCATTTATCGTCCTCGGTTGCCGTATTTTTGTTTGTAATCTGCTTTAGTGCGATTGTCTTCAACTTCTGTTTAGTACTAATTCGAGTCGGTACTGGTGAATGGTACTATATCAGACAAGACCCAGGTCTCCGAAGTGCGTCCGAACCTGTGCGTCCGAAAATGACATTTCGCCTTTCACGGGTCCCAAACTCCGGAGTAGTTAAACTTCTACAAAGCTGAACGAGATCTGTTCCAGTTGCCACGAATATAAGTCAACGCAGTTTCATAATGATCATGTGTACACCTTTTTCATTAATTCACTATTTATATAAAAAATATTTTTATTTCACTAGAAAGCCATTTTTGCCAAGCTTACAAATCGTACTATAAAACCAAGTGCAATTAAAATAGAAATTGCTAATTTTTCATTTTCATATTGCTGCCAAATATGCTTTACATTGCCAAATATGTTACTTTAGCAATCATTAACAAAAATTAACTTTTAAATAACGCATCACTACTACATCTAGTCACAGAGGAACTATCATATATATATATGTATTTGCCAAAATGCTACTTTAATTAATGATAATAATGTCGAATTTTCAATCAATTTCATACCGTCTACATTGAGACACAAGAAAGCTATTGTCTATGTAGTGTTCAGTAATATGTATACGACTTTAAATAATTTGATGCCCTGAAAATATATTGAATTTTACATGGCAATAGCAATTAAAAATTTATTGTATTTACTTTATTTACTTTTTGCTTCTTTATTTTTTAAAACTTATAAATTGCCTATAGTGCCATGTTTTCCTTATTTTTGTGAATATTTTTAAATTTTTTTTTTTTGAAAAATATAATGGTTTCAATAAATGCTTGCCAAAGAATACTTCTCGTTTTATTTTCATTACATAGAAGCATTTTTGAGTGTTTTAATGACGCGAGGATTTTTCATTGTTGACGTCTTCATGATGCTGACTTTTAATATTCTGCTATGTTACATGCAGATACGTTTTTCGTGTCGAAAAACTGACGAAGACACGAACGTGTATTGTCGGGGCGACTAACTGGTGCAACATTAACATGCAAACACAGTTTTACTTGTTGAGGTATTTGTGATGTTGACTTTGAATATTCTGCTATATACCATGCAGAAAATTCCCTGGTATGCATTTTTTATGCATATGTCCACTTTATATCTAAAAACTGATGAAGACACGAGCGTATAATATCAGGGTGTTGTTGAATTGCCGCTATATGCTGATCAAGAGCTATGACGTAATTGTCGAGCATGTTGCGTTGCGGACATTCTTGAAGAGCATTCGAATAGTGAAACCGGTCGCACTAACTTGTCTCTCGCTGGATCTACTCTAATAGACATTTCAGTTAACTTGTATAATTTGCGCGCTTGCTTTATTTATCAATAATAAATCTAATTGGTGCAACCAACATAAACACAATGCAAGCACGTAGGGTTACAATTCAATACTCTTCTCGTCAAAGCGGACATGATTGGATTGTGTTTATCGTTTGGGATTTGTTTACATCAGCTGCATTTAAAGCAAACCAATAACATGATTGAGGTAAACAACTACGAAGCAGTGTGTTGGGTGAATCAGTGTCAGCAAAAGTGATGAATAAATTCTTAACATGTTATATCGGTGCAATTCGTGCTGCATTCGTTAGATTCGAGGCGTTTTAGGGTTTTGTAGATCGGTGAAGTTGCTATAGGTTGTATAATATGCTACAACACCTGTTTATTTATAATCATCGGGTTCAGAATTGGCGAGGATATGCCTTTGTTTGTGAGTAAGCCGCTACATCTGTCTGTTCGTGCGCAATTTTGGATGTCCAAGAATTTTATTCAATGTCTCACAACTGAAATAGATAGTCGGTCTTACTAAATTATTATTTATTTAGACCAGTGGTTCCTCACAGGGTTCCCACAGTCCTGGTGCTCCGCAAGTTTCCATTTAAGTTCGAGATTCTATGTTAATAAGTATAATGTTTAAATAAAATTAACTATCTAGTAACTTTGCCACTATTATTAACGTTGCTACACTTTCATGATAATTTTATTTTTCTAGTATTAGGTTTGTTTTAAACTTGCAGTTCGTGATAACGACGATCAAACTGGTGCGCCGTGATTCCTCGAGTCTCCGGTTTGTTTTAGTGAGGTTTTGCTACTTCAAAAAGATTGAAAACCACTGCTTTTGACTAACCCCAGGTATTAGTTACACAACAGTAGATGGGTGAAGACATTGCTTCATTGAGTTGTCAGTGGGAATGTTGATATTACTTTCCATGTATGATGAAATTCTAGTTTTTATCACTACGGTAATTATTAAAATAGTGCTGGCATAACTAAGTTGTTAATTATCATGTATAGTATTATTAATTTCCTTTTACAGCCTGATTTTATCTTGAGCTCGTTTGCTTATGTGAATTTGTAAGATTATCACAACCAAATTTGTTTTATTGTTCTGTTGAGCACGGAATTTAGGATCAGGAATCTGTATTCAATCTAGAAACTTGTTGTAACGTCTCGTTGGTCGTTGGACCAGTGTTTTTCAGTCGTGGCACTCTAGGGTTCCGAAAGTAGAGTCCAGTGGTACCTGCAATTTAACTTTCAAACCCGAGAATTAATAATAATTTACGTATATTTTTCAAATGTTATCAAATACCTATTAGGTTTGCTAATGTTAATAAACTTGGTGCATTTTGAAGATCATTTTCTGGCAATATAAGGTTTGCTTTAATTATAGCTATAGCTTACACAATTCAGTCAATAAAAGACAATTAAGCTATTGCACAGGGAATCTTTGAGCCATCTCTGGAAAGCTTTATTGGTGTTCCTTTACACCGAACCACTGCGTTAGTGTATTATTAGGGGTTTGTTAGCTGGTTAGATATGGTGTAGATTAGATATTTAAGGTTTGTATTCTAGAATTTTGGTTTTAATACTATATATATATATATAATGTTTTATGTTGTGATACACGTTATTTAATTTTTGATTGCATTTATTCATTCGTTTTATTGATTGGCCTAATTGGTTGTATTAGAATTTTAATTTAGTGATTAGAAGTAATATAGAATTAATTTGATTGTATTTCGTGAGAAGGAACTCGACGTCAAATCACTAAAGAAGAATTTCTGACAATTTGAACAATTAACACAGAGGGACGTTACAATAGTAATATTTGCAGTACTCTGTACATGCCGAATCGGGTAAGCCGTGGAATGTGAATATTAATAGGACCATTAGGTCGAATTCATAATCTTAAGTCGAATCTAGCCTACGTCTTAACGAAGTCGGAATTTCGTGTTACTGGCATCGTATTTCATAAAGTACAGAATTTTGACAAAATTGGGGTTATTAGAGGTGAAATGAAGTTATCCGGGTAGCTCAGACCTCTGCTTGTTTAGTTACGCTAGCAGTTCATTGAATATATGACCTCGCGTGATCTATCTTGCTTGCTTTCCGTTAGATGGCAATATAGAGTTGCCAAAAAAAAAAAACCGAGGGAGCTATGCTCAAATATATGGACACGTTACGCTGAAATTCACTGTGATACCGGTACGGTACAATAACTTACCAACCGGTTTAACTATTTTTCATGGCTAAAAAAATAAGCGTGTCCATAGTTCATGTTAGTAGGTATAAAGTAATATACGCTCAAAAGGCACGAGTTGTTGCAACATTTGAAATAGCGAGTGCTCATTACTTTCACGTCGGCCTATGAAGATTGCTATCAACATTAACGAAATACATTTACATTATGTTTCTTCCAAACATACGCACACTAGGCGTCGGAAATTAGTAGAATTGTAATTTTTATCAGTGGAGGAGAAAATGAATACCATTTCTTTTTCTTAAATGTATTAATATAGATCAACATTAGTTCAGAATTCTAGAAATCGTATGTTGGCACTCGCAAAATAAGTATTTAAGCAAACTGCAGTTAGAAACTATTTTTTGGGATATTCTTTTGATAATAAGTGCTTTACTAATGAAAACTTCACATGGACACAATACTTTATTTCTTACAGGGAATAATAAAAGATGTTCGTCACATTAAAAGAGTTGAATCGTAAAGGTTTAGCACACATTAAAAGTATACGATGGCTACGCAGTGGTTAATTATGACGAGATGAAGAAGACACGAAGCTCAATAATAAAATTATCGGTGATATTCTGCATGTAGCAGATCCTGCGGAGAGTTTCAAGTCCTGAAGCGAACGAAAATTTGTGGGATCAACGAACACGATATCGGATGATAAAGACTGTTATCGTTTATCTACATCAAATTTGGTCAAACCATCGCATGTGTCGTCGCGCAAAACTCGCTGAAGTCTATTACTTCACGGCTTGAAGAAAAGCATGTATTATTGTTGAACAAATTTGTGTACGGTTCTGGGGTTATATTCCCGTTCTTCGTAGAATTCATCCTATTGTGCCAGCATCTGTGGAATCAAGCAGTTCTATGTGTTTAAACTTACTAGTTGGCAGACTGTTGCGAGAAGTGATAACACCTATTTGCATATGCCACGAACGTCTTAAAGTTTTAAGTGTTGGACTCGTTGAGGTCTGTCTACACGATTTATGCGATGGCCATTACGGCAAAAACTGCCCAAGCAGCAGTTCTGGTACTTGTAAGCTTGCTCCTGCCGTCACGCTTAAATTGGATGGCACCAGCAACACCGTCACGACTTATATCAGAAGAAAGTTAGGATTGAAAATATTCGACAGAGAATATTTATTAATTGGTCCTCATCTGAATCGGAATTACTTCGCTATAGGTAAATTTGTAAAGTTGGTTCTGGCACAGCATTGTGGTTTTAAATTATTCGAAGGTTCGAAGCTCAAGGTGACGATTTACGCAATGCCGGAATGCAGTGCCAGGGTCATGCTAGTTTACTTTATGTTTTCAATGGTGATCTCCCTCGTTATAATATACAAGTTGAGGCAACTCCAGACTAGGTTCAGACTTCAGACACACGAGATCAATATGACCATTACTACATTTTATATTTACAAAGCAAGGCAATCACTTATATTTTAAATAGCAAATCTACGGAAGGTTCTTTCGATAACAAGTCCGTGCTATACGCTATAATTAAAATGGAAAGATTATGTTGCTTTTGGTGCAATTTGTTATTATGTGGGGATCTCAATAGTTTATTTTATTTATTATTTGTCACAAAATGACTACCAATACCTATCACGAATGTTTTACATTTTAATTTTGGACCTCCTGAAGTATGCGCATCAAGATGGTGCACAACCTGAACTCAGGTCGTATACCAGGTCAGGGGTTCAGGTTGTGAGACATCTTGTTGCACATACTTCAGGAGTACCTCAATTTCTTCGTGTTACACGAACTACGACTAACTTTGTTTATGTTTATATAAATTTTCGAAGTGGGCAAAAATCGATGCTAAATTATAAAGATGGTATGGCCTCAGACTCATGCAAGTGGTGACACGCAGGGTTTATAGTGAGTTTAATTACCATTTGTATCATTATGCCATAGGCAAGAATAAAATTTTATGCTGTCGTAAATAATACATTCGACGTTTGTAAAATGATGTTTAAACAAATTTATATTGAAATTGACAGACTGACAATTTTCCCAAAAAATATATACTCCTATTGAGGGCACTGTAAAAGATGTTCAATAGGTAACGAAATTTCAAGGGCTTGTCCCAACTTCAATTTACGTCTGGCTATTAATCTGATTATTTTCCAATTAGCTTTATAGGGTAATTATAAGTTGTATAAAAAATGTGTAATTTTAATGGGTGATCAGTTTATAGAGTGGTATTCAAACTACCTAATGAACTGAAGGGGCCGGGGGAAGCGCGCCGAACTAATTTCGGCATTCGTCCGGCGCAACGACCCTCATGCATCCATCAAAACACCAAACCAGCGTGCGCTTTTTACTTTTCTAAAACTTTTTTCCATCATTCCCCTCGCAGGTAGCAAAGCGACCGTCCACTAGATGGTAGTAGGGGTTCATAGTAACTTGTTAGTTTGCGTCACTACGTTGCTTTTTAAATGGCGTCACCAGAAGACTATGTGTTTAACACCACTCAAATTTGCAATTGATGTCCCACACATCTCATGAGTTAATTGTAGTGTGTTGAATCTGACATAGATGTCTAAAATATTGAGACAAGGTAAACTAGCGAATATCATTAATGACCTGCTTTGAATGTATTCAAGAAATTTAATTTGGGTAGATGTACTTTATATACATAACACGCACTTAAGGATGCCATTGAAGTAATATATTTCCCAATAAGAACGGATTATTAGCTTGAATAGGTTAACAATAGACAAACTACTTGAAACATATTACATGTAGGCTACATCTTGAGATTTTGAAAACCAATTTTTAATTTTGATTACAAATACATTAATGTTCACTATTTAACTGAATCATTAAACAAATGTCTGAACACTTCTAAATTATCAAAAATATAGTATAGTTTCGCCAGGTCCGCGTCAAAATATAAAGATAATAACAATAACAAATAAATTATTTAAATAATTTATAAATTATAAAAAAAATAAAAAATAAAAAAATAATCAAACAAATTAATTATTTGAATTGAATTTGCAGTATATTTGAACCACAAATCTCACGAGTTGATTGAGGGTGGAAAAGCTCTAATTAACAATGGAATATCAGGCATGTTGGAATAATGATGCGTTTTGAATGAATTTAAGTTATTTTGACAAATAGAATACCTTACATGCATTGCTCTCGATCGTCCAATGATGGTGGACACTTAGTGTCGTGATTGAATGAAATCACTTTCCAATCATGACCTAATTTTGAAGGTATTCAAGCCATATAATTTTGATGTAAGTGCGTTTCAGGCATTGTAATTTATAGTCCACGCCTGGATGACATCTCATTTTGGCTTAATGAGGTCGTGGTCTGATCATAATTTGATATATATCAAGGTTTATACACAATAATAATATGTTACCTACATTGAGTCATATAGCAAACGCTAAGGAAAAGCACATTATTTTTGTGACCTGTTCATCACCTTTGAAGAAAAAAAAAGTATTAACAACGTTGAGCTTTTATGGCAACACCACAATTAAAAATTAATCACAGAAATTCCACGACACAACTTTATTATAATCGTTCAAAATAAGTGGAAGCCATATTTCAAATCATGACGATTTCAAGATTTTTATGTCGCATAATCGCATTAAAAATAGGTTACTTACATTGATTGACATAGCACTATACTAACTACTTGAGGTATATTACTAATACTTTATGTTAGGAGGTTAGAAACAATGTAGTATTTTTCTAATGATAACTTAATAATTGGAATCAGCCGTAGCGCACAATTAATTTGAAAACTCAAAATGATGATGAATGTTTGACTTACTCCACAAAGAGTTTCAGATAGAAAATACTGTGTATGATTCCATGCCTATTTGTTGAACGCTATATGACAAAAGTTGATATGACAACAAAAAAAGTTATAACTAAGGCACTTTTCACAGCTTAAATTCGGGCCAGAGTCTAGCGTTTACACAGACGGGTATTCTCTGATTGGTACTCCCGTGGTATGTGTACCAAGTTTGGGTTGGGCCATAATTTTATTCCGATTTTCCTTATTTTAGTTCTATTACGGGTCAGGGGAGTGTCTGTGTTAGCCAAGTAAGTATACCCCCTCGCCCATAGGTTTCAGTCCCTTTACATAACTTGATGTGAAATAAAAATGCTCTCTGATTTTCTGCCAGATGGCAGTATAGAACAACTGAATGAGTAATATGAATAGAACGTCATCTTAAGAGGCTGGAAACCATGTAGTATTTTGCTAATGATAACTTGATAAGTGGTACCAGACATTAACCGCAATCAGCTTCAAAAAGATTTTTGAAGTCTTAAATTAGCTCACTATTTTTGGAGTTCATGTGATTAACATACTGTTGCTTAGTCGGTATGCAGGTTTAAATTGGAAGTTACATAATAATCAAGAATTGTATATGGGATCAAATAATGTTCGTTTTCGGAAACTATACGCTGTGTTCAAACTACTGGAGTATCCATCAATGTTCTTTCTACAATTTTCGTCACTGCAATCAAAGCGAGATTCTATTGTGGGATCAAAAAATTGTATTTTAAAAATTCAGTTTTCAGACTTTTATGAACTTCGACACCATCTTCCACATCAGAAATCAGAGAAAAACATCAAGAACCGATTTCCCCCTTTTTTTTTATTCAAATCGTTGTTTTTTTGCGAGAATTAACCAAAACCATTGACGCAATATCAAAACACCAAGTACAGCTGCGTGTTAAATACGAGCTGTCCTATTGTTTGTCTCATCCTGTCAAGTTAAGTAATCTGAATTTCCGATTGAAAAGTCTTAATTGCTTTATTGCACTGTATGCAATTTTGTGAAATATACTTGCATTTGAGAATTATCCAACAACATATTAGTTCATATCACTGCCTGAGAGACAGTATCCTGAGAGACAGTAAATTTACTTTATTCTTCAGCAGTTTAGTCATATCTTTATAAATCATTATGCGGCCAGGTGGCGCCGAAACTGTAATTCGCGGCGAGTTTGTTTGATATTAGTTTACAATCCGAATACCTGTGGCTTTTAAGTCTGCACGAGATGTGCGGTACAACTCGGTAATTAAAAAGCATACAAAACGAAAAAAAACATAGTCTTCCTACTTCTTCGACAATAGCGAATGGTTGAAGATAGCTAATCATTTGCCATGAAGAAGTTAGAAATGTTAAACGTTCACAGATTGAAAAGAATTCACTGTTTCAAAATTTACTTATTCACCAAATACTTTTGAAGATGAATCAAATTTTTATTTAGAGATAGAGAATGAGAAAAAAGGTTTTAACGCGTTACTCCAATTCATTACTGTCTCGTTGATTGCTTTAAAATTCTATGAGCACCTAACTAAGAGTAAATTCATTGACACAAAGCCTTATTCATTGTTATAAATTATAAAACTAAATTTTCGCGAACCGGAACCAACCGACTTACCATAATTAAAAAAACACCACAATTTTTAAATAAATATTGCACATTTTCTCCTCGCATTATCGTTCAATTTATCTCGCCCAAAACATACATTGTCATTGAAGTCATCTTAATTATAAAAAAGAATATAGCCGTTTTAATTCCCTCTGTATTATCTCCTAAGCGTATAGGATCCACTTACGCAAGAGCTGAGAGCATAGAGAGATAGGGGAAGCAACTAGTATTCTAGCTTATTCGAATCATTCACTAAAACTGCTCAATTGATTGGAATTCCAAGACTTCTTTTTAATAACTGATATTGATTTCGTTAACACAGAGCCCAATTCATCGATAGAAAACTAAATTTTAGAAAATCAAAACTAGCTGGATTTACCATAATTGAGCAATTATTTAACCACAATTTTAAGTAAATAAATATTGAAACCCTAAATCATTGTCAATTTTTGGGTTAAAATGAGTTTATTACTGACTATTAGGTAATTAGTTAATCGTTGTGGGGAATCAATTAGTATGTTTTTTAATGATGGTATACTCGGAAGTTATTAAGAGTTGGGTTGCGCGAGAATAACTTCATATCATTCCTCTATGTTTTCATGGTAGTAGATCCGTATATGCATATAATGCAAGGCTGCTGTAACAGAAATAAATAGAACTATACTTTACTATGCAAATCAAGAGTCCTGTACTATACTCGCAAGTTATAGTAAAAGAATACGATCCTTCCAACGCTTTTTGTTTGAAATTATACTTAATCATATTTCAGATAAAAGGGCGTTGGTGCCTAGCCGCCGGCCTTAACATTTTGTCACTTAGGTAAACATTTTTGTAAGTTATATTAAAAAAGCGCAAAAAGACATATTTTTTACCGCATTCCTTATAGCACCACAAGAGACACACGTATGCCTCGCTGCAGTCCTGAATTGACTGTACTTTAAAACGTTTTAAACCGCAACCACAATCAATCTGAATGTTTGCCATAATTAAAGAAATATTAGGCAGTTATATTTAGGTTTTGAACTTTCCCACGCTGGTATGGTAAACTTCTTCTTTATCATTAAAATAGAGGTAAGGAGAGACTGGTTATCATTAATTAGTTGAGTAAACATTGAAAACCACATCATTGGAATGTTTATCCAAATTATGCTCATAGTTTGAAGTTATAATAATATATTTAAACTTTCTGGAATTAATTTGTTTCAACTGGAACTGAATATCTCAAAATCATGTTAAATTTGTAGATCTCTTTCTGGGACAACAAAGGTACTCCCGTAGTATGTGTATCAGGTCTGTGTTAGCTAAGTGAATATAACCCATGCCCATAGGTTTCAGTCCCTTTACGCAACTTGATGTAAAGTAGACGAACAAAATTAGTTACCTCCATATTGGTACACACATTTCTGGAGCGCCGGAAATTATATTCAAATGTTCTAAATTACCATGCTGTTTTGGGGAACTTCTACTTATTACTATTTTGACAAGAGGACCCTTACCAACTTGAAGAGAGTTGATATATAAATCTTTTCCAACGCCGCGAGAATCGGATCTCTTTTCGAGAAAGTACGTTTCATGTCCTCATCCTCAGCTTGGGTTATTGTTAATTTGTTGAATAAACAATGTAAACCACCATAAATAGCAATTGGGCTGTTAATTATAACTAAACATGTACTTTGAAATTTTTTCCTAACGTTTTAAATTTCCACACTGTCTTGTTAAACCACTAATTAGTATTTTGGCAGAATAACACATACTAACTTGAACAGAGTTGTTTCAATCGGAACTAGAAAGATCTTATAAATTCATGAATTAATTTTTCGAAAACTAAGTTTTAATTTTCTTATTCATAATCGGTCACATTTGGTTGGAATTATTTAAAATTACGGGTTTATATAAACGTTGTAAATTACATTCGGGATTAGTTGGTATGTTAATTAAAATTAAAATTAAATACACGTTTGCAAGTTATATAATAATATTTTCCCACGCTGTTTTGATAAACTTTTTCTTTTTCTCACTTTTGATAGGGGTCATAGGAGATCGTCCGTATCATGTTGGCAACAAAACTTCAATTAAAAACAATTTTCTTTCAGCATTTACTTATAAGTTAAAGAGTTTAGAAAGAGTAAAAAAAATAAATGTGTTGCAACTCTCTGTTCTGGTAAGCCTTTTTCCAAATCATTTTGATTCTGGTTAGATTAAATTATGTCACAAGAGGGCAGTCGTGAATCGTTTTCAAATTAAATATTAAACCTCGACAGAAACAAGTTTGTGGGACAATTTGTGACATAATTAATTGTTGACAAGATCGTTTTGGCCCTAAAAGCCACTTTTCTTCAACATATACTAGGAAGTTAAAGAGTTTAACTTTCTAACGCTCTTCTAGTAAGCTTTTAGATAAAGTTAAATTGGATTATATCACAAGAGGGCAGACGCAAATCGTCGCTGACCTGAATCTCAAACCTGAACTTAAACTTCGTATGTTCTGTTGGATAATTGGTTGGACTATAAAGTGTATACAATAACGTTTTGGTATTATGAATATTGTGAGATAGACGGCGTTTACTGTTAATGTACAAATACGCTCCGAACGACAAGAATAAGAGTCGACTGTTCGTGTTTGAAGCAAATTTATAACTTTCAGGCTACACGGCCATGTTTAGCTAAGACCATGTTTGCCGCTGCTACAGCAGCGCGCCTCAAAAACAATGCCCGTCTTACATGAGGGAGTTAGAACAATCGCAATCAGAGGCTAAACTCACAGCAAGTCACGGTCTTATATGTCACGATGGTGAGTTATACCACTCCTTGGCGCAATACAAACAATTTGAGTCAATTTATGACAATATTTAATGCTACTGTTTATGATGAAAATAGTAGACGTAGATAATCCCAGATAACTCTTATAAATATAACCAATGGATTATCTACAAGAATGAATATTAAAGGCTTAACAGCAGAAAAATATTTGGGACACGTGGAACTTTTACATGATTGAAAAGAACCTTTGTCAACTTGTTTTTACTTGTTTATAAATCTCGGAAATAATTTTTCTGTTTGCGATGATTTTACACGCTTAACAAGATTATGCGCAAACGGACTTGGTTGAATTAAATTATGTGCAATACTCTTTTTTTAAAATATTATGATATGAATCGGAATTCAATACATGTAATTGTTCTCGGAAATAAACTAACTAAACCAAAACTAACATCACTTGATGTATTTTGACAAAAACAAAAAATGTAATTAAACATATTGGCACTGGAATTCAATTCGAAAAAAAAAAATAATTCTTGTTTGGCATCGCTACCCAATTTTTTATACCCTGAGGCAGACATGGATTTGAACTGAGATTTTCAACCCACGATGACAGGTACTCCCGCAGTGTATGTACCAGGTTAGGGTTAGGCCATAATTTTGATCCGATTTTCTATATATTAGTTCTATTACGAGTTCGGGAACTGTCTGTTTTAGTCAAGTGAATATACCCCCTGCCCATAGGTTTCAGTCCCTTTACACAACTTGATGTGAAGAGGCGAACAAAATTAGTTCCTCAATATTGGTACGCACACTTCTGGAGCGCGGATGACAACCTAGTAAGGGCCAGGTTTCACTGGACCAACGGCTCCTTCAGGGGTTCACACAACGGTTCTTGAAAGTCTGCACCCACAGACAGTCATTACTTACTATTTGCAAAGATCACATTAAATTAAAGTAGATTAATTCTGATTTGAATAATTTGACTCAAATGCATTTATTCTTTCACTTTTGTTTGTTAAATTTTTGTTATTAAACGTTGCGAATAAAATAATTGATGAAAAATAAAGTATAATAGTTGATTACTCTACTCGGCAACATGAAAGAAACTAAATTGCGCTTTTATTGTGGGGTCAAATGTGATTGATTTTGAGTTTACTTTAGGTGGAATCAGTTTTAGCCTTTGTGACCCTAGTGGTTTATCAAACAATTTAATCTCAACGTTAACTTGATTGAAATTCGGAATTTAATTTCATTGGACGTAGTATTAGATGTAGGATTTCTGAAAAAATGGTTAATCGCCCAACTGTTCAGTACGATAAATAGAGTGATGTAATTGGGGAAAAAATATATTTATGAGCAAGTATCATCACTTTCATCTTTTCTTGTGTGTTTCACCCCACGACACATAATCTATAGCAGGGGTGGCCATCACGTCGATCGCAATCGACTGTTCGATCGCTACGTCTCGAGTAGTCGATCGCGTCTGATGTTATGTGAATTTAATCTTTAACCTCCAAAAATTGCCGTGAAGCAGTTTCATGCAGCGCTGTTTTGTGTTTTGATATAGAACGAATACAGTACTGCACATGCTCAAAAAATACGATATACACATACAGTATTTGACTCTGGGCGGATTTTTTTGTATGCGTGTGTGCAGTTATCTGCATATTCAGTATTACGTTTTGCGTAGGATCGCGATGGTATGGTTATGCTTTTATTCAGCGCAACGGTCAAAATTGTCCACACTTATATTATTTAACTTATTGTAATAAAACTTCTTCAAATTCTTCTTTTTTATGTACAAAACACGTTGAGCCTTTAGATTTATCTCGTGAGAATGTAAATATTTCTGAGTGGCGTCTATCAATACGTTTATATAAATACCATTCCAATTCAAAACGAGAATCGTGAACGCCGGTTATTGTCACCGACTTCCCGTGTTCGTCACGGAAATCTCCTATTTACTATTTTAAAATTAAATTGGTTTGTGTGAAATGTAAATTTTAATTTATTTGAAATGCATTTTATTCTACTTTCTTTACATATTTACTTCGAAGACAATCGGGCACTTTTACTATTTTTGTAGAAATGGAATTTTTCCATCCTGGCATTGCCTACCCTGTTTTTTTAACGCAAGATATTTAATTCACTTCGCATACCCAGGTTAAGCTATGAAAGCGCTTTCTCATAAATTGGGAATTGCTCTAAATGATCGACCAGGCGAGCCTTGTCTCGACGATATGTTGACGGTTACTTAGTGTTGTGGAGCGCGAGACTCTTTTCCGATAAAATACCCCATTTATTTCCCCCTCAGCAAGTTGGCCAACTTGGGTTGAAAATCGAAATGAACTTGCAACACCAGCATGATAATAAGTGATATACCAACCCTCGTGTCATCGCGGCGATTGGCACGAATATATTATGACGGTCACGAACGCCATCTTTTGGTACTCCTGTAGTGTGTGTATCAGGGGAAGAAAAGGGCAAAATTTCATTCCGATTTTCCTTATTTTAGTTCTGTTACGAGTTCGGGCACTGACTGTGTTAGCCAAGTGAATATACCCCCTGCCCATAGGTTTCAGTCTCTTCACACGACTTGATGTAAAGTAGGCGAACAAAATTAGTTACCTTCATACACATACACATACTTCTGGAGCGCCAAATTTTTTATATTATATCTTGTATTCATAAGTTGACATTGAAAATCGTCCATTAATGCTAACTGTTTATTTACTGTAGACGGTTTATCCCAGATTTAACAACGTGTACGCACAAGTTGTGATGCGACGTGCGTGATACAATTTGTTATTGTTTACGTCCATGTGACAAAAAATACTGTTTTATCCGTAATAAACGGCTTAATTTCAAATAATCGGTGTGGGACAGAGATGGAATGACTAGACATCTTTGTTCTTTACCTTTAGACTAAATTATGGATTTGAACTTTTGCACCTGAAAAGGTCATTTACAATGACATTCCTGAGTTTACTGACATTATCCAAATTTATTTTAAGCGACGTTTTGCACGCCTTTTACACAAACACGACCCTACACGAGAAGTTGATAATACGTAACAGGTACTATGCATGAAAGAACCGGAATCCTAGTCAACTTTGGGGGAATTAAACTGGATATTTTACTCTGCGATACCAACATGATGAAATACCAGGCGTTGGCTATTTTTGCTATCTCATGAAAAGAGGTGGTAAGATAACCTTACCAATTTAGTTAGAACTACGGGTACTCCCGAAGTATGTGAACCAAGATGGCGGACGCCAGAACGTAGTATGTGTACCAGGTTAGGGTTAGGCCATATTTTCAGGTGCAAATACTACTGAAATCACTTGACCAGTCCCCGAACTTGTCAATCAAACTAAAATATGGAAAATTGGAATAAAATTATGAGTTCCGGTTCCGCCATCTTTGTGCACATACTTCGGGAGTACCGAACGACGTTGTCTGTTAATAGTCGCTTGTTTCCTTGAAGCTATCTACTACGGTCTTCGTTACTTTCAGTTTCGTCATCGCCATATTTCTAACAATAAAAAAAATAGAAGGATGTAATTTTCGATAGATTAGAAAATGAATTTTTGATTTAAAAGTGACATTAGGACTCGACATTAAAATCTTTCCATTTGCGTCTTTTGTTTATTTACTGAAGGCGGTTTAGGCTATTTAAGCTAGATCTAACAACGTGTACGCATTAGTTGTAATGCGACATGCGTGATACAGTTTGTTATTATTTACGTCCATGTGACATAAAAAGCTCTTTTATCTGGAATAAACGGTTTAATATGAAATAATCAATGTGGGACAGAATCGGAATGACTGGATATCCTTGTTCTTTGACTTTGAACTAAATTATGGGTTTGAACTTATGCACTTTGTATGTTGTCTGTGGTGACATTCACGAGTTCACTGACTGGCGCATTTTAAATTTCGGCATGGGCGCAATTTTACGTAGATACGTCACTGGTCCATTGGTACCCCACTAGCTTGCTCTTTACGAGTTATGTTTGCTTACACCGCGTGAGCGGTTTTGTGAATGAAAAATTTATGACATTCTCTTCAACATACATTTTGACATTAACTAACTAATATAATTTGTAAGTTGTGTTGTACAGTAAAGAAATATATTTTTGTAACGTGTTGGCTGGCCAAATTTATACAGAAAAGCGTCACAGCTGTTGAAAATTATGTATTCAAGGTAATGCATCATATTAAAAACAATATTCTATACTCTTAGGTAGTCATTGTCCTGACAATCGTATCCTACCGGAATCACCACTAGATTTATATTCACAATAAAGATGAAAAACTAAATATGACCATACTACAAACATAAAAATTTGTATTCTGTCTCTATGTCAATAAAATATTCAAAAAAATAGTGTGATTAATCTCAACTAGCTGTTGTCAATCAGACTCTTACCACTAAATTATTTTTACAATGAGGATAAGAAAAAATAAAAATGACTAAAGCAAAAATTAAAATATGTGTTCTATATGTCATAAACACGTTATATAATTTAATTGTATTTATACTTATGCTATAGCAGGAATAAATATGGTTATTTTAAGTGGTTAGGAAGTCTTAACTCATACTAATACATATATTCTTATCTACCGTTTTGGCTAACCATAGTTAGACAGAAAGACGTCACAGCTGTTAAAACGTGTAATAATGTATTCGATGTAATTCCTTGTATTATAAGTAATAATCTGAATAATATTAATAGCTATTGTCTTGTCAATCAAACTATTACTAGTTGATGTATTTTGACAACTAATAACCCGCTTGTCTCGCCATTACCGCTATCTGTGCCTGTCTCGAGGGCTTTTTGTTAATTTTGCAAAATTTCTTCCAAATTTAAATTCTATCGTGACATGTACTTCAAAATTCGGATTTCAGACAAGTGGTTTTGTCAAAGTTAATATTTTCAACATTAAACATAAACTTTTTCAACCGTACATTAAATGATACTCCCGTATTTCTTTATTTTAGTTCTATCACGAGTTCGGGGACTGTCTGTTTCAGCCAAGGTTTCTGCCCATAGGTATCAGTCCCTTTACACAACTTGATGTAAAGTGGGCAAACAAAATTAGTTACCTCCATTTTGGTACACACACTTCCGGAGCGCCCTTTAAATTAATGTTACTAATTGAACGAGTGAAAAGCATTAATTTGTACTTAGCACTAATGTCACAATAAAAGCAGCTGTGATTAGCTTTTTGCATTCGCTATTGTCTTTACAGGCTCTGTTAAAATAAACTTACATTCATTTGCATCTGGTACAAATGTCACGACCATATTGACATTGTAGGTGAAACTTTAGGATTCAAATTTTTTATTCACGATTTTGCGAACGATTATTTGTGTATTATGCGCGATTCATTGTATTATAAACAGTGCTGAACTTTTCAACTAGATATTGTTCCGTCAATCGCTAACTTTTTTTTGTTTACGGATCAGTGCGACAAGTCTGGAATCCAGCCCTATGCCGACGGAAGTTTTGTGGATCATTTTCTCTTCAAAAGAGATTACCATTGTATATACCACGTAATGGGGTAAACCTTTCCTTTCATCGCATCCGCTATATGTGGAATGGTATAAACAGGTTTCTTGAATTTTTACGCCTTCAACTGGGCGCTTAATACGAGGGATGCTAGAGGCCGAATTCGGTATTAAATGTCCAGAGGAATAAGCAGAGAAATTTGATTGTATGGGGCCCGCAACTTACCTGCATCACTAGAAGTATTTTGACAATAATAATCCGATAGATTTAGAAAACGTATGTAAGTGTGGTTGTGTCAGCATTACATAGATTAAACACTAAAAACAAAGTTATGGTTTATGGATGGTTATATAGACTCATGATTCATTCGAATCGCTTACTGTGCATATTGAGCTGCTATGTTTGACAGCAGGTTTGTTTTTAAGGCAGCAACACAAGACATACTGTCAATCAAGTACAATGTTCTTCGATACGTTTAAATATCCTGACTGAAAATCGGTAATAAATGGGTACTCGTAGTGTGCATACAAGTTAGGGTTAGACCAGGGTGGTCCAAACCCAGGCCCGCGGGCCACATGTGGCCCGCCGCTTCATTATCTGTGGCCCGCGTCGCCTTTGCTGAAGGGTAATCAAAAAATCGTATTTGATGTTGTTTCGTCATAAAAATAATCAGAAAATGTTTTCGACATCTTATTACATCACTAATGCCATTGAATTGACTAGTGTCACGACTAGCTGAAACAACTAGCGAAGTTGAATAGTGTGCTTGGGTATTCCAAATTGTTCACTGGCTTTGTATCTTTTTGATTGGGAATATATTCCAACAGGTATAATAAATAAATATTAATGTTATGGCCTGAGAATATAATTCCTTCCGGTGATTTTTTGCAACCAGCATAAACAGTATTACAAAAAGTTCTATTTGCGGGAGCACTCTCTCCGTTGTGAATAGCTTGAAATCCTATATTAAACATAAATATAAAAAAAACTTTTGCATGTTTCGGTGATTTTTCTGGTGTATTTTGCATGTTTCAGCTTGGTAAATGAGAAATAATGATAAATTGTTTGCACAATAAAGTGTTTGTTTCGTATTGCCTTGTTTATATATTTCTGACACTATTGTGGCCCGCGAACAATGCAAAAATAACTTTGTGGCCCGCGAAGACGACAACCTTGGACCAACCTGAGTAAGACCATTCCATATTTTAGTTATATTACGAGTTCGGGGACTGTCTGTGTAACCAAGTGAATATTATAGCCCATAGTAAGCAGTTCTTTTACACAACTTGATGTAAAGTAGGCAAACAATATTAGTTGCCTCCATATTGATAAACACACTTCTGGAGCGCCGATAAATGTGCCAAGTGCCCACAGTTACAATTGTACTTAGCACTGATATCACGAGGCACTTTTGTACTTTGCTTTTGTCATTACATGCAAAAATTCTCATATTAGACTTTGATTTTTTCATTAGAACTTGGTACCTATGTCACGACTATATTGGCATCGTAGCTGAAAGTTTCTTAATCAAAATTCAGTTTAGGATTAGTTAGGTAGTATGTGCGATTCATTTTATTGTAAATAGTGCTAAATTTTTAACTAGCTATTGGCTTGTCAATCTTAACTGCACCACTAAAAGTATTTTGACCATAACTAGTAATGCGATTAAAATTCGTTAAGAAACGTCATCCCTGTCTGTATCTCGCTAAATTATTTTGTTTTTCAGAAAATTTGGATCAAAATTGTATCGTGGCATGTCATTCAATAATGTGAAGGTTTAAAAACCTATAGCCAGAGAGACTTTACCGGAATTTTATCGACTAAACTATAGGTACAGACCATTCATTCCCGTAGATTGTGTTGTGACATGTTATTCAACGAATAGAAAGTTTGACACGTTGTGACATGGTGGTTTTGTCGAAAATTTGATAGGTTAAACTAATCCATTAAATTGTGCTTGGCACTATTGTCACGAGAGACGCCATTGATAGAGAAACGTTTTCGTATTAGCGCGCATCTTAAGCGAAAATGGTCAATCCAAGTCGTCTACAAATCGAATTACAAGATGTGACAACAAGAGAGCGATGCTCAAATATACGGACACGGAATCCAAAATGCGGCGTAGTACGGGTACCAGCCGTCACGATGTCATGAAACGTGGAAGACAGCCATCTCGATATTATAAAAACGAGTTCACATAATTGAAAATTATACAGACCATTTATATGAAATATCAGATCTCACAGAACATTTTGGAAAAAATAAAAGTAATAACCTTCTTGCGGAAAATATAATCTTTACCTACTGAAAATTTCAAATCAATTGAGTCAATCAACTCTATTAGTGAATGAGGAAAGCGATTTTTTTTATTGAGAAGAAGATAAACAACAACATATTAACATGACGATTCATATGTTCATTTCATTTCCAATAAGTTATTTGTATTTGGTACTACTTTTTCACGAGAAAGACATTCGCTGAAAATTTCGCGTTTTAGTGTTTGTGTGTAGTTGGAAATGTCGCGTCAATGCAGGCTTTGGCGAAATGATCTAAGAGGTAAGGTAATCCCAGAGTTTTAGGCTTGATACAAATATGCGCATCTTGGATGAAGGATGAGTGTATTGCTTATTAAGAGATACCACGCAAAAAATTAAATATTAATATTAATATTAAGTAGTGCCGTGTTCCGAACTTTACAACTCATTCTTTCTTGGGACCACGACAACCAATTATCGCTTATCACACTCGGTGTCGCCATAGAGTAGTTACAATTTAATGCAGTACGTTTTACTTTTGCCTCATAAATATAACTATAGCATGACCGTTGCACTAGAATGCTCATACACTAGATCCATGCTAAAGATAGAGTCATTCATTAAATTTCTACCCACTGATTCCCATCATACTCTCTCTATATCATAGGTTCATTGAATCAATTTTTCACGGGATAGGAAAGAGGTCAGGTCTATCGCCAGCGGTTGCGGCGATAGATCTGAACAGGTTTCTTCTGAGATGTGATAAATTGGCCGAGCATATAGGAATTCCGCTTTTTTCAGAAATCGTTTTATATACCTGCTACAGATAATTAAATTATTTATTTATATTGGTAAAAAATTATTTTCAAAATTGGATCAATGAATTTTATTTTTAACATATTTCGAATATTTCACTAAAAAAATCCGAGCTAAAAATTTTACATATGCATAGAAAATTATTAGTATTTTTATAAACGACAGACCCACTAGTATTCTTTTGCATATCAGTGAATGAAACTTTAGAGCAGAACGCTTGTCATTTCATATTGAATAACTTTGACGAGAAAATATTCATTCATTTTATTAGACGATTTTTTCAATATTTTATCAGATTTTGAAAATTATCAATTTACAAATACGGAAACCACCGGTATTCTGATCCGATGTTTTCGAGTAATTTCTTTTTTGAATCGAATAGCCATCATTTCAATTCGACGATGTTTTTCACATTTACCACATTTTAAATTTGTTTAAAAATCCTTGCATTCCTATATAATATAATTTACTAATAGTGAAACCACTGGTATTCTAATATGATATTTTCAAAAACAACAATTCTCCGATAACACATCGATGAGAAAATGCAAAATATTTCAAGCTTGAAAACAATAAACGTTAAACGAATTAAGAGATCAACAGATAAAAGTAAAAATATTCAAAACATTCTAAAGAAAGACCTTTGGTTTTTGGTGGATTTGATTTCACAGGAATGAATAATCCTACCTAACTAGTCAAATTGATCAAATTCTTGTAAAGACGTCATAGCTACAGTTTTTCACACTTTTCAAATTTTTAAAAAACATTCTATAATATAATTTTGTGACAGATTTTGTGAAAATCGAAATATTTTTCCGCGAGACAGAAACATACATCAAAATCCGAGACGCAAAGATTTTTTGTGGAACAAGAGAAGTTTTAATCTCCATGCCCACCAATGTGCGAAAAATTGACTCTTCGATAATAGTACTTTTTAACATATCAAACTGGTTGTTTTGAATATTTTCGGAGTAAAAGAGTAAAAAACTTTGTTGAACTCACTCTTCAAAGTGCTTTTCAACTTTCTTTCACGTTAAGTGCCCAATGGTCTCGCGACAGTATTTAGTCTTTGGTGAAGTTCATCACCCGATTTGCGCTACATTCCCAAACAACCCGACCCCAAAAGACCCCAAGCGGCCGCGGCAAGCGTTACTATGAGCCTAACACCTGCCGGAGGACGAGGCCTCGATCAGAAGGACACCGGTGGGAACTTAATTAAAAAATAAATTTTATATCACAAGAATAAAAAAAAATAAGGTAATGAGATCAGTAGGTTCATAGAGAAATATTTATGCGATGTCATTTCTCGTCGCTCTAATATGACAGTTCCAAAATATTATTCGAGTGCATTTGATCTACTTAGCGTGTATACAATATATCAGCTGGTCTCGGAAAACGTCAAACTTCTAAATGCTTTGTTTTATAATAATATATTAATCGTATTAAAACTATATAACATGAAATTCTTTATTCATTCTTTGCATAAGAATGATCTGTATGGTTATGTTGTAATGTGAACTTATTAAACTCATTCGCTGTAAACAAATTTTTGAACAAGCTATAACTGGAGTGGGCAAGGTTTTTGGACCAGAATATAAAAATTTTGCCCACCTAGATTGGCGGAACACGTAAGTGTGACGTAAAAAGTTAAATTGAGCCTCGTGCCAAAACTAATTTTAATCGCAATCTCAACGAATTCATTGAGCTATTTTTCAGCTGAAACATCGAAATTTTTGTTTTAGTTTGGTTGTGGCAGCTTCAGGCGGGCCAGATTGAATTACCCAACGGGCCGGATTTTGCCCATGGGCCGTAGTTTGTCCATGTCGAACAGCATAATATATTAAACCTTTGATTGAGTTGGAAATTTTTTAATTTTTTATTCTATTCAAAGGTGTTGTAAATTCTATAACGAATAGATCTGTCTTTTACAACTCATGCCAATAATATACTTGACACAGATACTGCTTTGTTAAAGGAAATTTATAATAAATGTTTGCTTCAATGACCCCCGACACCCTCCACTACCGAGACATTCTGGTATTAACTTGGAATTGTTTTAATCAGCATTTACTGACAATAATATAGCGCGCATATATAAATTTAAACGTATCTGAGGTGTTTGAAAAACTCTCCATCAAGTATTCATTTAGCTTAGAGCCGGGAATTCTACTGATTTGAAATGCTGATTTGAAATGTATGATTCAATGAGACCGGGCATCCCCCACTACCACGACGTTTGGGTATATACTTGGACTTGTTAATTATCATATACTGACATTAATATAGCTCGCACATATGGATTTGAACGTATCTGGGGTCAATAACAACTTCGGTACTCCTGAAGTATGCGCACCAAGATGTCGCCAAACCTGAACCCTAACCTGGTACACAACCTGAGTTCAGGTTGTGCGCCATCTTGGTGCGCATACTTCAGGACTCTATTAAATATATATTTAGTTTAAAGAGCCGGGAATTCCACTGCTTTAAAATGCTGATTTCAAATGTTTAATTCGATGATCCTCGGCATTCCCTACTATCTAGATATTTTGGTATTGACTTGGACTTAATTAGTTAATTAGTATCTACTGACATTAATAATAGCAATAATATAGCGTGCATATATATTGTTTAACGTGTCTGTGATCACTGAAATATTCCTAATCAAATATCCATTTAGTTTAAGATAAAGAGCCTTGAATTCCACACCTACATCTGCCAGTGATCGATGCAACATTATCTAGAAAGTTCATATTTTTATATTTAAAGTTTAAGCTCGTAATTTTTCTTTTATCATACAAAAAAGAGAATATTAATGTTTATGGAATTATTGAAATTTTTTAGGCTGGCGCTCCCGAAACCACACGTAAACATCAGGTGATGTTGTATATGCTTCGGACAATGATCTTTTCAATGATTTGTTGTTGGTGTCAACATAGAAAAAATCTTTCTGCGATTGTTTTGTGCGATTGCGTGACGAGCAATTATTTCGGGAAATTCATCACGATGACTCATTTATAAACAAAGGAATAACGAAATTTACCAAAGTGACACGCGCGAGTCACTGTTAGCCAGAATTTGCGCAATGTTTATGATACTGTGATAAATAAATTTAATCTCATTTAATGGGTGTCTCGGTCTATACTATTCCTATTCCTGGTTTATTTATTCATAAATCGTCTTGCATAATAAAGCTGCGATTGGTTACTTAAAAATTTTCACATCTTCACTCTAACGTTAAGCCCTTGGCCTAATTCCTACAGTAATATGTTATACCCAAAGTTTGTATGGGGCATTCCCTCTTCCCAGGACAAAAAAAAGGAAACTAATAACACTTCGACAAAAATGAAGAATTATTTACCATTTGAACTTCTGTTGTGTATGAATGTACGCAAACAGTTCAGTCATCGAGTTACGATTTTCACAAAAGTTTATGTTTTCTCTAGAATTATGTTCCAAAGGACATGGGTTCTGAATGTTACCCAAAATTGATATTCTGTGTGTAAAATGCAATAAATACGATATTTTTTCGCGGTAACTCTTTCATAACAACCATAATAACCAGAATAAGAACAGGAAAACAACTAAATCTCTTGACTACTACAAAATTGATGGAACTTTATTTAACACTTGAACTTCTGTATTGTACGCAAACGTTCCCAGTAATATAGGTCGTTTTTCACAAAAGTTAGGTACTCTTTAGAGTCTGGCATATGTTCCACATGACCCATTCATTGTATATTTTAGTGCACAATACAATAAGTGCAAAATTTATCGCGGTAAGTCATTCATAACAAAGGATTAAAATTTACCAAAGTGACACGGCGATTCACAGGTTGACCCACTGTTAGCTAGAATTTGCGCAATGTTTATGACACCGTGATAAATAAATTTAATCTCATTTAATTGATTTAGGTAGCTCGTTATACAAGCTATTTTTGTCGGGTTATTGCTACATCGTCGTTGAATAATAACGCTGTAATAAGTGTAACTTCAAAGCAATGCAACAGTTAATCGATCCACCGGTAACATTGGTTATGACAGCGTGATAAATAAAATTCAACTTATTTAAATGGTTGAATGGTTTGAAATTTATTGCTGGGGATTGATAGATGACATCAAGTGTTTTCTGCTCATTGCTCAAAATATATTTGATATTTCAATTAGTGGTTCTTCTTTTTCCCCTTCCGTTGTCCACTTGCACAAAAACCCAGAGATTATTAGCTTTCTCATTTGTAGAAAGAACTACAAGAAACACGAACAATTCTTTCCGCCCAAAATAGACACTTTCATCAATAACTCTAGCAACTTTTGATAGGTTTTGGCCCACTTGAAAATATTTCTGTGGCCCAGCAGTGGGCCATGGCCCACTGTTTGAGAACCGGTGGACTAAAATATAGGCTCGTTTTCTCCCAATAACGAAGAAAAATTGTTTGAGGTCGTTCAGTTATCATTGATTGGCTGGCAGCAATGCATCTAATTGATCGATTAACATTGTCTATAATACGTGAGAAATACATTTAATCTTTTAAGATTATTTTTTTTCGATAACTTTGCAAAAGATTACTTTATATGAGTGGTTCTTGATCTTATACTATTTTTTATCATTGACAAGTTACAAATATATAACTTGCACCGTAAACTTTGTATATGGTGAAAAAAAACCAAACCCACAAATTTTGTGATATCTTCTACCAGTAACAAAAGATTTCAATTAAAATTTACCAAAGTGATACGGCGTGTCACAGAATATCCCCACTGTTAGCTAGAATTTGCGCAATGTTTATGATACAGCTTATCATTTAATCTTATTTGCTTGGTAGCTCAGAATACAGGTTCTTCTTCCTGGTTTATTTATAAATCGTCTTTGCTTAATAAAGCTGCGATTGGTTACTTAGAGAGGTTCTAAAAACCTTATCGTTTAGGCCTTGGCAAAATTCAAAGTAAATTTTATACCCAACTTCATGTATATACTGTATACTGAGCCATAGGGTAATCTCCTCACCAGAACAAGATAAATGGAACCAATAAATGTCTTAATTACTTCTAAATACTACTAAAATCAATAACGTTGACTCATTCATAACAAAGGATTTCAATTAAAATTTACCAAAGTGACACGGCGAGTCACAGATTAACCCCACTGTTACCTAGAATTGGCGCAATGTTTATGATACTGACAAATAAATTTAATCTTATTTAATCGACTTTGGTGGCTCAGTATACAGGTTCTTCTTCCTGGTTTATTTATAAATCGTCTTTGCATAATAAAGCTGCAATTCGTTACTCAGAGAGTTTCTTAAAGTTAACTCGTTTAGCCCCTAGCCATATTTTTAAGTAAATTTATACCCCAAGTTTGTAAAGGATAACTCCCCTCCCAGAACAAGAACAGGAAACCGATAAATCTCTTAAGTACTTTGACAAATTTGAAGACATTTATTTAACACTTGAACTTATGTTCGTGTATGAGTGTACCCAAACGTTTTAATATTCCATGACTTTTTCAACAAAAGTTATGTTCCCCCCGGAGTCTAGAATACGGGTATTTATTGGCTATTTTGCGTGCACAATGCAATATACAAAGTTTATAACGGTGACTCACTCATAACAAAGGATTTCAATTAAAATTTACTGAAGTGACACGGCGTGTCACAGATTATCCCCACTGTTAGCTAGAATTTGCGCAATGTTTATGATACAGCTTATCATTTAATCTTATTTGCTTGGTGGCTCAGTATACAGATTCTTCTTCCTGGTTTATTTATAAATCGTCTTTGCATAACAAAGCTGCAATTCGTTACTTAGATAGTTCCTAAAAGATAATTCGTTTAGCCTTTGGCCAAATTCCTAAGTAAATTTTGTACCTTAACTTTGTATAGGGTAATTCCCCTCCCAGAACAAAATGCTTTGCACAAAAGTTATGTTCTCACAAGAATATGTTCCAAAGAACATGGGTTCTGAATGGGAGACATGGGAGTTACCTTATATATTGATCATTCTGTGTGTGAAAAGCAGTGAATACAGTTCTATCACGGTTAACTCATAACAAAGGATCAAAATTCGTATTTATTATTACCAAAGTGACACGGCGAGTCACAGATTGATCCCACTGTTTGCTAGAATTTGCGCAATGTTTATGTAACGGATATAAATAACTTCAATCTCATTCAATTGAATCCAAGGTTATGCGAGGTTTTTACTCGATTATTGCTTGATCGCCTTTGAATAATAGAACTGCAATTGGTAACTTAGAGAGGTTCTAAACACTCTACCTTGGAAGAATTCCTAAGTTGAATTCAGATTCCAACTTTGATAGGCTAACTGCCCAGAACTTTTTTTCCCAAAACAAAAAAAGGAAACCAATAAATTTCTGAAGCACTTCGAGAAAAATGAAAAATTTATTTTTAACATTTGAACTTCTGTTTGTGTATGATTGTACCCAGAAGTTTCAGTATTCTAGTACGATTCGCACAAAAGTTATGTTCTTTCTAGAATACGTTCCAAAATGACTTTTTCATTGTCTATTTTCATGTACATAACAAAAGTTTGAAACATAAAATTAAAATCATCACAGTGGCACGGCGAGTCACAGATTAACCCCACTGTTAGCTAGAATTTGCGAAATGTTTATGACACCGTGATAAATAAATTTAATCCTATTTTGATTTCGGTGGCTTGTTATGCAAGTTATTTTTGTCGGGATTATTGCTACATTGTCCTTGAATAATAACGATGCAATTGGTTACTTAGAGAGGTTCTAAATCTTTACTACTGCATGGTTTGGCCCGTGACCAAATTTTTAAGTAAAATTCATACTCCAAGTTTGTATAGAGAGACCCCCTTCTCGGGACAATAAAAAGAAACCGATAAATCTCTCAACTACTTTGACAAAATTGAAGAAATTTAATTAACATTTGAACTTCTGTTTGCGTAAGGTTTTAGTAAGCTAGTTTTGCTAAAGTTATGTTCCTTTTAGAATACGTTCCAAATGACTCAGGTTCTATTTTGCGCGTACAATGCAATAAATACAAAATTTATTGCGGTAATTCATCTTTAACAAAGGATCAAAATTCGATTTAAATTCATCAGGTCGACACGGTGAGTCACGTATTGACCTCATTGTTAGCTAGAATTTGCGCAATGTTTATGATACTGTGATGAATAAATTTAATCTTTTTCGATGGCACTTTATGCGAGTTTTTTGCTAGGTTATTGCTGCATCGTCTTTGAATAATAACGTTGCAATATTTAATTGACAGCAATGCCGTTAAGTTGATCGGTCTGCAGTGACATTGTTTATGACACCGTGTTTAACAACAAAATTTTGTACTCCCGTAGTATGTGTACCAGATTAGGGTTAGGGCATAATTTTATTCCGATTTTCCTTATTCTAGTTCGATTACGGATTCAGGGACTGTCTGTGTGACTGTCTTAGGGACCTCTATTATTGGTACACATACTTTTGGAGCGCCTAAAATTCAATCTCAATGACTTGATATACAATTTTATTTGCTGAGTTAAAGCTACGTCGTCTTTGAATAATAATGATGCAATAAGTTACTTTATACGAATGCAATTAATTCGATTTGTTTACGTTAGCAATGTTCATGACATCGTCTCAAACAAAATTTAATTTTATTGGCTTGTTGTACGATTTTTGTTGGCGGGTTAATGCTACGCTACATCATCTTTGAATTTTTAAATAATAACGATGCAATGAACTACTTTACAGCAATGCAGCTAATTTGATTTGGTCGCGTCAGCAATGTGCATGACACCGTGATAAATAAATTACTTTTATTGATTCAAAAGGTTCGAAAGTTCTTTTTTCTCATTAAACGACTTTTTCAATTTGATGGAAATTTTATAGATTCACACTGGTTCATATAAACTTTCTAACACCGTTATCCAAAAAGATCTTGAAATATATTAGGTCTCGTCCAACCCAGCAGCTAATCTACCAAATAAATTATTAAAGCGTTACTAGAAGAAATCTGGCATATATTTAGTTGGGTGACCCAAAAAATATCCTAAAATATATTCGCTCACTCATCTAGATTAGATGCTGAATTTCATCTTATAACGCTTCAACGAGATAGCGATCGGAGACCGGCGACTTATCGCTCTTCCGCAAAAAGAAAAAAAAAATTAATTAAATAATAACTCGCTAACGCTTCAATGACCTAATTGGTAGAAATGCTTCTGGGTTGGACGATTCAAATCACACATGCAAGTTGGGTTCACAGAATATTTCTTCGAGATACACATTATATTTCATCTTTTTATTAAATCAATGATATGACATTTCAAACGCTTTCGTATTTAAACAAATATTGTCACTATAATCAATATTTTGATGTTTATTTTGTTTAAAATAATGAATTCAAGTTAATTTAATTATTTGATTGATATTAATTTTAATATAAGCTATGAAATAGTAAACCAAAATCAGGATTTAAACTATGTATAAAAATGAATTTTAAATATCTTACATCACAATCAGTCAGAAGAGTCTAATTTAGTTGGTGTACGTTCATACCATTCACCAAGTTGCACGAACAAGTCGGTTCAACGGGATATAAATAGAAGAATAAACTGTATGGTTTTGCTATCAGAAATCGGATCTATGATTTCTATTGTGTTATCTATTCATAAAGATCTCAATTTCGCAACCGGATCCAGGTTCCTCCGAATGGAATGCTAAACATGTTACTCATTAAAACAATATATAAATGAATGCCATATAAATAGACTGGTACATTACGCTCCGTGATCATAACAGCGCCCTATCGCAACGTGGATAATCCGCACGGTGGCTCATTTATTTTCGATAATAAAACGGGTTCAGAAAAATGTTTAGAAAAAAAATCAAACACTCAAAACGAGAGTAATGGGGCACACTGTCATTTCAACTGATGCAGGTTTGAATGCTGTTGATCAAGTATTTAAAGTGAAAAGCATTTTTCGTATCACAATCATCAAGCAAAAATAATGATAATGGCAATAACACGATAACAACAATCGAAAGGTCCATTTCGGATTAAATAAAATAGAGGAAGGCTGATGGCGTCATCAGTCTATTCTTTAGTGGATAGAAATGTCAACTTTTCCACGGTATTCATAGATCAATGACTAAGTATTCGTTTCATTTGCAAGGTACGCACTCATCACGAGTGTCGCCGCTCGATAACCAGTATTAGTTTCTCGCGACTCCTTTCACTCAGAATTTCTTCTTCTTTTTACTTCTTGTATTCATCAAGTGTATTTTTCATGTATGGTGAGACAATAAACTGCTGATTACTGATTACCAACTTATCATGTCGTCAGAGGATTTTGATTATCTGATAGAATTAAAGCACTGGTCTCCAAAAACAGCTGATAGCTTAAAGCCGATAATACGAAACTCTATATTTTTTCCACCCATAAGTATTGTATGATAATTTTTCCATTCACAGTACAAGCACTAAAGAAGAATCATTGCGTCATGGTTTCTTTATCACGCTGTCGAAATATGTGATTCTCTTGCAGTTAAATTACAATTGCTCCTTCAAAAAGAGATTTAGGAACAACCAGAGATTATTTTTTGTACAATTGAAACTCGGGATATCCGACATGAGACATTTCTGAAGACAAAGTTATTGTGTCTATCGTTGCAGGTATCTATTTGACTTAACAAACAACAATTGTATAATTAAACCGTAGGGCCATTTTTTTCTTCCAGGTCCCAAATTGTGTTTTATTTACTTATGCTAATTACTTTTGTAATTGTTTGATGTCATCTGCTGCTGGAAAATGGTTATCGCTGACTCGCATGCATTTTTGATTGTTGTTTCGCGGCCGTTCGTCCATTGCAATTGAAACATTGTACGTTGTTTTTGTTGAATTAATTTAATTTTTTTGTTGCACGACAAAAAATAAATTTCTGAATCTGAATCAGCATGATATCCAAGACTCGCTTATTACATTTATTCATCATATTGTCTATTATTTATTTGTATTGACATTGACCTTTTTTGAAAATACAGTTGTCCATGAAGTCCCCTTTACAATTTAAAACAACTGAGTTAATATTTCCCACTAAATATTGACTCCTTGAAAAGAATAAGTTTTCCGTCAAATAATAATGGTAAGACTTTCTGTACATGAAGGCTTGCAATTGGTTTAAAAGTTGAAACTCCGTGAGAACATTCATTTCGCCCTCTAGCATCCCAAGATAGTGACGATCCGTGTGAAAAAAAGGTGTATCACCGAATAGAATCAATTCGGAACACATAAGATTACAAAGGTACGCATCACAAATTTAACATGCACTCGTCCAATATCAATATATTGCCTTATTTTTTTGAATCATTGATAGACCGGATATCTGAATCTATTTTGGAAAGGCGCATAGCCTATATGCGACAAAGGGAAAACTCGTTCGTTCCGTTCTTTCGACGCCAGCTGATTCACTTTAGCAAAATATCATGCACCACAGCACAACTCCACCAGACAGAAGTTTCATCAATGTCATCACCGATGTTATGGACTTTTGGTCCTTGCTATTCCCAGGACAACTTTAAACATGTCTGGAATTGCCTCATGCTGTCGAATATTATTTTGGCTTTTATTTTTGTTTGTTTTTTAGCAACTGAATATTGGAAAATATGTTGCTTCAATTTGATGGGGGCTTCATAGAACCATTAGGAGATGGTCTTAGTAGGCAACGAACGATTGCGTCAGTTCGCTCAAAATCTTCTCTCTAAATAAACGTGAAAACGTAGCCGGAGATAAATATGATGCGCTATTTAATTTATTACATTAACCATTATCTTTAATTAAAGTTGACCACAATGGACGGGACGGACCAGAACATTTTGTTCATCAGAGGCGTATGCCTACCCAATAGGCTCTAGACATTGAATATACACTGTACCTTAGCGACTCTTCAACGAAAAATCTTCTTACGTAACAATCAGAGCCTGGTACTTGGTCGAGACATGTCTGCGAGGTTGTTATAGGTCGACAAAGATCAAAATTAGTTACATGAGCACGTTCAGAATAACATGGCCAACACCGGTGATAGTTTACCAAAATTTTGATCAATTGAATGGGAATCTTTTACCGTTCATGGCTTATATTGTGATTTTTCAATATATAATGATTGTGTTATTGTGGCGTATATTTTTAAAAGAGCATTCTATTTCCCACCAGGAACCCCCAAATTTCACTGATATATGATATTGATAAATTCTATTTGCAATTTAAAAAAATGTAAGACTTTGTTGTACGACATGCCACCATATAAATCGTAGTTTGTAATTATAAATTACGTCATGAATATTGAGAAGGGCACAGGAAACCATTATTGTATGATTGCACATTTTCGAATATTAGTCATTTCGACTCTTGTCACTTTCTTCTAAAAGTTCGGATATACATTATGTTTGTTATGAACTTCATGATTATTTTGATGCCCACGAACAATATCGAGTGTTGCGTAATATTAAAACAGTAATGTGAACTCAAGATTAGGATCATGAAACATGAGCCAGTGGATTAAAAAATGTGTGATCATTGACTGCAAGTGACAATGTCAAAGGTAGGTAAAGACAGTTGTTAAACTGCGCTAAATATTAACCAATTTTATAAAAATTACTTGCCATTTGCTCGCTAAGAACTTAGACATAGTACGATTAATCCGAAATTAGCGTTGATAAAGAAGTAAAGCTTACTTTACGTATATTTATCTGATAATAGTTTATATGAACAAAAGAGCTAACATTTACCAGGGTAACATGAACTCAAGATATTGTACTAAAAAAACGTGCAATTATTGGGTACAAGTGACGAACATAGATTTGGGTTGGTATCATTTAGAGAAAACCTTTGGTGCAAACAACACTTTTTATCACGAATCTCACGTCACATGATAACCATTTAACTATGACGATGTTTATACGTGAATACATCTGAAATACAGTATCAAATTTTATCATTCTATGGATGCTTCGAATAGGAACTTCTCGTAAAATGGCTACTCACACTTTAGAAGACAAACACCAAACTTTTTAATTGAAAAATAGAAAAAAAACAATACAACAAAATGCAAATACTTTGTCACGAGAAGTTTAGGTAAAAATGAGATATAGATAGAATGAGTATAATTCTTAAAGCCATATTTTTAATGTCACGATCACTACATTTTCTTACAAATACTAATTTGTTCATTAGGATACATACAGTCTAGTCTTATGGATGGACAAGGTTTTTGTGACGTAACAAATTACATTTTATGAAAAATAGTTACAGTGTTACAAAAGAAAAAGTGGAAAACAATAATCCTCTTGTCAAAACTAAATTTGTTGGTAATCTCTAACAAATTCGTTCTTTTTTTTAGCTAAAATTAGATTTTAGTTTTGTTGTGGAATCATCTGGCGGTCCGAATCGAATTATTCAACGTCCATATTTGGCCGGCGGGCCGTAATTTGCCCATGCCAGGTCTAATCTCTGCTTTTGCAACATGCATTTTCGGCGAGGTTCCAAAGACGAATTTTCTGTCATAGTACATTTTGCGAATATAAAAGGAAAAGTCAGTAAAAGTCATAAACCAACGGATAGATCTATATATATCAATACTATGTACAGTAGTTCAGTAGCCCTTTGGTGGCTTATTTAAAGTTGTGCAACAGTTATTTTATGGCGTAAATCTTTATTCACAAACAAAAAATAATTTTCTAGACTGTACACAAACAAATGAATCGTGAACATAATAATTGATGAAATATTGAATCTATGTTGCATCACTTCCTGGTTATGACTCAGACAATGTATTGCTATACGCCCCCGATTTAATATATTGTTGTTATTGTTACTTTCATACGTTAAACTTAGGGTCAAGACAAGTTTTCATGATGTGTTTCATATACTCATCCTAATTTTTTATTTTATTTTTCTCAAACCTGCATAAATCATATGCAATCTCATATATCGACCAAAATACTAATCCGATTTCATTAATTGGGTATTTTATTGTCGAATACAAAAAAAAAGTAAAATATTGAAATGCTTTTGTCATTTACGTGTTTTTCAGCAATATTAGAAGCAACAATTGGTTCCAATGCGGCACAAAAAGAGTAAAAGGATAAGTAGTACATACATACACTAAAAGTATAATGTCATGCGAGTTTTTGAATGTCTGTAGCGATAATCTGTTAATCTTTGAGTGACGTTTTGATATTAAATATTGCACCGAAGAATGTCTGGTTTACATTTAAGAACTTTAAATCTATGATAATTTGATTTACGTGTAAATTTCGCAAATTTAGATAACCTATTTGCAACATCGAATTTTCTTATTATTAGGAAAATCAACATCTCAAATTTGAGTATAGGACAACAGCAAAATACAGAATATTTGCTGTTGCAACATTGGTAATGTAATACCAGTGATATCAACTGAATTATGCCTGTTTTCAAAAATTTTTCAACATGTTTCCTTCTGTACATGCGGCGCCTATGCAGTGAGATAACAATCCTAAATTTGCCTTGAAAAACGACATGAAGGGGCGCTCTAGAAGTATGTGTACCGATATGAAGGTAACTAATTTTTTTCGCCTACCCTCTATCAAGTTGTGTAAAGGGACTGAGGCCTGTAGGCAATAAAATCGGAATAAAATTATGGCCTAACCCTAACCTGGTACACATACTACGGAGTACCCAAAATTTTTCTTAAATTACAATAATCTACAGCAGGGTTTCTGAACCACGTTCTGTGGACTTTGACAGGTGCGAAAACCGCGGTCCTCAAACGGGAAGTAAGGACATCTAAGGAGTCTTTCTGCATTAAATGATGCACTGAAAACGCAATGTTGCGTATTGCTATAGGTTACTTATCATTTGCTAACGCAATATTACATTGATTTTGTGTTGCGGCACTCCAGTGTCATATGCACGATTCAAAACGAATCAATGATTTCATCTGCAAAAACGAAAAAAGTTAGGACCACATATCTACACAAAATGTAATGTCATGCGAGTTTTTTGAATGTTTGTGACGATAATCTATTAATCTTCGAGTGAAGTTTTGATATTATATAATGCACCGAAGAATGTCTGGTTTACATCAGGAATTTTAAATTCGTGATAATTCGATTTACGTGCAATTTTGCAAACATGTAGCAGATTATACTAATTTATTCAAGAGTCCTGCTGCACACTAACACGCATATATTTTTTGTAGCTCTCCGTCCGACCAAAGTCAGACTTCACTAGACAAACATTTATCAAACTGCGACAAGAAGAGTAATTGCATGCACATTCATAAAATGGATTGATTTGATTTTCAGGTGTATTTTAGGTTATTTAAGTTTAACAAAGATTATAAATGTATTAGTTTTTGGATAATATAAGCCTATTTTCCATTGTTTGAACATGTTCACAAGAAGTGTTTCATACCTTTGATGAATCAACGGATGTAAGCAAAATTTACTGAATATATAAATATTTACAAATATATAATTATACAATTGAATCAATTGCAATAAGTAATTATTTCTAACCCTTTCTGCCCGTAGACAAAACAAATTCGATAACAGTGTCAATAATGTCCATGTTACTAAGCACTTCTTCCAAAGTCATTTCCAATTTGAGTTTTCTGGCTTTTGCTTTTGTCGAAATTTTCAACTCAAATTTATATCCATAAAAACTATGATCGTAATTTCTACAGACACAAGAGGGCCGGATGAAACACTCTGGTGAGCCGGATCCGGCCTGTGGGCCGTAAACTGTCCACTCTTGTTGCAAAGTGAGATCTGATGACTGACTCTAGGCAAATTCGACGCAGAAAATTTCGCCGTAGGAAATCTCGTCGCAGGAAGTTTCGCCGCATAGGGAAAACCACCGCATGAAAAATCACCGAAAATCATTTTGCTGTAAAACAAGTATTTGTGATAAAACAGTCGGGTTTTTGAAGTATTTTCTTGTTTGAAAAAGAGCATAAATAAAGAGCATAATAAAGAGCATAATCTGACCCTAAACAGCAAAATGCTCTTGCAGCGATTTTTCATGCGGCGAAGTTTCCTACGCGACGAGTTTTCCTGCGGCGGATTTTCAGGACACGAGGATAACTGTTAATATCCAAGTATTTTTCCTTTGATATCATACAATCTAAATATCACGTTTTATTCTGAATGACTTAAGGATGAACTATATGTCTCTTGTTTGCATTTGTTTTTCTTAACAGTAGTAATCTTGACGTGTTCACCGCATGGGCATCATAAATTATTATCATACGATGTATTTTGCCAACCAGCCTACTTGAACCTATAAAACTTATACTCTTGTACTTGCTTGCCACATTTCATCCAATGTTTAAATCCAACAAAAAATAGTTCCGATTAGTTCAAGTCTTGTGGACCACAGCCCGCTGCCTAACAAGCTCCAGGTTCTCGGTATTGGCTATCATACAGTCCAAATCTTCTTGTTTGCACTTTTTTATTTTTATTTTTCTTGACAGTAGTAATCTTGACACTTTTACCGCACATATATAATACATTGATACGTTTGAAATGTGTTTTGCCAACACGCGTACTTGAACATGTAAAACAAATATGGACCGCAGTACACATTTGCATTGCCGCATTTCATTCGATGAATCAAATGAAAAATAGTTTAAGTCTTGTGGTGGCGTTGAAAAAAATGTGGTATCATGCAATGTATAAGTTCTTTGCAAACGTGCAGTCTTAGTAATACGAATTGACAGTTTATAAAGCATATTCTTTGTGACTTATCCCGTGGTAAACTTACATAATTGACTTATCCCGTGGTAAACTTACATAAATGTGACCAAGTGTAAAATTGTTTTGCCAACAAGCCTACTTGAACCTATGAATTTATATGAATTGCTGTACTCTTGTACTGGTTTGCCACATTTCATCCAATGTTTAAATCCAACGAAAAAACTTGTGGACCGCAGTTCGATGCCTAATAAGTTTCAGATTCGTGGAATTGGCTACAATGCACTCCTAATCCTTTTTGTTTGCACTTGTTTTATTCTTGATAGAAGTAATCCTGACACATCCACCGCACATAGGATACGATCGGAATGTGTTTTGTCAACACGCGTTCTTTGAAACAAAAACCAATATGGATGCAGTACACATTTTCATGCTTGCCACGTTTTAAATGAAAAAGATTTGTGTTACCACGCAATGTTTATGTTCTTGATGAACACTAATTCGCTTGTTTGCAATTGTTTATTCAAAAGTAGTAATCTTGACGCGATCGCGGCATTGGCATCAGATATTATAATACGATGTGTTTTGTCAACAGGCCATCTTGAAACTTATATGAACTGTTGTTTTCTTGTACCTGCTTGCCACATTTCATTTAAATAAAAATGTATTATCGAATGTCCATATAAAAATGTAACCACAAATAATAATAAAATGGCCATGTGGCACTAAAAATTTTGAAAAGTGAACGTGATGGTTTTCATAAGACTTCTTTTATCATAAAGTAATAAAAATTCTATTGGTTGAGAAGTTGCGAGGAAGGGTTTTGCAGCAACAATCACTACAAGCATAACTACAATAATTTTGCATAAGGAACATAACTCCATTTCGTGTCCAATGATATATTAAATATGTGAGCTTGAATTCATGTGGTGATTGCACTGTATGCTTAATATGGCAGCAAACTATTTATCAGTGGTTTACTCTGTGAATCGTTTTGAGAAAGAATATAAGAGGAAATTTCCTCTCTCCAAATGAACCAATCGAAATAGATGAAAATGCGCCATTATACAGTTTGGATAACTTCAAACGCAGAGAAAGTCTGGAGAGAGATTCTTTTAGATATTGTTAGATGATAGGATCTTGCTCCAAACTACCTCTTCATTTGTCACGTTGATTTGTTGTACTTCGGGTCAATTATTACTTATCGATTTTAATCGGTAAGTATGGTGATAGGTATTTGTCTGTTTGTCTGTCTGTTAGATGCACGCGATATCTCACGAAAGCGAGATATAATCTGCTCCAGATTTTGCATGTGCATTCATCATATGTCGTACCAGAAGCCTACTGATTTTGGATGAATTATGTCGTATAATTAGCGAGTTATTAATTAATTAGCGATTGGAACACAAGGTGTCACTATGGAAAAAGAGCGCTGTTTTGGGGGGTCCCCTAACTTTCGATCGATAAGTCTTCGGTCTCTGACCAATATTTTTCGTTCATTTTTTAATCGCATTTCTGTGCCTTACTGTACACGACCAAACAGGTGCATACCAAGAGGAGTCGTATCGGAACCCCCTTTCGAAATGTAAAAAAAAATTCTGTATCATACATAGAAATTTCCCGTAGCTTTAGAACCTAAACACTTTTGAAACTCCATGTTTCCCGGACCCGCTAGCTGTTATCAATTGTAATTGACTTGGCAATTAACGAATTTGGAAAATTTTTGTTTACGCCCTGCTAATGATCTTTAAATATATTGCGCCGATTGCGCAATAAAAAACTCAATGAAGTTGTATTCCTCAAATTTGAGTTATAGATATTCAGCAAATTCTCGCTGGTTCAAGTATGAATAAAGCACTTCTTCAAGCCACCCCCAAACTTGATTGATCGCGTTCGTGATGAAAAGAAAAAGGCGAAGAGTTTTGGTGATTGCTCTGCCGTAGAGATATAAAAGAGAATAAGAGTGTGAGAGAAAAGTAAAGAGTCCTACTAAAGAATAGGAGAGAAAACAAGAAAAACAGCATACGAGAGAAGAGAACAAGCATGTGAAAAAAAGTTCAACACGCAAATAAATTTTAAACTTCAAGCACGGAGATATTTCCTGCCACCGTTTTTCTCGATTCGATAAAATTGAAATTTAAAATAATCATGACAATCATTCATGAGTGCACAACACGAAGACATATTTGTAGGTAAAATTGTGTGTTTGTTGTGGTAACGTCAGACTAACTACACATCGTAATCATTTACTTTTGGCCTATTGGAATCGTGAAAAATAAATGAGAGTAATAGCCTTCTAACAAAAAATACAATCTTCCGCCAATGAAAATAGTACTCCTATAGTTTGTGTACCAGGTTAAAGATTGGGTCATAATTTTTTTCTGATTATTCTTATTTTAATTTTATTACGAGTCCAGGAACTGTCTGTGTTAGCCAAGTGCCCATAGGATCCAGTCCCTTTACACAACTTGATGTGAAATAGGCGAACAAAATTAGTTACCTCAATATTGATACACACACTTCTATAGCGCCAAGAAAATTATAAAGCAATTGGTCCAGCAGTTAATGATAAAAGCGATTATCCACAGCAAGAGGAAAAAGAAGAATAAATGAAATACTAACATGGTGATCAACAACAGCAAAGTAGCAAAATGATTCATATGCCCAGTTCGTGTTCAATTATCAAGTCAAGTCAAGTTTATTTTTTCCAACCAGTAAAGGACAAAAACATGCAAAAAATATAAGGAAGAAATGATATTTACATTACTGGCGAAGGGAAGTCGCGGGGAACCAAAACTGGTTATCGAGCAGCGACACCAGGTTCTAACATCTAATTCGACAGATTGGGGAGGAGAGTTTCGACTGATAAATACCATATGAATTTTGAGAATTACCCAATTAATATCAATGGTTATAGGTTATTACTAGAAATTACCTTGCATTAAATGTGCCATAATAGCAGCGAATAACTGGGGAATCCCTGTTTGCACTGGAGCGAATGTGTTGTCCTGCAGAATAACTGGGGAATTTTGAAGGTGACCTGGCCATCAGCGTGGTTGTACTGTGAAGTGTTATGCAATGAAGACCGACGAAGAGAATCAGGTAGAATAAATAATTAAATACCACTTATAAATTGACAGAAAACATAAACGTAGTCTACTAAGAACAATACAAATGAATTAATACTGTAATAAGAATACAATAGAAGAACAATATTGCCATCAAAATGTATTTACGAGAATACATTTGACCGGTACAAATTGTTAATTAGTCTTTAGCAGAATGGTCTAGTACAGTGGTTCCCAAAGGGGTCGATTTGCTAAGTGAGCCCGCAAATTAACAGAATTGTGCTTTAAGTTGCTTTTAGTTGATTAATGATGTTTTTTTATTGAAGGGCACTATAATTTTCAGATTATATCGTAGAAGATCGCGTTTTGAAAGTACGTTGAGAATTTATATAAATATAAATCAATATAAGTCAATTTTATTCATTTTATCGCTGTAAATGCATGTACCAAAGTTTCTAATGCAGTTCAAATTGCGATACCGACTTTAAATATGCTAATATAAGTATGTAAAGCGGCACACACCGGAAATTATTCGCGTCAATAGCATGTCAAATCTAGCATCGCTTGCTTGGAGAATATTAAATTCACGTTTCCGATTACAGCGTTGGGCCGCAGTAACCGGAATTTAATTCGGTTTGATTCTTCATTGTTGCTCGACCACGCTTATCTATGCTTCGGAAAACAAAGCCAATGTTTTGCATTCGGTGGGAAAAATTAAATTCCTAGGCGACATATCACATTCGATACAATTCTTTTGAAATTTCATATGACATTCGGCGCCATTCTTTCGAAATTTTATATAACATTCGCCGTAATTATCTAAAATTTCACAAACTCAGTGGATCAGTGGTTGTCTGTTTGGCTGTTCTAGTTGTGTTCTAATCTGATTGTTTCTTTATGTGTTTGCCTAGACAACACATAACTCGTGTAAGTCACCTGGGTGTGAAGCGATTTGCGTGAATTAGCTTTGTAAAATATAAAAATTTATACTTTAAATGCCATAATAACATGTCCTTGGATATCAGTGGCTGATTGTACATGGCGTTCTTCAAAACAAAGGACGTTGTATGAAAAAATTAAAAACCAATATGCCATACCACATGGTAACTTGTCACCAAGAGTTTGATTAAGTAGAGGAACTTGGCCATTGGGCTAACGCACCAACAAGGAGATTATAAGCCACTGTGCTATACTTACATATCATAAGTTATCAGTGGCCCCTAAGGGTCTTCTTCGGAGCAAAAGATTCTCCCAAAATATTTAAAAACATATATGCTATATTGTATGGTAACTTGTCACAAAGACTTCAATTGAACCACCCAAGGGTCAAGAAATCGGAATTATTATTTAAATGAATTCTAAGAAACAATAAAGCGTAATCGTACACCAAAGCGTTGCTATCCCACGCTATAAAGTTCCTGATGCGCAAATGTTTGTGAATAACACGCTGATAAAGGAAGAATGTAGCGTTTTAAACGCTGATTTAAGTCTATATATACCGATTAAAATGAACATTTTGCAAGGACGTGGAAAATCAAGTTTCGTCTTGAATCCTGGAAAATTGAAGTCATCTTTCGACTAAAGTCAACGATGAGAATTCTCCTTTTACTCGGTCTGGCGTTAACTGTTGCAGGTTAGTATCTTTT
Source organism: Styela clava (assembly GCF_013122585.1). Lineage (NCBI taxonomy): Eukaryota > Metazoa > Chordata > Ascidiacea > Stolidobranchia > Styelidae > Styela > Styela clava. The sequence goes on along the minus strand of NW_024102840.1, from coordinate 1,767,615 downwards.
GTTGCAATTTTATATTTTGTTTGACACTAAGCTTTTCACAATGTTTTTACTATTTGCCTCAAATGAAATGATAAGTCCGATTCAATAGTTTTAAATAGTTTTATTTCATTGGTTGAGGCGTTAAATATTTGCTTCTAAATTCCGTTATCAGATGATTTTACCTTAGTTTCTGATAAACTTGATTTAATTTGATTTTTATCTTTAACCTTTTTTTCTTACCAATTGTACATCATTTATGTTAAAACTTAGAAAAAAATTATTCTGAAAATAGCACGGAGTGCTCTTTAAGCTAGTAAGCTGATGCGAACAGTTTGAAGTATTTCAATAAAAGCAACTTAGCAATTACAAATTTCAGTTCTCCCTCCCTTGACTATTCCTAGCTATGACTTTTTGAGTTCATTTCATACTTTGCATAACTATAGCTTCATTCACAAGTTAGATTATAGTTTGATTTGCAAAATAAGGCACGAAGTGGGCTCATGAATTGTTTTGCTATATTATGTTGTTGTTGTGGTTGGTGTTTTTCTTCCTGTTATGAAAATATCGCTTTTCTCGTTCACTAATGGACCAATTGCTTTAAAATTTTCAGTGGATGAAGATTGCATTTTTCGCTAGAGGACTTTCATTGGAATTTGTTCCTAAATTTTCTATGAAGCTTATGAGATCTAATATTTCATCCAAATTTTTGCAATATTTTATTATTTTTCATAAGAACACGGATTTTAATCCGGAAGCAATCTGACAACTTCATTTGTTAAGAAAAATAGCCCATCAACATATCTTTTGATTCGATTTATTCAGGGAAGGACTGCTTCGAGCCAATGACTGTTTTACCTCATGGTGAGGTGACTTGCACTTCTTACGATGGCGCTGTCGGGTCCTCGTGTGAATTAAGATGCACCGATCCTAAATACGAGATGGTGCGTCCTATGAATTCGATTGTTACATGCTTGCCAACTGGAGAATGGGACAAGAAATTTCCATGCTGTCAAAGTAAGTTTATTTTTCTACACGAGGTAAAGTGTGTAGCCCTATTCCTGATTATGTTGTTCATATTTTTTGCTTTAATACTATCTCGGTAATAACGCGTCCGACATAGAATGTACCGTATTTTATACACCATTGGGCGCACTTTCTCAAAAATCGATCGGTATGGTCGGATAGTGCGTTTAATTGTCTAGACCAGTGGTTCTCAACCTTTTTTTTCTTGTGGCCCACTTCCGTTGCACAAAAATTCTGTGGCCTATTAACTTTCAAACAAAACATAATTAATATAAGCATTACCATTTAGTAGCTTAGAACAGCATTATCATTCATTGCTACTACAATCGAAGTTTAAACAATTTATCAACAACTCTTGTGATTTTTAATATGTTTGTGGCCCATCTGAAAATGGTTCCGTAGCTCAGCAGCCTTATATCCCGTAGAATACGATAGATAATGCGGAAGGCACTCAGTTCAATACACTATATCCTACTGCGCTCTGTATAAAAATATTTGTTCATAATTCTCAGAGTGCGACAAAGCCGCTGATATTGTGATTGTTGTCGATTCTTCTGGTTCAATCACGAGAAGCGACTACGGGAAAATGAAGAACTTCATAGCAAACGTTATTGGGTGAGTTTGGTGTGATCATTTTTCCTACACGGCGCTTTCTTTCTTTTTAAATGAGGCGTTTCGGCCGTGTTTTGGCAACGAGAGACCGTGGTCTGCAAACAAAATAGAAGTTGCCTCATCAACACGACATATATTGTACCAAACTTTTGCAATGACAATTCAAAGAACTCCTAAATAAATTGTGAAATTTCAGGTTTGCTTCGGTCTCGGGCCCGCAAATTCAGTTTATTAGTCGGGCTCGGATCGAGTCGGGTTTAATACCCAAAGACCTGGGTCGGGCAGGGTTGAAATTTTTGGGCTCGAACTTATCTCTACTTTGGACTAGCGGCTACTGTCAGATAAAAAGCTAGTATTTATTTAAAGAACCGAAAGCATCCCAGATCTCGAGCCTAGTAAAGTAAACGCCGTAACTGCTCAAATAACGGCGCTCCAGAAGTGTGTGTACCAATATGGAGGTGACTGATTTTGTTCGCCCACTTTACATCAAGTTGTGTAAAGCGACTAAAACCTATGGGCATGAGGTATATTCACTTGGCTAACACAGATAGTCCCCGAACTCGTAGAACTAAAATAAGGAAAAATTGGAATAAAATTATGGCTTAACCCTAACCTGGTACACACCTACGGGAGAACCAAATAATGCCAAACAAAATGTTATGTAAAATTTCAATGTATTTAAAAAGCAAATCTCTATGACGCAGGAAATAATTTCCAAAACACGCGTTTAGTTCTTATCAACGTTTACTATTTTCCCTTGCCGTTTAGGGTATTGTATTTGCGCAAGACTAAATTTTTTCTCAAAAAAATGAAAGTTCGGGTTGTATTGTATTGGGTCCTATTTTTATTTGGCGTTATTTGAGCACTTACAGCGTTCATTTTCTCACCACATTTGTTGTCAGCGTTATTTAAGCAGTTACGGCGTTTACTTCGAGAGGGCCCAAAAAGGCCCAACCCAAATTAGTTTCCTGCATTATGATCGAGAATATCAAATTTTGTTACCGCCCTGTTTAAAATTATTTGGTGCTTGGATTAAAAGTACAAAACCCAAACAGTGATAGCAAAAGAATAAATTCGTTAACGTCGAAGAATCAAAACAAATTCGGACAATTTACTTAACATTAATAACCAAATGACCAATCTATAAAACCTTGGTCCATAGCACCGGTTCTCAATCGGTGGGCCACGGCCCACTTCTGGGCCACAGAAACATTACCAGGTGGTCCAAAAACCTATATAAAATTGCTGGAGCTATTGATAAATTAGTTAAACTTTGATTAAATGGTGATGCTGTTTCTTGCTACTGAATGGTAATTCTCCTTTTAATTATAAAACTTGAAGTGTCTATCTTTGAAAAAAATTTTTCTTGTAGTTTTCCCCTTGCATGAGAAAAGTAGTGTGCCACAGATATGTTTTTGTGCCACAAAAGTGGGCCACAGAAGAATAAAGGTTGAGAACCACTGGGACTCTAGAGATATGTAATAAAATTAATTTAAAATTTCCAGATCTTTTGAAGACGACAAGGTTCAATTCTCGGCAGTCCGATTTGCATCAAATGTGGACACCAGAAACAAAATACTGTTTGGAGAGTATGGCATATCTGACATGGTGGAAAAGGTCGAGCTACTTCCGGGTCCAGGAGGAAGTAAGTTCATAATCAATACTTGAACAGGGGTGTGCAAGCTTCGGTCCACGGGGCGAATGCGGCCATGCGTTACCTCTGATTTAATCTTGCTGACAAGGGTCGCGAATTTTATATTTCACATTCATTTTTGAGTAGACTATTTTAAAATTATGCTTTACAATACATTTCTAATAAAAAGGATATTTTTAGCCACATTTCCGCTTAATATCTTCATAAGAGATGCCCATCAAATAATTATAGGGACCAACTCGATTAAATACACCCTGTGCGAAAATCTGACATGGAATTTGAATTCGAAATTTTATACCTACGGTGCCAATCATCAAAGTCTAAATCTTGAACCACAATATGAAGGCGTGAAACGGTTGTTTAACACAAATAACCACCCTATTATTCAACCCCATAGAAACTGCTCTTGGAGCCGCTCTCTCCTACACAAGGACGGCAATGCTGAGACACCACAACAGAGCAAAAGTGCCCGACATGGTCTGGGTAATAACGGATGGTGACGCGACAGATTCAGTCAAGAAGGCGGCAAGATTACTCAGAAGACAAAAAGTGGAGGTATTGAAAGATGTTTATAAATTTTTATGTCATGTTTTCACGCTTTCACTTAAAAAAAGATTTATGCAAGAGAAATTTCAATGACGATGCCAACATGATCAGACTTTAAAACTGCTAGGCCACCGCGAATAATGTCGTTTTTAACGGTCTTGAATAATTTGAAACGAAATTCCATGAATATGGCAGATTAGATAACGATATTATTAAGCTGTCATGCCTAATACAGTTATGTGAAAGAGGAAAACCACTATTTTTTCAATAAAAAATTGCCTAAAAGCAAGGTCCCGAGCACTCAATCAATCAGACATACAAAAGCTTGATTTATGAGCTACTTATTGACGAACACTAAAGTTATAAGAGTTCCTCGATCTTTCGAGAACTGTGGCGTAAAGCTGCGCTTTGATCAATATCGATCAATTTATTAATAAGATACATCAAGCAGCTCTTGTCAAATGGTCAGAAAAACACCTATGATGTATAGGGATTTCCACACAACTGAAGTTCATCGAAAAAAAAATCTTTGGGCATAAACTTTTTTGTTCAGTGTAGGTACATCGACAGTAATTGCAAATAGATAAATTAATATTTCCCTCTTCATTTTCAAGATTATCGCACTTGGAATCAAACAGCCTGGAGAACCTTTATCCATTAAGCAACTAGAAGAAATAACTGGCAACCCTGATAACGTCATCGAAGTAAAAGGAATGCAATCGCTCAAAGAGGAATTGAGAGGCCGAATCGTTGGAAAAATCTGTAAATTCTCATGTCCTCATTGTGAGTAGATTATGATATCTCCATTTTGGGAAGCAGCGGTTCCCAACCGGGGGACTGTGGACTTCGTCGCAGTAAAATCAAAATAGCTCATGCCAGATTATTTAGAAAGCCAAAGTTGCAACTGTATAACGTTTGATCACTGCTATATGTCATAGCGAGTCAGCACATAAAAGCGTCTCTTCTATATAAGGTGAAAATATTCAAAATTACACTATAACTTGACGCCATATAAAACTAATTCAAAAGACTATGAAACATCCAATAGTGGGCAATGCATAACATAGAGCAGGGGTGTGCAACCTGTGGTCCGCGGGCCAAATGCATCCCTGGAGGGAAAATTTTGCGGCTGGCGGAGAAATGCTAGTTATGAATGATGTGCGTCCTGCAAAATTAGTTTTTAATTCAATCTGATATATGCGGGTAATTCCATTCCCTTTGCGTTGGGAAACCTATACCTAAGTCCAATTTATTATCTATGCCTACGAATTTACAATGCCAACAGATATATTGCGGTTTTGCCCAGTTATTTCTATCTGGCTCTCCTGTATTAAAGGATGCACACCCCTGACATAAAGCGTTAGATTTGTTTAACCAACGTTACACAAAGATTTCAGAAATATTATAAATTTATTTGAATAATTAATTTTTTTAATTAACAGATCCTCCAACTACGCCACCGCCACCACGTGAGTATAAGATTGTTTATTGAATATTGAAATGCAGGGTCTCCCAATTCTCAGGTCGTTTGAAACATATTTCAGAGAAAACATTGCTTTTGTGAAAAGCGTCATAGTTTACTGAAACTTTTGGTTACAATTATACACAATCATTCAGAGTTCAGAGTTCGGAAATAATTGAGAAGTTTATGGCAATTCGGAATTAGATAAATTGCGGTCCAAAATAATATAGTAATCAAGCTATCTTCGTGCCCAAACTTCTCAGCATGGAATAATAATGATCAAACGGAAATAAAAACACAGAATTGGGGAGGGGGCAGGGTTTCAAGCAGTACTCAAAGATTATTCAATGAAATTCATGAAGCCCCTAACATGGGAAACGTGAGGAATTATAGAATAAACTAATGTTGGGAAAGACTTTCTAATCCCTGAGGTTGTATCGAATCAACCACTGAGTTAATGACTTGAGTTGATGATGAGTTGGAGTTATTTAATTTATATGACTTGAGTGGCTTCAAGATTTTGATGAATGGTGAATCGATTTGTATTCTAGTTGAGTCAATTATTCTTTGGGCCCTCCCGACAGGAAGGGAAGTCAGAAAATCTGAAGTTTCCAATTGCCGAGTTAGTTCGCTAACAACGTGAATTTTCAAACCTGGTCCAAAAAGCGTTTCAAGCTACGAAAAATTGCTGTGTATGACAGGAAAAATTCTCTCTCACATTTCAAAGGGTGGAGGTTTCGACCCCTAAAACCCCCCTGGCTACGCCTCTAAATGGGACAGCCAAGATTTATCAAACTTATATTTATATGAATTATTTATTTTCACAGCCAAATGTGATCCTAACCCACCCCCACCGCCGACTGGAGGTTCTGTAAATTGCGATAGCGATACCGCAGATATTGGAACGAAATGCGACTTCGTTTGCAAACCAGACTCTCAGCTCGAAGGACCCGAGGACGCAGTCTGTGAAGAAGATGGAAAGGGAGGTGCAAGATGGAGCCAAGAAGCCAAGAAATGTGTCAGTAAGTCAACCTGTTAATTTATTCCCAATTTCATATTGTAAGCGGCAGATGTAGAATTTACTGGCCCGTAATAAAGATACCGAGCCCAAATATACCTTGCTAAAGGTTTCACATGTTTTTACTTTTTTTGCAAAATTATTATTTTTTTTTTACGGTTGTTTACAGTTTTTGCGTGTTTTTTACAATTATTTGGTAGTTTTTCACTGACAACTTGGTGGGAAAAGTAGTGTTGCCTTTAGGTAGGAACATGCTAACTTTTTTTCGTAGCGTGGTCGATAAATAACGAATAGAATTATTTAAAATCGGGTTAAAACTCATTGCCCACCCCCCTATTTAAGCTAGACGGACAATGTCGAATCACAACAAAACAGTCCTTCTAACAATAGAAACTTTAAATTGAAGCCAACATCGTAACAGCAATCAGCCAAAAATCATAGCTTTTAAAAAAACGTTGTGTTGCAAATATTGTCTTAAAACGCCATGCCCTTTTTGTGTATTGTACGGTTGTAGTCATCCTAATATATGGGGTCTAAAAAGTCAGAGGAATTTTATCGATATCATATATTGTTTTGGCTCTCACAGATGTATTAAATGAAAGAAAAATAGTCAAACAATTCCTGAATAAAAAAACACACCTGGTTAAGATATATTGAGAACGGACTTCATAACAAAATTCAAATTGTAACAGGACTTTATCGGCACCTTGTATTCATTGATCAACGTAACATGTTTAAAAGAGAACGCTATGCCTTTTCACGTATTGTACGATTGTATTTATATTTTTAATACGCAATCAGAGTTATTTTTGATTTTATATTTATACATTGAATCATTTTGTCGCATGCGCGTATCACGAGTAGGGCTGGGCATTTCGAATCAAATATTCGAAACTAATCTAATAGTAAATTATTTAAATCGGTTTAAAGCAACTTTTCGAATCGCCCGCCGCCTTCTTGTTTTACACCCTTCGCCAATGGTCGAGGTAAATTTCTCTATTTTTTTTTCATTTAAGCCATAGTTTTTCAACACATTTTTGACATATGACTCTTTGTTGTAATGAGGTATTGATGAAAACCTGTTTTTTTTTTTATTGTCAGTGATGTATTCTATGTTTTCAGTAATTTATGTGTATGGAGGACCTAAAATAATAAGAAAGTTACATACAATTTCATACCTTCCAAGTATTCGAGATTCGAATCGATTCGAAACAATTATTCGATTTGATTCTAAAATCATCAGGTATTCTAAAATGTCCAGAACTAATCACAAATGAACGCGCGACTGAATCTAATACCAATAGACAAAGGAATTGAACAAAATACTTATATTAATTTTAAATGTATTTTTGTCTTTAAAACAAGTCGACTCACACTAATACAACCTATTCAATTATACCACCGTATTATTTCTTCCTATAGAAAAATGCAAAAAGCCTCCTCCGCCAACCTACGGTACCGTAAAATGCAGTAACTTGGACAACAAACTAATCGTCGGTTCATCTTGCACATTCAAATGTAACGAAGGATATCAAGTTGTTGGGAAAAGAGAAACCGAGTGCGAAAAGGACGGAACATGGTCAGAAAAGGCACCAAAATGCGAACGTAAGTGAAGTATTTACCCTATGTGAGACCTTATAGATATTTTATTTTTTTAATATGGGATCTTTTGTACAAAGTCCCCGCCAACGCTCCAATTAAGAAAATTAGTAATTATTCAGTTAGAGTTTGGGTTAAGAATGCAAATTGCGCTGAAAATTCATATATTTGAATCATTCTTAATCCCAACTCTAACTTCAACGCCAGGCGTTTCCACAAGTTTAGAATCATATCAGAAAGTATATATTATTATTAAATGTATAATTGTTCAAATATAATCAAATCTCTCTCCGAAACGAGATTGTCATTGCTGACCATCCGTCACACTCTTCACAAATTGACGCTCTAGATCCCGGTTCTGCGACATTTTGAACAACGATATTATATTCAAATACACGGGTGTAAATAGTCAAATAATAAGTGAATTTCACAAGTGTTACGTGAAAGACCCTCAAGCGTTCTACGTCATATTGTAATTACGCGTTTTTTCGATTGACATATTTTATATTAATCTAATATACATGAAAAATTTGTGCAGGGATTTTTTGATTCTCTGAGATGTCTCATCAAGGTTCTGTCCCACCAAAAAGGTTTAAAACAACAGTACTGGAATATCAAAACAAATTGAATAGGTTTCAGCTACATTCCTAACATTGCTGTATCTACTGCGGTATTCAATAAGGCCATAATTTTATTCCGATTTTCCCTATTTTAATTCTATTACAAACCCGGGGAATATATGTGTTAGCCAATTAAATATACGCCCTGCCCATGGGCTTCAGTCTCTTTACACAACTTTATGTTAAGTAGACAAACAAAATTAGCTACCTCTATATTGGTACACATACTTCTGGGCGCAATTTAATTTGCTGCGTCTATGTATATTTATGTTTTTGATACAGACCTAAAAGGTCTAAAGTAGTATACGAATTAACTAGTGAGTTGTAAATCCTAATCACACATTTTCTATTTCAGCTCTTTGCAAGCCACACCCACCACCAGGACCAATCAATGGCGAAGTTGAATGCAACAACGAAAAAGCAATAATCGGAACTCGTTGTGATTTCGCTTGTAAGGTTGGATACTCGCTCCAGGGATCAGAGAAAACAATCTGCAAGAAAATTTCCAGTGGAAAAGCTGAATGGAGCCATAAGGCACCAACATGTACCAGTAAGTGAAAAAAGATTACATTTATCAATATCGATTGGGTCCTAAACTACCGACTACTTCTTTTCCTTCTATGCTTTTGTATCAGTGGATTCGTATGCGTGTAATACTATGATGGTGTGCAAGAGTGAAAATACCTACCCCAAATGATTTAGAACAAAGGTTTGCAACCTGCGGCCCGGGGGCCAAATGCGGCCCACAAAGAAAAATGGGTGGCCCGCGGAGAAGTGCGAATTTTGAATTGTGTGCGGCCAGCGAAGCGTGTCTTTAATTTAGTTTAATCTAGTACGTGTAAATATTTTTACTTATTTTGCGTTGCAAAGCTCCTACCTAAGTGCACTTATTATTTATGTCTATGACGTTACAACTTTTTTTGTGCCTACAGCTACTAGAAAATCTATGTTCGATAAAGGTACGTCCCGCGGTTTCACCCAGTTATTTGAAATCTGGCTCTCTTGTATTGAAGGTTGCACACCCCTGATTTGAAGTCTTGCTGCATACTAACTTTGATGTATATATTAGGAAGTCTGACCTTGGCCATAGCAAGCTTGAATATTTGTGTTAGTTGTGCAGCAAGACTCTTGAATCACATAGAATAGTTATTATTGTATCTTTTGTACCGAGACCTCGCTAAATAAATAATCATCAATAATTAAAAATAGCAAATTAGTAATTATTCAGTTAGAATAAAGGTTAGAAATGCAGATTGTGATAGAAGTTCATTTTTTTAAAATCATTCCTAACCCCTACTCTGACCCTGTTATTTAAAAACATGGCGGGGGTGCTTTTCTCAAATTTTACATTTTGCATTAGTGGTTGGAGCTTTGTACAAAAATTCTTATTAGTATATACGGCACAAGCCCTAAAACTCAGGGTCGAAGTGAGTCACAGTCGAGCAAGTCACAGCAGATTTAAGTCTAGAGTAAAATTCAAATAATTTAAAAAATTCGAGTTACGAGTATGGCTTGGCATTTCAAAACATCTGATGATTTCAGAATAAAACTGAATATTTTTTTTGGAATATAATCGAAACTCGAATACTTGGAAGATATATAATTGTATGTGGCATTTTATTGCAATGGATCCTCCAGATAAATAAATTATTGAAAATATAGAACCCACCATTCAACAAACAAGATGGCGGATAATAATTTCGAAATTCAAATTTACAATTTGATTCAATTCAAAATGCCAGTCTTAGGTACAAATCGATTCGACACTATATTAGTCAAAACCGGGGCTACTAAGTCGTATCTGTAGTTTGGTGTATTTTCACTACATCCGGAGTTCGAGTTCGGAGTTCGTGTTTTTAAACTCCGGAGGTGAAGGTCGGAGTCCAAAATTTGGTGTTACTCCTAGACTGAGTCTGAATTTCAGACTTTCGATGACGATAAAAAAATTAAAAAAAAATATAAAAATTTCCTCTCCAACTGGAATCGGTAGCCAAGTTTCTGTTGAAACATTTATTTAAATGTCTCGAGACAGTTCTAACCTTTAACTAGGTCGAGTACAATTTAACTACAAGAAATGCTGACTTAAAATCTTATATAACAGAAAAATGCAAGAAGCCAGATCCTCCAACCTATGGTACCATCAAATGTGACGATAAATTAATCGTGGGATCGAAATGCGAGTTTAAATGTGAGGAAGGATACGAAATGGTTGGAAAACCAAAGACGATTTGCGAAAAAGCTGGAACGTGGAGTGAAAAAGAACCAAAATGCATACGTAAGATATTTTGTATACGTTTTCATACATCCACTACATATAAGACCCTGTAACAGTAGACATAGTGATACTACTTTTGGAGCATGGGGATCTTTCCAATTTTGACAAATTTAAGTGTTATCTATTAGGGATGGAAAATAAAAGCGGTACAACTCGTGCTATAGTAATAGTTTGAGAAAGATCTAACAGTATACCTCAACCTATAATACTAGCTCAAAGTAAATCTAACGTGTTATACTTTACGCTATATTACTGTCTTGAGGTTGATCCCACCCTTTTTTTGGCGGTCCTCACTCTATGGTAGCAACGGATGGAGACTTCTTAATACAAGAGAAACTTCGTAAATGTTCTAACATTCGCTAACTCACCCAATCGGCATATCAAAGACACACGTCTAATAGAAAACAAAAAGCGAATAATAAATATGAAATGAGTTTTGTGTAAGCTTTATATCGAGGCTTAAAACCCAAAATGATGAAAATTCGAAAGAGTTGTTTTGAGAAATTTTGTTTTTTAACTTCTGTAACATTTTGTCGAAATACTTTGGTTAATATTGCTCCAAATTACGACTCGATACCAGCTTACTTATTTTCATGTATTATCCCGGAATAAATTTATTTCGAAATTTCAACATTCGCTATTTTGTCTTAAATTTCACAATTTTAAATCTCGCAAAATTTTTTTACAACAGCAAAATGCACGCCACACCCCCCACCGAAACCAGTGGATGGATTTGTTGATTGCGATAACGTCGTTGCAACCGCCGGAACAATCTGTCAATACAAATGTAAGAGTGGACACAAGCTAATTGGCTCAGAGAAGACAGTCTGTGAAGAAACAGCCAGAGGTGTCGTAGAATGGAGCCACAAGGCACCAACGTGCAAAAGTAAGTAAGATTATCGTTGTAACAAATGGTACTTCATGTGTGTACCAATATGGAGGTAACTAATTTTATTTGCCTGCTTTACATCAAGCTGTGTGAAGCGACCGGACAGGAGGTGTATTCACTCGGCTAGCACAGACAGTTCCCGAACTTGTAATAGAACTAAAATAAGGAAAATCGGAATATAATTATGGCTTAACTCTAACCGGTACAGATACTACGGGGGTACCTTGTTTTGGAATGTGAAAAAAAGTCTTTATCATACATAGAATTTTTTCGTAGCTCAAAACGACCACCAAGACCCTTGAAGACTCTCCAGCTGCTACGGTCTGACTTGGCAATTATAAATTTCGAAACCACCTCCTAATGAATCCAATGAATTGTCTTTTGTGTCATTGTTTAAAAATTCTATACTAACATATTGAACAATATTTACAAATAAATATTCATACATATTAATCACTTTTGTTTACTGAACAGAAACTTGCGAAAAACCAAAAACAATAGACCACGGTACAGTCAAATGCGACAAACCAGACAAATCATTAATTGAAGGAGCCGTTTGCGACTTCAAATGCGACGATGGTTTCAATATGAAAGGACAGAAAAATGCGATATGTGAGGCTGATGGAACATGGAGTGCTAAGCCCCCAACTTGTGAAAGTAAGTGAACATTTTTTACCGTATTTTATGCGCGTGTAAAAATTTGATAATATCAATGTTAGGAAGTCCCAGGTCATTGAACTGAATCAGTGGCTGCTTGAAGAGAGCCTTGTTTAGAACTAAAGATGTAAAAATTAGAAGAAAGCTCAGTTCATCTGTCCAGTTTCGAGTGTTTCAGGGGTGGTAGATATTTGGTGTAGGGACACATGTCGAAATTAGCGAGAGGAAAAATTCGTGTATGGACACACGTCCAACTTAGCGAGGGGGAGGGTGTTTGGAATTTTAGGGGGGAGTAGTGACACATGTCGAAATTAGCAAGAGAGAAAATTCGTGTAAGGACACACGTCCAACTTAGCGAGGGGGAGGGTGTTTGAAATTTTAAAGGGATTTAGGGACACATGTCGAAATTAGCGAGAAGGTGGGTGTTTGAAATTTTATGAGGGGGGGGGGGGGGGGGTAGGAGACCACTAACTTAACACTAAACTGTTTATTTCCTATAGAACCAAAAGAATGCCTGAATTGGACTAAATTTGAGAACGGAAAGATGGATTGCAGACCGAAGAAAAAATTCGTTGAAGGAACCAGATGCGATTTTACATGCGACGATGGCTACGTTATGATTCCCGGATGGAAAAAATACGCAATGTGCAACGCTAGTCTTGTCAGTACTGAAGTCGGTTTGAAGACAGAGTTACATTGGACAAACAATTTACCGTGCTGCGGAAAAGGTACCGTTTATCATTAAAAGTTAGATGTGGTAATAAGTAACGTCTTTATTACCCAAATAATCCTATAATTCTGGGTTTGAACTGTGTAGTTCTGTATTTCGTACATGTTCTATAATAAATAATCATTTATCTTGAAATCAAAAAAAAAAATTAGTAACTGTTTTTAATTACTGATATGGTACTTTACTGTCGATAAATCTTAAACTAACAGGTCGCCGAGAAAACATTTTATGCCATCATATTGTAGCCATCCTCGTTTAGGGCAATGTGCTATGGTCAATATTTCGGACATTCTAAAATTGCTACTTCGCCTTTGCTTTGCTTGGAATGACGATGTGAGAACGCCAAATTAAGAACGAAGCGGTTACAAAATTCTTTATTCTTTAAAAGAAATCCAAGTTTAAATTTTTAGCACTTTATAAACCTAACCTGTTTCTATTTTTTATCAGTCCTCAAATATCGCAAAAAAACTTCTGTCACAGAACTTTTTTCTCATATAAAACACAAAAGATTTTGCAAAATGGCATTTTGTGCTAAACTTTAGAAAATATGTCACTCAAATGTAATGAAAAAAAAACTTCAAACTATTCTATTGTAGTAAAATTGCACACACCAAACCACAATATTTTACATCATTTATTGTCGTCATGGCAATAATGAAAAATAAAATTCATTTTCTCAGTGACGTGTAGCAAGGACGCTAAAAAGGATCTCATAATCGTCATCGATTCTTCGGGATCAATTAACCCAGTCGGAGGTCCGGACAATTATTCGAAAATGAAAATATTTCTTGGCAGTTTGATTGAGTGAGTTACGTTAAGCTATATCATTCATAAGCGGTTTTGAGTGTATGCGAGTGTCTTATTTTCTATTATTTCCGCTGTCACAAAAGTGGGCAATTTTTTCTCCGCTCCCGTAGTATGTGAACCAGGATGGCGGATACCGGAACATAGCAGGTTGTGTACCAGGTTAGGGTTAAGCCATAACTTTATTCCAATTTTCCTTATTTTAGTTCTATTACGAGTTCAGGAACTAGCCAAGTGATTCCCGTTGTATTTGTATTATGGCCTAACCCATTACATATTTATTTTAGTCGACGATTCGTTAGTTTCATTGATAATTTTCACAAATTTATATCCATGAAAATGGGCCAATGGCCGAATGAAACACCGGGCCCGCAGGCCGTAATTTGCCCAACCCTTCGCTAGCATCAGGTATATACTTACAACTTTTATTTCGTTAGTAGTCGGCGCGGCGGTGTGGCTCATCGTGCTAATCGTGCTAATCGTTAGAAACACCCTCGCCACCGCACACCTGATTACTCTGCGTGGGTTCGCAGGAACTGGGGAACACCGCTGAATTGATTTTTTGTTTTGCAGTGGCTTCAAGGGAGACGGATTCCGTTTTGGTGTTGTAAGATTCAACTCCGTGGTTGAAAAAAAAGACACAATTTTCCTCGACCAATATGTTGGAAACAAAGCAGGGATTAAGAAAGCTATCATGAATTTCAAGGGACCCGGTGGAAGTGAGTATATCAAACTTTTGCTCTAGCGGGCTTAGTAGCTGTAGAATCGAATCGACTTGTGAATTATTCGAATCGGTTTAGACCAGGGGTGTGCAAACTGCGGGCCAAATACGTCTCGCAAAGAAAAATTGTGCGGCCCGTGGGGAAAAATAAACAAATATCACTACGCGTAATATTTAAGTTTTCGGTTTTACGCCTTTTGTGTTTAGAAAACCTTACGTTAGCCGAAGCAATATTTTTAAGAGAAGAGTTTCCGTAAGTTTGATTTTTCGTACCTTTAGCCTTTCGTAGGTAAAGTTTCTAGGTGCGGCTTGCGGGGTTGGTGGTATCTGGCCTCCCGTAATAAAGGTTGCACACTCCCATTTCAAATCGCCGCCATCTTGAATCAAAGTGAACCCCTTATGTTTTTTTTGAAGCCATATTTTTAAAATACAATTCTGACATATGACTCATATCTTACCAGTTAGTCATTGCTGAAACATGGTTATTATTGTATGTGTATACTAAGTGACCTGTCTGTGTGGAGAATCTATATTTCAGTAACTGGTGTGACTGGAAGACCCATCACAATAAAAAGTTACGTACAATTAGACATTTTCCAAGTATTCGAGATTCGATTCGATTCTTAAATCAATCAAAAAGGCTCAGCCCTAGTTGTAACGTTTTTTGTCTTTTGCCAGAGTTTTTCAACCTCTCTTCCCCCCTTCATAAATTTATACAGTAACACTTTCTATAATTTGCATACAGAGTTTTACTAACACTAATAACAAAACGACTCCCAATTCTATGTTTTTCCAATAATGATAAAAACCTATCTTTCAGAAACATACACCGCAGCGGCAATTGATTACGTTCGTAAGAAGGTATTAGCAACCGGAAGAAAGGATGTTACAGACGCAATCCTAGTAGTGACTGATGGAGCAGCCAGTGACGTTGATAAACTTCCGGCGGCGATAAAAGCCATTAGAGATAAAGGAGTTGATGTAATTAACATTCCTATATCTAGTTACTTTACGCTTGAAGTGTGAAAGTACCTGAAACCACTGAAAATTTATGTACCAAAAAATAATAGTAATATAAGATAGGATAACTTTGCACCAAAAATAATAGAAATATAAGATAGTATAACTTCGCACCAAAAAATAATAGAAATATAAGAAAGGATAACTTTGCACCAAAAATAATAGAAATATAAGATAGTATAACTTCGCACCAAAAAATAATAGAAATATAAGAAAGGATAACTTTGCACCAAAATATAATAGAATATAAGATAGGATAACTTTGCACCAAAAATAATATAAATATAAGATAGGATAACTGCCCAGAGAAAAGTACGTCTGAGTAGGAATTCTTTGCATTTTAATAAGTAATCTCTCTTTGCTCAGAGTTGGGTTTCTAATGTAAAATAAGTGAAAAAAAGTAGTTATTTCCATAAACACACTTATAGAACGCCAAATTTCATACCGAAAGAAATGCATTGCCTTCATTGATATAGTTTCAGTAGCTCTTAGTATTTCAATAAATACTTTTTCTCCGAGATGTTTTGTAATTGAAATTTTATTTTTTATTTTTCAGACTTTTGCTCTTGCTATCGGCACACAAGTTGGTGAAACAGTTGACATAATCTCTGGAACTGAAGACAATAAGATAATAATCAATGATATGGATGGTCTTACAAAAGAATTAAAGGATAAAATCCTTAGCAAGTTCTGCTCTAATTCATGTGAAGGAAAGTAGACGAAGATTGGGACTGACTCTGGGTTTCCCACGAAAATCCATCAAATATTATTATGCTTATAGACTTGGTATTATTGACAAAAAAACTAAGCAGATGAAAATGAGGTTAAAATGTAACTTTGGTGCTTGATTTTCTATATCCTTATTCGAAGAGAACGCATGAAATACTCCCTTAGGAAAATATAAACTGTATCCCTAAAGACTCATATAAAGTGATGCTTTTTGTTTTATTTCACTGGTAATATGGCCTCGTTTTTATATTATGACGTCATTTTATTGTTATGTCACCTCACCTTTATTATGACGTCATCTAAGGTGTTATGTGACCTCACCTTTAATATGATGTCATTTTTATTGTTATGTGACCTCACCTTTATTATGACGTCAATTTTACTGTGTCGTCCAATATTTATATCATTGTTCCCACAGTGAAGTCCAGACTACTCAGTCTTTACTATTTCGTGAAAAGAAGAAGGGAAAACGGTTTTTAAAATCTTGCGTTTTTGTCTATGATACCAAGCTGATTATTTTATATTTACAGTGTTTATGCCCAATAGAATATTCAGATTCCATGATTTGGGTCTGGTGGATTTTCGTGGCAAATATATAGGATTTGATTTACTAATTAACACATTTGATCTGTTTACTTATAGGATCAATTGTCTTTGTTTTTCATGACAACACCTACGTTCTTTGCTCATACTCAGCCATATATGTGTCTCTTACATGCAATAATATTTAGTATGGACATTAGTTGCTTTAGTATAGCTTTGTTGCGATGTTTAATGCTAACATTTTCAATTGTGTGGTTAGTATAATACAAACCCTATTTAAAACCCTATGATATTTTATAAGACAAATGAACGACATTTATTTCTATCATTATTTGTGTATTCGATACTAAAAAGTACATAGAAATATTGTTTATATGGAGAATACTGCAATAAAACGTATAAAAATTGTTATTTGTGTATTTGTTCTGGATCGAGATACATATGAAACGTTGAGCAATTTGTCACGTGATCATTTGAAGTGGGATTCATCGTATGTTCTGAGTTGGGATAGCTATAAAACTTTAGGTAAATAGTTAAAGTAGGCATATGAAGTGGGATTCATGGTATTTTCTGTGTTAGGATAACTTTAGGCAAATAGTTAGGCATATGAAGTGGGATTTATGGTATTTTCTGGGTTAGGATAACTTTAGGCAAATAGTTAAAGTAGGCATATGGAGTGGGATTTATGGTATTTTCTGGATTGCGATAGACTAAAATTTAATGTAAAAACATCACATGCATTAATACTATAAAGCTGCAAAATGATTAGTTGTGCCACTATAGTGTATAGCGTAATGCTTTACGCCGTATGTCGCCTACACCAGTGATTCCCAAAGTGGGCGATATCGCCCTCCGTTGGGCGAAAACGACACAGAAGGGGGGCGAAAAAGTCGAAGGGGGCGATAGGGGGGCGATTTCGCGAAACGTGTTTTTGTTCAGCACATCGTGCACTTGATTACTGTACTCTGCGTTCTTTCGTAGGTTTGATTCACGTGGACGATTATCACACGCGAAAGGATTGCTGGACTGCTATCCGCAGTAAGGTACGGTAGTTTGCGAAACCCAGTGGTCGGCAAAATACGGCCGGAGTAAAGTAATCTGGCCCGGGACGCTTCACTGAATGTGCTTTTCCCCGACCTTTGACCCCGGAAAATTTTCTCTATACTTTCTAATTTTAAAAGTTTCGGTGCTTATTTTAAGATTGGTTTCGCGAGTTGTCGCCTGTAACATGAGGTTTTTGTTTCAAATTATCATTCTAATTCATACCATTCAACAATCTGTTTTTAAAAGTACCGATAAAGCATTTTAGCCCAGTCTATCACAGCTATTTCTACACTCATATTTGATTACTGGAATTAAACTGAAACTCCTAGGAAAACAAAGTGATCATTGAATTATCTGCTTTATATTTAAATTTCCGAAACACAACTAAAAAATAACGAATAGAATTCAAAAACGCGAAAATGAGGTGTATTGTTTACGACCACGCCTGAAAAACTGTCTGAGTGAGAAAAGTGTCTGAGCGGATGCAAAAGGGGGCATTGTTACCGTAAGTTTATTTCTGCATCTTGCTGATTGGCCAATGTCACGAAGTAAACATGGAAGTCTATGCCCGGGGAAACATCCATTATACAGACAAAACTCCGGTTTTGACGATGAATTAATTTTTATTTATAATCTACGCTCGAAGAGTGAATCTTTTTTTTTTATGTAACAGAATTTATCGTGAGACACGTTTAGACAAAATTATATTATATCCTAACAATTTAGTGAACAGCTAGCTAGCTACTCGTTTAACGAGCCTACAATTTAATTATAATTAGACAAATGACGACTGAGTTGAGTTCATGAGTTGTCGTGTCGCAGTTTTCGCGCACTGTTCCATTTTCAACCTTCAAAAAATATGTGCGACTCGCAAAAGACTAGCAACCCTTAATTTTGCCCCGTGAGCGACATAAAATTCGCCGACCCCTGGGCCGTAGTCGATAGTCGGTCACGACTTTTTCCACATCCGAGTCCACGAAACAAAAACAAATGGCTGATTTATTCTATGGAATGGTGATCGGACTGTGGAGGCCTCGGATGAAGAACTGAGGATGAATTTTACCGAAGATCGTTATATATTATGTATTTCGGTGCAGATCATCAGGCTGTAGGGATGAATGGGATGTACGAAAATTATTGTTATAATTTTGGGAAAATTACCTTTGTTTTCATTATTTTATTGTGCAATGGGGTGAATATTTAGGGAGTTAAATGCTTTAGGGCAAGTACGCGGAAGTTTTTGAGAAGAACTTTGGATTCTTTCATTTCCGAACTCTTATATATATGGTGAAAAAGGGGTTTTCAGCCGTGCTACTATTGCTATCAAAACAACGTAATTGACTTTCCATCAGTAAACAGGTCGATTTTAGATTGTGTCTGACGAGAATGTCTTCAAATAATGAAAAACTCGATGAAAAGCACCAAGCTCATCCATCTCATTAAAACACACCATAAACTATGATTTGTCGTCCTATTTGGTCTGTAATATATTCGTTTCTGATTTTACATTTTTTTGTAGTGCCGGGGGGCGATGAAGTTGTATAAACTACTACAGGGGGGCGATGGTGCAAAAAGTTTGGGAACCACTGGCCTACACAATCAAGTACAGTTGGAGGCCTATGTCTTAGGGTTCAGATCGGATCGCTAAATTACGAGTATAGAAAAGAGTGATATCCAGTCGGAAAAGAAAATGCAAATCTCCTAATAAAGTATCATATTTTACCGAACATAAGGCTCTTTTTTTTCTGAAAATGGTTTTAGTTACAGGGTCGCCGGCGGCTTCATGGTAAGACAGTTTTAATCATGTTTCATAAATATACAACCCGCTCGTTTTTACTTCCTGATTTATCTCAATTTCCTTATTTTATTCATTTCAAATTGTTAGGTGTCAGTCTCAACTACTAAGCAGTGCTGGCAGTTTTGCACACTGGTCACGCAAAGTGTAATAATTGTTTTTAATTTCGTTGGACGGCTTCGCCTTGAACAATCCTGAACCTGAACTGAACCTGATATTTTTACGTCAATATTTAAACAAAGCAAAATCGGTAAATTATCGTTTTGCTAATACCGGTTGTGCTCCTCGTAAAAAAGTAACATTTTACGGAAAATTGCTAACTTTAACGATATAAACCGAAATGATGATAAATTGATTCAATTACTCACATCAGCACTCGACTTTATTTATTTTTGTGACTGACCAACTCTTATGATTCCAAAAAAAAATAATATCACAATCCTATATCAAATTCGATAAAAAGTATAATTCCATACTTTGTAATACTCCATAAGCAACAGAAACAATAAACTTTAAATAGAATGTCTGGCAGTAATGTATATAAACGTCATGAAATGTGATTTACAAGCTATAGTAGCAACTGAAACGTAAGTGAAACACGGTGTGCGTCACGCAGTCATTGTCGACAATCTTTAATATCGTGAGTTAGCAATAAAAACCGTTTACGTTAACGAAACTGTTGCAAATTTGATTACGCAAATTTCAGTTTCATGAGACGTAGAATTTCACTTTATTTGAAACTATTCCCAGGAACTAAAAACCGTTGTTGATAACTTTAAAATCATTCGTAATCATGGTGATAATGTGGTCAATGGAGGCCGTGATATCGATGGTTCCTATTGGACGAAAACTCCTGTAATGACATGTTTATTCCTTACACAATTCAGGTTTCAGTAATATTGTTTTTGGACACAAAATGTACCTGTGGATTATGTTTTGTTATTTTTATTATTATGCTGTTTTTTTTTTAAATATTTTTCTTCGCTTTTCTCTTCAATTACTGGACCAAATGCTTTGAAATTTTCACTGAGTAAAGATTGAATTATTTGCTAGAAGAAAATTACGTCTATTTATTTCAAAATTTCTGTAGGCACTATGAGATTCGTTTTTTGTGTGCAATGACATCATCTAAATTATTAATTGCACACCTTGTGGCGGTTCCGCGTACGCGTTAGTCGTGAAGACTGTGCTATCGGTAATCTACTGTGATATATTGCATACCCGTTATATTTTGTTTTGAACGTGTTCATATATTTGAGCATCGCTCTCTTGTTACCCTTTATTAACAAATATATGGCAAACAGTCATGTATACCGATAATGCCTGTTATGACAAACCATATTCGCTGGCAACTTTGAATTTCTCGAAATCCTGGCCCGAATGTGGTCATTGGAGGTCTTCATTACGATGCGTTCTATTGAGCTCGACTGGTAGTGGTATCTCCATTCGACACAAAAATTTATTATCCGAAATCATTTATGCATCGGACACAAAGAGGACGTGTAGATTCCATTTTTCAAATCTGATTGTTGTTGTTTTTGGGTTTGTTGTTGAGTTGTTAGTGTTGTTGTTGTTGTTGTCAAAAATCAATTTCCTCACAGTCCTATGTATTATTTTTGTAACTTCGTGTGAAATTGTCCATGCAAAACCTTGAACAGCACATTTCTAGTTTAATTCGGTAATTTTACAAGCCCAAAATATATTGTCTGATTTAGGTTCGGAAAATACCGAAAAACATTCCATTATATATATAAACAAAAACAGCGTACTAACTCCCGAATAACTCATCACTCTAATTTATATTATTTATTAAAACGAAAGATACTATTTTTACATAATTTTCATCATTTATTTGAATATTTGAACTTGAACATTGTATCATTGTATTTATTTCCACGTTATACTATTTTTATAGGACTTGCACATACTATTTTAATGGAAATAAAATTATTAAATAAAAATAATAATTTACACTTCCTTCTAAATGTCAAAAGATAATCATAAAACGAAACGTCGGTATCACAGAGTAACAGTAACATGTGCAATTGGGCAATAATTATTGCGTGGGAGAACGCAAATTATGAAGCTTTGTTTGTGCGGTTCTAACTCTTGTTTCTATTTTTATTCAAAAATCACCGGATTTGTGATGAGATATGAAATCTCTTGATAATTTTACCAATTTGATGTTTCGATGACTATTGAACAAACTACTTACAACTACAATACAACTTTCACAACTTGAGGTTAACAATTTTTCAAGCAAACACACACGATGTCGCGATTCTTGCTCGTAATCTCTATATGATACAAGCTTAATTTACTATTGGGCCAGTGAGACAGCATTGTATGCAGCAGCTGAAAAGGTCATCTGTACCAATCAGATAATATTACACCAATCACACAGTATTGTCATTATTTTTTTTAATAAAGTTCATCCTTACAGTTACATTTATTTACACTCTGATGGTTGTTTATGAAGATAATTGTCATTACCAAGTAATGAAGGTCACCATAATCCCTCTGATAATTGGCTTTTTTGTTGTTTTAATAATTGCGGGACAACTTACGAAACAATACTACTTTGTCACTACCATGTTCTGTTTATAAAAGATCGCTCATTATGTTTTCACACAATGGTATCAAATTGTATAATTACAATCCAAATACTTAAATACTATCATATTGAAGTTCCGATAACAAAAGCATTTTCAATAAATTATGATCATCCCTTGTGTTCTGTCATATATGGACAAGCAATAGTTTATCAAATATACCATTTACAATGGTCTGTATCCTGTTGATATTAAAAACAATAATTGGCTTGAATGACTTACAATGAACTATTCACCGATACTCTACTGCAGGTCTACTCAACTGGTGGACCGCGGTCCGAATCCGTACCTTTCGGGTGTTCGATTCGGACTGCGCCTAATTTTTTATTTTGAATCATTAGCCCCACTTTTGAAGCTTCTTTTTATATAATCATATTTATAGATTTAATTATATATATGAAAAGAACTAAAACGCTTAAACAATTTTGATTAGCTAATAATCATTAGTCAGCTGAGGAAGAGCGTGTTTAGGGATGCCGAAATATAATTTCTGGAAAGATCAGACGCAACTATTTTTGAAGTTTTGTATGCGGATCTTTGGTAAAAATAGTTGAGTAGCCCTGCCTTACTGAATCCATACCGCCTTAATCTTCAGTTTGTTGTTTCTGTTTGGTTGCGAAGAAAACTATTGAACAATAATTGCTACATTCGGGTTGTAATGCCTAATTTATCGCAGGTGTTGTCATGTTATGTTTTATATCAATTGTATCTGATTGAAAAATTACAATTCAAACAACCAAATAGAACTATAGTAGGTTCCGATAAAGACAGTTTTTTTAAAAAGCCATACAAAAACAAATTTTTTTTTTAAGGAACCTATGCACGATTGTCCGTATCTTTTTGATATGAAGCCTATTATTTGCCAATGGACCTTATTGACTTCCAATGAAATAACAATATATTTTTATAATATTTGTTTACCAATTCCCCTCTAGATTCATCAGAAGATTTGTTTTTACAAAGTCATTTAGGTCGTGCAATAGAAAGGTAGTGCAATAGAAAACAAACACTTTTATTGTGCTGCTTGTGCAAACACATTGATCGGTATTTGTCTTTTATCAAGCTAAAACATGCAATAACCACCAAACTTACTGAAACCTACAAAAATCTTTCTATATCTATTTTTAGTTTAAGATTTCCAATCTACAGCGGAAAAAGTGCTTCAGCAAATGTAAGCCACATTTGGCCCGCGGGCTGGGTTTGGCCCACCCTGGTATAGGTTTTGATATTTTATGCATGAGTGAGGGCACGGATTACAATAACCAAACAATAGGTAGACAACAAGAGATAAATCCTCAAATTCACTGACATAAGGGTCAAATGTCAAATACCATCACCGTAACATCATCAAAATCGCAGGCAAACGTTAAAATAATTGTATCGAATGTCTACTCAAATATTAAAAATGGTACTCCCGTAATATGTGTACCAGGTTAGAGTTGGGCCATAGTTTTATTCCGATTTTTCTTATTTCAGTTCTATTACGAGTTCGGGATTGTCTGTGTTAGCAAAGTGTATATACCCTTTGCCCATAGTCCTTTAACACAACTTGATGTGAAGTAGGCAAACAAAATTAGTTCCATCCATATTGGTACACATACTTCTGGAGCGCCAATAATTGTATCGAATCTCCTATTAAGTCTTGTGGTGGCGTTGAAAATATCTGTGATATCACGAAACAGACATATTCTCGTAGAAGAACGAACCAAATATTGCTGACCGACAGTATATAAAGCATTCCTTCGTTACTTATCACGTGGCAAACTTACGTTACAGTGACCTTGCGTAAAATTGTTTTGCCAACACGTACTGGAACCCATAAAACCGATATGACTTACTATACTTGATTTTCACGTTTCATTTTATGCTTATACGAGGAATAATTTTCGGTCTTGTGGTGGCGTTGAAAATATCTGTGATATCACGAAACAGACATATTTTCGTAAAAGATCAAACCAAATAATGCAAACTGACAGTATATACAGCATATTCTTCGTGACTTATCATCCCGTGGTAAAGTTACGTTACTGTGACCCTGCGTAAAATTATTTTGCTAGCAATCCTACTTGAACCTATAAAACCGATATAATCTATACTTGATTTTCACATTTCATTTTATGCTTATACGTTAAATAATTTTAAGTCTTGTGGTGGCGTTGAAAATAGCTGTGGTAGCACTTGACATACATATCTTTGTAAAATAACATAGTATATACTTAGTATTATCCAGATTGGCAGTACATAAAGCATATTCATTGTGCCTTAAACAGTGTGGTGAACTTAAATAACTGTGAGCCAGCGTAAAATTGTCTTGCCAGCAAGAATACTTAAACCTATAAAACCGATATGAAATATATCGGTACTTGATATTCCCATTTCATTTTATGCTTATATGAGGAATAGTTTTAAGTCTTGTGGTGGCGTTGAAAAAAACTGTGATAGCACGAAACATACATATTTTCGTAAAAGAGCAATCCACATAATGCAGACTGACAGTATATAAAGCATATCCTTTGTGACTTTAAACAATGTGGTAAACGTACGTTACTGTGATCCTGCGTAAAAGTGTTTTGCCAAAACGTGTACTTGAACATATAAAACCGATGTGAACTATACTTAATTTCAACATTTCATTTTATGCTTATACGCGGAATAATTTCAAGTCTTGTGGTGGCTAAAAATATCTATGATATCACGAAACATACATATTTTCGTCAAATAGCATAGCCTACTTAGTATAATTCGGATTAACAGTACATAAAGCATATTCATTTTGCCTTATAGCAGTGGTTCCCAATCGGTGGGAAATTTCCATCTAGTGGGAAATTTGGGAGTTGCTGATGGGGAATAGAATGCTCCTCTGAAAATATACGTACAATAACACAATTATTATATACTACACAATGAAAATCACCATATATATAAGCCATAAAGCGGAAAGAGATTTCCATTCAATTAATCTCGATTGGTTTTCGTTGCAAACCTGCTAAGGGGGGGGGGGGGGCACTCTATTTTCAAATGTCTCTGAGATATTGGGTACACATACGCTCTGATGAACAAATATCAGGCCAGCTCCTTCATTCTGATCATTTTTTAATAAAAGGTAATTATGACTAACGTAAAAAGAAATACGATCATAGTTATCTCGGCTATGTCTCATGTTTGTAAAGAAAAATTTTGAGCAACTTCTGCAATGCATTGTTTGCCCTAAGACCATCTCCAACGGTCCTATGGAGCCCAATCAAATAAAGCAACATATTTTAAATATCCATTTGCTTATCAGTTTGCTAAAAAAATCGCAAAATAAAAGCAAGATGAGATTCGACAGCAATTTCAAATAAGTTTAAAGGTGACTGCGTCTTATGCAGTTGTCCTGCGAAAAGCAAGGACTAAAAAGTCCCACACATTGGTGAGACATTGATGAAATTATGTCTGGCGGAGTGTGCTGATATTCTGCGGCGTCAAAGACCAACAGGTCTCCTTGTCCAATCAATGACATTTAATGTCATTGGTCCAATAACAATGCGCTTTTTCAGAAATAGGTTCAAACATCCAGTTCATCATATCAACAAAAAAAAAATTAAATTGATGGTACAATGTAAACTCTGATGTGTTCTTTGTAATCTTATGCGTTGAATGGCTCCATTCGATGAAGAAATATTCTTGATAAGGAAGTCAATATGTAGTGGGAAATAATAACTCAGCCTAAATCGTAAGTGGGAAATTAAGAAAGAAAAGGTTGGGAACCCCTGCCTTATAGCGTGATAAACTTACGTTATACTGTGACCCAACGCAAAAGTGTTTCGCCGGCAATCCTACTTACCTATAGAACCGATATGAACTATACTTAATTTTCACATTGCATTTTATACGGGGAATAATTTTAAGTATTGTGGTGGCGTTGAAAATATTTGTGATAGCACGTACCAGACATATCTTTGTACAGGAACATAGCCTATACTTAGTATTATCCAGATTGGCAGTACATAAAGCATATTCATTGTGTCGTAAACATTGCGGTAAGCTTATATGCTTGTGACCTACCTAGTAAGAACTTCATTTGCATAAGTGCTTTGTTTCTAGTGTTTATATATTAGCGTCAATGTAGAATATATTTAGGCTGATTTATTATAAATTTCTTAGGATTGAAAAATGGGTGTTATAAGCATTCTTAGTCCCCCCACACCCCCAATCCAAAAAAAATAACGGAGTCTGTTATATGGAGCATTTTGACATTTTCACTTCAAACAAGGCAATAGACAAGCAGTAATCGACACATAAAAAGCTGCCAAAAGAAGCCGTGTACTAGAATGAGAATTTCTCGATAATGACCTCGACTCACAGAATGTTAGATTTTCCTATGGTCTAACGGCTACAATTTTGTGTAATCCCGTAGTGTTTGTACCACGTTAGTGTTAGGCCCTAATGTGATTTCGATTTTCCTTAATTTAGTTCTATTAAGAGTTCTAAGACTGTCTGTGTTGGACAAGTGAATATACCCCCTCCCATAAGTTTCAGTCCCTTTACACAGCCTGATGTAATGTAGGCGAACAAAATTAGTTACCTCCATATTGGTGCACACACTTCTGAATCGCCCAATTTTGTATTATGATGATTTATATTATCAATTTTACTATGTGAATAGTTCACCTTATTAGATTCAGACAGATCATATTAGCTGTTTTGCGCTATTTGTAATAGGTAACACATATTGATATCGTGTATCCAGTTTATTACACCATTCGTGAGGTTATGGCAAGGAAAGGTAGTTAAATTCACGTAACCATAACAAACACACAACTTAGTTACACAAATTGACATTGTGTTGGTCCATCATAAATATATGTTAATAAAAATATTTCCATAATGGTTATTAGAAAGAAAGGATAGATAGAAATATCCCTGCGGTATATAATTTTGTATTGCCACACAGATCCATTTGCTATTCGAGACAACGGTTCATTTTTTTTAGAAGAAAGTTCGCCTCTCTCCTATGCCTTATTTCTTATATTCTCTCCTATTTTTAGTGGGACTCTTCTCACTTATTCTTACTCTCTTATTTTCTTTTACATCTATACAACAGAGCAATGACCAACTTACTTCCATTTTTTTTTTAGTGAGATCAAATAGGTTTGATAACGGCTTTATGACAAGTTCCATTCGAATCAACAATGTGAATTTAGTTAACACGACATTTTCAAGAATTCTAATGTACAAAACCTGTATCATATATTCAGCACACTGGAGCGTAGTATGTGTACCAGGTTAGGGTTAGGCCATAATTTTGTTCCATTTTTTCTTCATTCAGTTCTATTACGAGTTCGAGGCCTATTCAAGTGACTCCCGTATGATTTGTATCTGAAATTAAGGCCTAATCCTAACCTTGTACACAGACTACGTTCCGGTGTCCGCCATCTTGCTTTATATACTTCGGAAGTGGTTCCATTACATTTGAACCCAGTGGCGTATCTAAGGTATGGCAGCCATGGCACGTGCCATGGGCGCCGTTTGGGCGGGGGCGCAAAAACGCGAAAAGTTCTAATCATATAATGTTTGAATAAAACTTGAAAATAATTAAAACTCATATTTTTAATTAAATAATAACAAATTCAACAAAAGTCGATGAAAATTGTCAGCCAACAATCAATGCCGTTTGTTCCGTCACTTAGCGTAATTGACGGTGACGTCATAATTTAACATGAAAGAACTTAAATTGAATAGGTACTGGGAATCACTTCAAGCAGATAGTGATTCAAATGTTGGTTATTTTCTTGGCCTAATGAAATTCCCTGTCGTCTTTGATCGTGTGCTGCGAGAGCATCTCGGTTTCATTGAAAGTCATCCACATTCAACCTCTTACCTTTCTCCAGGCGTTCAAATGAATTTGATCGCCTTTTATGGCATCTCATGTTCTCAAAAGGCCTAACAAAAAAAATTAAAGTCAAGCCCTATGATCTTATATTTGACTCAACTCCCTGGCCAGCGCATCGATAGCAGGTCTCAGAAGTTGTGAGATATGTTGATATAGACTTTGGACGAGAAAACAGTGTGTGTCACAAAGAGTCAACTAACAAAACAGCTTGTTTTGACGATTATATTCTTTATGTAACAGAATTTATTGTGATACACGTGTAGACTAAACTATATTTTAATCTAACAAGTATAAATTTCATAATTACTCGTTCGTTTAATAGGCCTATAATTTATTAATAATTAGAAAAAATGTCAACTAAACGCAGAAAAGTTGATGCTAAGCGCAAAGGGATCAATGGCGCCGGAAATATTCAAATTGAATTTTTTGAGATGCAATGCATTGAGGAAAAAAGGCTATATTCTATTCGAAAGATGTATCACTGCTTAATTTGTATTATAAAAAGTATCATTAGTTCGGTTTTAAACTTTCTAAAAATATGTGCAGCCCGCCAATGACTTGCAACCCCTAATTTTGCCCACGAGCGACAAAAGGTAGCCGACCCCTGGTTTACAGTGATGATTTTGACGGCAAGCAATTATATGCAGAAATTATTGATTGCAAAATGTTGATTTCAAGTCGTACCAGCGTCAAGTTATTGCGACCTGAAGATCTTCTTACCTTCATAGTCGAATATGGGGATGAAAGTGTATTTCCCAATCTCCGGATAGCTTTGCAAATTTTGCTGACAGTGACAGTATCCATTGCAAGTTGCGAGCGACCGTCTAGTAAACTAAAATTAATTCTGTCACATCTTCAATCCTAAATGAGCCAGGAAAGGTTGTGTGATCTAGCTTTATATATTAGGTATATAGAGGGGCGAAACAAAGAAGACAAATTTTAATGATATCATTGACGAATTTGAGTCAAGAAAGGCACGAAAAGTACTATTCTAAAATCTTGTTTTTGCCCGATCGTCCACTGTTTATTGTGCCGTTATTAAATTGGTCATTATGTAATTAAATTGCGTGGTTGAGAGCAATCAATTTCATATAAACTATAAAAAAGAAACAAGCGAGGTAGGGGGCGCATTTTCAACCTTTGCCATGGGCGCCATTTTACCTAGATACGCCACTGTTTGAACCCACGTACATTTGAACCCACGACGATTGCACCTATGGAAATTTTTGTAGTTTTTCGGATATCTAACCCATGTGTTTTAGCACCCGCATATAGATTGAACCCGGGGATATACACATGGGTTCAAATGTACGTGAGTTCAAATGCACGGTCACCTTCGTAAGTATCGGATAAACGACGGATTGAGAAGTTATACGCTCTTATGCGATAGATGCAAAGCGTATGGAATTTGTATCTGTATGCCAATAGTATGGAATTACCGTTCACAATCGGTTGGCATGAAACTTAAAAAACAACTTCAATTCTAATTCTCAATCCAGTAAGGAAAGCGGCAAAGTTAAAGGTAATGTGACTTAATGGTATTTCATACCTCAGCTACCACATATATCCAGCATGCTACCATGTTTAGCAGAACAGTGCAATGATTACAGGAAATTACGCTTCCACGCTTATTGCCTCCTGCTTTATTTGATCAATTTTATTACCCACCCTCAGCCCGGGATAAAATGAACTTTAAGATACAGCAAATTTATTTCGATATTATCCAAAAATTATCTCTCGATTGAAGTCACGACTCAGACACAATTTGTTGAAAATTACACAAGGTTGCAATTTGTAAAATAATTGAATGAGTTTTGTTGAATTTGCTTCCGACTATTACAAATTGACCTTTAGGCTTGATAAACACAAAGGGAATTCCTTTGTACGGCAATTAGTATTGAGATAATAGAGTTATAAGAATTACATTACTACAATGGTGTAATTATAACAGAATGTGGTCGGAACAAAATGAAATGTTATTTAATTTTGATTTTAGAAAGGGAAAATTATATATGACATTAAATAATTTGGAAAATTTTGATAATTATAAAACAAAATAACACGTTAATTTATTCAATTGATACTGTTGTATTAATAATCATTAAACCAATATACTGAAACTTGCCATTTTATGAAATGAAAATAATATGGTATTGTAGTTTTATATAATTGTTATTCATCTAAATATCCTTCTGACATATGAGCCATAAAATTCACCCCTTTTAAGCCAATCGTTATTTTTCATATTAACAGAATATACACACTAATAGCCAAGTAGTTAGTTTTATGGAAGTCAATCTCAAGCCAAATAATGAGGATACAGACACTTAAATGCTGTGTTTCATAAACAAGAGACAATTGTTTGTCTTTAAATTCGATGTGATTGGAATAAGTGTTTTGATAGGGACATGAAAAAGTTATTGTTATATGAACTTAATTTTATAATATTATTTAGTCCAGGTGATTAGTTCATTGAAGGTCAATATCGAGCCAAGTAATTTTTTTTTTTCAAATAGGATACAGACAATTGTGGATGGTATGTTTGATAAACAAGAGCTATTGTTTGTCTCTAATTCTATATGATTGAATACAATTGGATTGAAAGGGGTGTTATTAATTTATAAAAAATTCTATACTTGTAAGAACATATTGTATAATTATATTGTTGTTTAAATTGTTATCAATCACTTAGACACAATTGATTCAAAACAATTCTGGGCGACCTTTAATAGCTACCTTCAAATCTGGTGATCTAAACACAGCATTGTCTCATAACTTGTACTGCGATTATTGAAACAACGAAATGCAGATTGAGACGATCTGATTTACTTATTCTCATACGGATTCAGTAAACAAAGAGGGAGCTGAAAATAGTTAGGTCATTGTAAGCCCATATCAAACCAATTATGATTCTTTATATCCACAGGATATAGACACTAAGGAATGCTATTTTTAATAAACAGGGGACTATTGTTTGTCCAAAATTCTTTATGAGTAAACACTATTGGATAAAAAGGAAAACTCATACTTTATTTGAAAAGCTATCTTTATCAAAATTTATGATGCTATTGGGTTGTTTGAATTGTACTTAAATAAAAAAATACAATTGTTCGAAACACAGCATGGTGCCTTTTATTAAACTAGCAATTATTGTTTTGTAATTTGTATTGCAATCATCCTAAACAAATCTAAAAAAAATTGTAAACACGTATCTTCATACGTATACAGAAGGGTATTAGTAAGCAAAGTGGAATAAAAGACAATTAAATTATTGCCAGCTGCTCTCAAGATAATAATTACAATGTATATCAACCTAATACAGACACTTATGAATGACAAATTTTATAGACAAACTATTGTATGTCTCTAATGATATATGATTAAACACAATTGACTTGACAGAGACACTCTATTGAAAAACCTATCTTTATCGGAACTTATTATGATGGTTGGTTGGATTGCGAATATTTAATTAAACGCAATTGTTTCAAATTATACGAGGCCCCACTTTATTAAACCACGAATGGAAATCTTAACATTGTATTTTATCGTGATTTGTACTGCAATTATCCGAAACAGAAAAAGTAGATTGAAACGACTTAAATGACTTCGTAAAAGCAAATCTTCTAGTGAATCTAGAAGGAAATGATTAAACAAATATTATAAAAATATATTGTTAGTTCATGGGAAGTCAATAAGGTTCATTGACAAATAATAGGCATCATATCAAAAAGATACGGACTAACGTTCCCAAAAGGTTCCATGAAGAGGGAGTTTGTTTGTGTATAGTTTTTTAAAAAAAAAAAGCTGTCTTTATCGGAACTTAAAACTTAACTATGGTTCCATTTGGTTTTTGAATTAATATTGTAATTATTATAATTTCATAAAATCTATATAATATAAAACATAGCATAATAACACCGTTGATAAATTAAGCATGACAACCCCGATATTGTATTGTTCAATAGTTTTCTTCTCAACAAAACAGAAACAACAAACTGAAGATTAAGGCGATATGGATCCAGGAGGGTATCGGTGAATAGTTCATTGTAAGTCATTCAAGCCAATTATTATTTTTCTTATCAACAGAATACAGACACTTGTAAATGGTATATTTAATAAACTATTGGGTGCTCCCGAAGTATGCGAACCATGATGGCGGACATCGGAACTTGGCATGGGTAACAGGTTAGGGTTAGGCGATAATTTCTTTCCAATTTTCCTTATTTTAGTCCTATTATCAGTTCGAAGACTAGCCAAGAGCCTCCCGTAGTATTTATACCTAAAATTATGGCCTAACCCTAACCTATACACATATTACATTCCGATGTCCGCCATCTTGGTTCGCATACTTCGGGAGCCCCAACTATTGTTTGTCTCTAATTTTACATGACTAAACACAAGAGGTGCTCATAATTTATTGAAAATGCTATTGTTATCGAAACTTTGACATGAGAGTATTTAGATACTTGAATTGTAATTATACAATTTGATACCATTATTTGAAAACATAACATGAAGATCTTTTATTAACAGAACATTGTTGTGCAAACGTAATATTGTTTTTGATTTGTTTGCAATTATAAAAACAAGGAAATAATAGCAATTATGATAGATTAAGACGACCTGACTGACTTGGTAATGACAATTATCTCCATAAACAACCACCAGAGTATAAAAAATGTAACTGTGAGGGTGAACTTTATTAAGAATGACAGTACTGTGTGATTAGTGTAATATTATCTGATTGGTACAGATGACCTTTTAGATGCTGCATACAATGCTGTCTCGCTGGCCTGATAATTAATTAAGCTTGTATCATATAGAGATTACGAGCAAGAATCGAGTCATCTCATACACCCTTCAAAATTTTTGAAATAAATAAAAGTGATTTCCTTCTAGCAAAAAATACAATCTTTAATCACTGAAAATTTCAAAGCATTTGGTCAGTAATTGAAGAGAAAAGCGATTTTTTTTTCTAACAAGAAGAAAAAAAATACTAACGAAAACAACAACAGTGTAATAATAATAACAAAACACAATCCATGGGTACATTTCGTGTCCTAAAAATATTTCTGAAACCTGACGCCTAAATTATGTATGGAATAAATATTTCACCACACGAGTTTTCGTCCAATATGAACCAGCGATATCACGTTGATTGCGAATGACCACATTATCCATTGACCCCATTCTCGCCATGATTACGAATGATTTTAAAGTTAAAGTCAACAACGGTTTTTAGTAAACGGGAATGGTTTAAAATTAAGTGAAATTCTACGTCTCATGAAACTGAAATTTGCGTAATCAAATTTGCAACAGTTTCGTTAACGTAAACGTTTTTTATTGCTATAAACCTGAATCGCGATACTTAAATATTGTCGACAATGACTCCGTGACGCACACCGTGTTTCACTTACGTTTCAGTTGCTACTATAGCTTGTAAATCACATTTCATGACGTTTATATACATTACTGCCAGACATTCTATTTAAAGTTTATCGTTTCTGTTGCTTATGGAGTATTACAAAGTATGGAATTATACTTTTTAATGAATTTGATATAGGTTTGTGATATTATTTTTCTTTGGAATCATAAGAGTTGGTCAGTCACAAAAATAAATGAAGCCGACTGCTGATGAGTAATTGAATCAATTTATCAATATTTCGGTTTATAACGATTTTCCGTAAAACGTTACTTTTTTACGAGAAGCACAACCGGTATTAGCAAAACGATATTTTGCCGATTTTGCTTTATTTAAATCTTGACGTAAAAATATCTTTTGGCGATCATGCGCTGGTAT
Source organism: Styela clava (assembly GCF_013122585.1). Classification (NCBI taxonomy): domain Eukaryota; kingdom Metazoa; phylum Chordata; class Ascidiacea; order Stolidobranchia; family Styelidae; genus Styela; species Styela clava. The sequence goes on along the minus strand of NW_024102840.1, from coordinate 1,733,608 downwards.
CTTTCTACCCTTCTACTTCTAATGTTTCCGGCTACACCGATTACACTTGCGGCAATCAGATTCAGGATTGTTCAAGGCGAAGCCGTCCAACGAAATTAAAAACAATTATTACACTTTACGTAACAAGGGTGCAAAAATGCCAGCACTGCTTAGTAGTTTAGACTCAAACTTAACAATTTAAAATGAATAAAATAAGGACACTGAGATAAATCAGGAAGTGAAAACGAGCGGGTTGTATATTTATGAGACATGACTAAAACTGTATTACCCTGAAGCCGCCGGCGTCCCTGTAACTAAAACCATTCTTGTAACGTGAGATCTGCCTAAAGTTATACCGTATTTTACCGACCATAAGGCGCACCGTCAATAAAATGCTTAGAATAGGGTTTTTAGGGCTCTTCAGGCTATTAAGGCGCAACCGGTACTGGTCTGGTATTGAGTGTAGACAAACCGACACAATCGAATTTTAGAAAAAAAAGAGCCTTATGGTCCGTAAAATATGGTACTTTATTGGAAGATTTGCATTTTCTTTTCCTACTGGATATCACTCATGTCTATACATCTAATTTAGCAATCCAACCTAAACCCTAAGCCTAAGACATAGGGTACAACTGTACTTGTGTAGGCGACATACGACGTAAAGCATTACGCTATAGTCCAGCGTTTCCCAACCTTTTTTGGTCGCGGACTATTTTCTCACCGGCGAAAACCTTTGCGAACTCAAGGTGCGTTTATTGCAACCGTACTCTGTGTAAAGCAGCAATAAAACCAAACACAACAGAAAGACCAAACACAACGAATTTAAAAATCGGAAAAATCGTTAAAAGAGCCGACATTTTTGGTGTATAATGGATTTTTCTGTCGCACAGTATTCATTCCATGACAACGACGATAATTTAAAATGTATTTGTATTTTAATTTAATTGTGTTCATCATCGTAACTCGCGATTGCGTCGACTTACGACAAGATGAAAGCATTACTTTTTTAATATTTCCCTGCCATCTGCGAACATAATAATGAAGAATATATTGCCTGAATATATTCAGCTTTGATACATATTTTTTGCGATCTTGCGAATTCGTTATCTCTGTTAGAAAAAATCATACTATCTGCTATAAATTTCCAGAATGTACAACTTAATTTAGTATTTATTAAAAATATATTTGAAGTATATATATTAGTAAATCAAGAATACATATTCATCGCCTTGAAATTCTCGCGAACAACTTTTGAAGTAATCGTCGCGTATACGTCACTCGTTAAAAGAGCCGACCTTTCAATGCTTTTTTCTGTTGCATAAACTATTCAATCCATCCCCATGTGTGATTCCCTTAATCTGCGGTTGTGTTGACGAAATAAGAGCAATACTACTCAGAAAATATCATGACAATCCGTGGACACAAACATGCGTGGTAAAGTGCCCGATTATATCTTGTTTTGACTCGTATTTTTGTGAATTCGACAAATCTGTGTGAATTCGACATTACTACTGTGCGTACCAATCTGGAGGCAGTAAAGCAGAGAATCCTAAAGGAAAATGCCCTGGTACGTATACTACGGTAGCACCCGAAATTTTGCGATTTGCAATGTCTAAAAAGCGTTTTTAATCGGTCGCGGACCGCTTTTCAATTTAGAAAATTTGGGTTGTCATCATTTACACCTACCAGAAATTTTTTTTATTCCTCGTTGTTCAAACTCGCGAGGAACACCTATTACGTGTACAGACTCTTGTTTTCGTTAGAAATCCACAAGTGAGTTGTGAAATCCAATCGTTTGATTAAGCGACTCGCAAGTGACCTGTCGCGTCACATGTTACCAAATTTTCGATTAGTAAATATGCTATTCTAATAGTTGAATATTCGAATATATGCCCAGCCCTACTCAGTAACCAGTAATTATTGACGCGATTAATGTCATGTGAATAAACTGACTTTTCATGTTTTTTTTGTAAATTCAAACGCAAATCCTAACTTGGCTGATAATTAATTAAGTTTCGCAAAAACGTTTACGGCCCGCAGTGAATTTCTGACTCGTTGCGGACTCATTAAAACGCTCTGCGGACTCATTTGAGACCGCGGACTGGGTTGGGAAAAACTGCGCTATACACTATAGTGGCACAACTAATCATTTTGCAGCATTATAGTATTAATGCATGTGATGTTTTTACATTAAATTTTAGTAATACGACAATGGACAAGAGAGCGATGCTTAAATAAATGGATACAAAGACCAAAACAAAGTGATACGAGTATAAAATCTTTCACAGTAGCTTACTAGCACCGCTTGACCACCAAATAGCTAAGGCGAACACGGAACCGCCACAGAATGCGCAATTTTTAATTTCTACGACGTCAACGCACAAAATAAAGCGAAAAATAAAGCATAACATTAGAGCTCACAGAAATTTTTGAAATCAATACATTTTAGCTTTCTATAGCAAAATACAATCTTTACCCATTGAAAATTTTAAAGCAATTGGTCTAGCTCAGATGTCGGCAACCTACGGCCCGCGGGCCGGATCCTACCCGCGGAGCACTGTAATCCGGCCCGCGACGCTTCACTAAATTATAGTAACAAAACAGCCGTTTTGACGAATACATTCTTTAGACTAAATTATATTATAACCTAACAATTATATATTTCACAATTACTCGTTTAATGAGCATATAATTTAATCATAATTGAGCTAATGGCAACAAAACGCAGAAAAGTTGATGCTAAGTGCAAAGGGTTCAATGGCTCTGAAAATATTCAAATGAAATTTCATGAGATGCAATGAGGAAATAAATCTATATTCTATTCGAGAGATGTAACACTGCATGAATTTTATTATAAAAAGTACCATCCGTTCGATTTTTCAACTTTCTGAAAATATGTGCGGCCCGCCAAAGACTTGAAATCTTAATTTTGGCCCGCGAGTGACAAAAGGTTGCCGACCCCTGACCTAGCTTGTGGGAACCGAAAAAAACGAATTTTTTTTCATAACAACAACAAAAAGAATTCGAACAACAACAACAACATAACCATTTGCCTAAAGTTTTATATATATCACAACCCAGAACATACCTTGAACCCCACTCCATATGCATACTCTAACCATTTGCCTAAAGTTTTATATATATCACAACCCAGAACACACCATGAACCCTCTCTTCATATGCTTACTTTAACCCTTTGCCTAAAGTTGTATTTATATCACAACCCAGAACATACCTTGAACCCCACTCCATATGCATACTCTAACCATTTGCCTAAAGTTCTATATCTATCCCAACCCAGAACATACGATAAATCCCACTTCAAATGATTACCTGACAAATTGCTCAACGTTTCATATGTATCTCGACCCAGAACAAATACACAAATCACATTTTTTATACGTTTTATTGCAGTATTCTCCGTATAAACAATATTTCTATGTACTTTTTAGTATCGAATACACAAATAATGATAGAAATAAATGTCGTTCATTTGTCTTATAAAATATCATAGGGTTTTGAATAGGGTTTGTATTATACTAACCACACAATTGAAAATGTTAGCATTAAACATCGCAACAAAGCTATACTAAAGCAACTAATGTCCATACTAAATATTATTGCATGTAAGAGACACATATATGGCTGAGTATGAGCAAAGAACGTAGGTGTTGTCATGAAAAACAAAGACAATTGATCCTATAAGTAAACAGATCAAATGTGTTAATTAGTAAATCAAATCCTATATATTTGCCACGAAAATCCACCAGACCCAAATCATGGAATCTGAATATTCTATTGGACATAAACACTGTAAATATAAAATAATCAGCTTGGTATCATAGACAAAAACGCAAGATTTTAAAAACCGTTTTCCCTTTTAATTTCACGAAATAGTAAAGACTGAGTAGTCTGGACTTCACTGTGGGAACAATGATATAAATATTGGAAGACACAATAAAATTGACGTCATAATAAAGGTGATGTCACATATCAATGAAAATGACATCATATTAAAGGTGAGGTCACATAACACTAAAAATGACGTCATAATAAAGGTGAGGTCACATAACAATAAATTGACGTCATAATATAAAAACGAGAGCATATTACAAGTGAAATAAAAAGCATATCTTTATATGAGCCTTTAGGGATACATGATACTGTTTATATTTTCCTGAGGGAGTATTTCATGCGTTCTCTCCCAATAGGAATATAGAAGAACAAGCACCAAAGTTAAATTTCAACCTCATTTTCACCTGCTTAGGTTTTTTTTGTCAATAATACCAAGTCTATAAGCATAATATTAATGATGGATTTTCGTGGGAAACCCAAAGTCCGTCACCAGTCTTCGTCTACTTTCCTTCACATGTATTAGAGCAGAACTTGCTAAGGACTTTATCTATCAATTCTTTTGTAAGACCCTCCATATCACTGATTATTATCTTATTGTCATCAGTTCCAGCGATTATGTCAACTGTTTCACCAACTTTCGGGCCAATCGCAAGTGCGAAAGTCTGAAAATTTAAAAAAAAATCAATCACAAAACATCTTTAAAAAAAAATTATGGTGGGGTTACTAAGAACTACTAAAGCTATATGAATGACGTCAATGCTTTTTTTTCGGTATGGAATTTGCCACTCCAGAAGTGTGTGTACCAATATGGAGATAACTAATTTTGTTCGCTCACTTCACATCAGTGACCCAGGTATTATTGCCCATTGAAATAAAAAGCACCCTCACTCAGACGTACTTATCTCTGGGCAAAGTTTTCCTATCTTATATTTCTATTATTTTTTGTTACATCAATTTCCAGTGGTTTCAGATATTTTCATATCAGTTGTAAAGAAACTTAAAAGAATGGTAATTACATCAACTCCTCCATCTCTAATGGCTTTTATCTCCGCCGGAAGATCCTTAACGTCAGTGGCTGCTCCATCAGTCACCACTAGAATTGCGTCTGAAACACCTTCTCTTCCGCTTGGCAAAACCTCCTTGCGGACGTATTTAATAGCCGCTGCAGTGGCTGTTTCTGAAAAAGAAGTTTTTACCATTATTGAAACGAAGTGGACATATGAGTCGATTTGTTATGTTTAATTGTTGATGGCAGTTCTATTTAAATTAAGATTCTTGCTGCACACTAACACAAATGTATTTCCGGAACGTATCATCTGATCGTGGTCAGACTTCTTCAGACAAGCATTTTACAACTGTGGAAGAAACGCAATTGCATACACATAAATAATGGTATCAAATGTTGGGTCTGTTTTCGATAAAGAGAAATAACTAATATTGGGACAGTGCCAGAACAATACAAAAGCAACACAAAAATTTGGATCATAATCATTGAATATTTTCCGCTGCCAGAGTTTTTCTTGTTGTTGTGGTTGGTATTGTGAGAAAATCACTTTTGTCATTACCTACTGGGTAAATTGCTTTGAATATTTCAGTGATTAAAGATTGCTTTTGTGGATAAAAGCCTATTACTTTGATTTATTTAAAAGTTGTTGTGGGATCTTTATCCCATTTCAAGTCATCAAAATTAAAAAATGCGCACCGTGTGACGGTTTTGCAATAATTATACCCATTATAAGTATTTGTAAAAGTCAAAATATAAAAAAAATAGAGGTGGATTTTACTGTAGAAACTTGTAAAGGCAGGAATAGAGGTTAAAAAAACTCTGGCAAAAGAAAACACTACAACTAGGGCTGAGCATTTCTTAATACTAATGTTTTCAGAATCGAATCGAATCTCGAATACTTGGAAGATGTCTAATTGTACTTGTCCACACACTCAGTGTCCACACATAATAATAACCATGCCTCATCAATGACTTGCTGGTAAGATAATAGTCAGCTTCACAAAAAGATTGTTGAATTCACTTTAATTCAAGATGGCGGCGATTCAAAATTATTGTCTAAACCGATTCTAATAATTTTGAATTTGATTCGATTCTAATATTCGAGTCTACATCCACTAAGCCCTCCACAGCAAAAGCTTGATATACTCACTTCCGCCAGGTCCATCGAAACCTAGGATAGCTTTCTTAATCCCTGCTTTGTTTCCAATATATTTATCGAGTAAAATTGTGTCTTCTTTTACAACCACAGTGTTGAATCTTACAACACCAAAATGGAATCCATCTCCCTTGAAGCCACTTCAAAACAAAAATAGCAATTTAGCAGTGTTCCCCAGGCCCATTTTCATGAATATAAATTTTTTTTAAAAATATCGATGCAAACAACGAATCGTCGGCTAAAATAAATATGTAATTCTCCACATTTAAATATAATGTGCATAGCGATCCACATGTATGTCATACTAATCCTTCCAAATGAGCATTCGTGAGTATTAATACTTATGCCATTTTGGTACACTAGATTTTTTTTTGTAAATAACTGTTTAATTATTCATAATTCCATAGTGAGCTTCCGGACCGGTAACCAAGTCTATTATCTGTAACTGGCCCATTCCAAAAAAAAATTGCCCACATCTGCGCTATAGAAAATAATAATAAATAGGACACATATGTACACTATTGCTCAAAAGCTCTTATCAAATAGTATAGTTAAACTCACTCAATCAAATCGACAAGGAAGTTCTTCATTTTCGAATAATAGTCGGGACCGTTTTTTCCGAGTGGGTTAATTGATCCCGAAGAATCCATGACGATTACGAGATCCATTTTGGCATCTTTGTCACACGTCACTGAAAACATTAAAAATTTTTTTATTAATGCCATGACGACAACAAATGGCTGTAGCGAATTGGTGAAATATTGTTGGTTAGTGTGTGCAATTTGACTACAATAGAATAGTTTGAAGTTTTATTTCATTGCATTGGATGATATATTTTCTGAAGTTCAGCACGGAACGCTATTTTGCAAAATGCTTTGTATTTCATATGAGAAAAAAGTTTTGAGATAGAAGTTTTTTGCAATATTTAAGGACTGATAAAGAATAGAAACAGGTTAGGTTGATAAAATGCTACAAATTTAAACTTGGATTTTATAACCGCGTCGTTCTCAATTTGGCGTTCAAACACCGCCACTCCAAGCGAAGCAAAAGCGAAGTAGCCATTTTAGAATGTCCAAAATATTCACCATAGCATATTGCCTTAAACGGGGATGGCTACAATATGGTGGCATAAAATGTGTTCTCGGCGACATGTTGGTCTAAGAATTATCGACAGTAAAGTACTATATCAGTAATTAAAGACAGTGACTAATATATTTTCAGATCTTATATTTTTTTTTATTTTGGATTCATTTAGATTTGTTAGATTTTTAAGGTCAGCCTTCATTCAATTTCACGATAAATGAATATTTATTATAAAACATGAACGAAGTTCAAAACTACGCCGTTCAAACTCAAACTATAGTTGGGAGAAAAGTTTCGCTAATTTCGTTACTTATTACTAAATCTAACTTTTAATGATAAACGGTACCTTTTCCGCAGCACGGTAATTGGTTTGTCCAATGTAACTCTGTCTTTAAACCGACTTCAGTACTGACTAAACTAGCGTTGCACATTGTGTAATTTTTCCATCCTGGAATCATAACGTAGCCATCGTCGCATTTAAAATCGCATCTGGTTCCTTCAACGAATTTTGTCTTTGGTTTGCAACTCATCTTTCCGTTCTCAAATTCATTCCATTTCTCGCATTCTTTTGGTTCTATAGGAAACGAACAGTTTAGTGTTAACTTAGTGGTCTCCTACCCCCCCCCCCCCCCCCCCCCCCCCCCCACTAAAATTTCGAACACCCACCTCCTCGCTAAGTTGGACGTGTGTCCTTACACAAATTTTCTCTCTTGCTAATTTTTACATGTGTCCCTACACCAAATATCAACCACCCCTCGAAACTGGACAGATGAACTGAGCTTTCTTCTAATTTTTACGCTTTTTATATCTTCAGTTCTAAACAAGGTTCTCTTCAAGCAGCCACTGATTTAGGTCAATGACCCGGGACTTCCTAACACAAGTATTATCAAATTTTTACACGCGCATAAAATACGGTAAAAATTGTTCACTTACCTTCACAAGTTGGGGGCTTAGCACTCCATGTTCCATCAGCCTTACATATCGCATTTTTCTGTCCTTTCATATTAAAACCATCGTCGCATTCGAAGTCGCAAACGGCTCCTTCAATTAATGATTTGTCCGGTTTGTCGCATTTGACTGTACCGTGGTCTATTGTTTCAGGTTTTTCGCAAGTTTCTGTTCAGTAAACAAAAGTGATTAATATGTATGAATATTTATTTGTAAATATTGTTCAATATGTTAGTATAGAATTTTTGAACAATGACACAAAAGACAATTCATTGGATTCATTGGGAGGTAGTTTCGAAATTTATAATTGCCAAGTCAGACCGTAGCAGCTGGAGAGTCTTCAAGGGTCTTGGTGGTCTAAAAAGCGTTTTGAGCTACATAAAAATTCTATGTATGATAAAGACTTTTTTTCACATTCCAAAACATGGTACCCCCGTAGTATCTGTACCGGTTAAGGTTGAGCCATAAATATATTCCGATTTTCCTTATTTTAGTTCTATTACGAGTTTGGGAACTGTCTGTGCTAGCCGAGTGAATACACCTCCTGTCCGGTCGCTTCACCCAGCTTGATGTAAAGCAGGCGATTAAAATTAGTTACCTCCATATTGGTACACACATGAAGTACCATTTGTTACAACGATAATCTTACTTACTTTTGCACGTTGGTGCCTTGTGGCTCCATTCTACGACACCTCTGGCTGTTTCTTCACAGACTGTATTCTCTGAGCCAATTAGCTTATGTCCACTCTTACATTTGTATTGACAGATTGTTCCGGCGGTTGCAACGACGTTATCGCAATCAACAAATCCATCTTCTGGTTTCGGGGGGTGTGGCGTGCATTTTGCTGTTGTATAAATATTGCGAGATTTAAAATTGTGAAATTTAAGACAAAATGGCGAATGTTGAAATTTCAAAATAATTTATTCCAGAATAGTACATGAAAATGAGTAAGCTGGTATCGAGTCGTAATTTGGAGCAATATTAACCCAAGTATTTCAAAAAATTGTTACAGAAAATAAAAACAAAATTTCTCAAAACAACTTTTTTCGAATTTCTTCATTTTGGGTTTTAAGTCTCGATATAAAGCTTACACGAAACTCATCTCATATTCATTATTCGCTTTTTGTTTTCTATTAGACGTGTGTCTTTGATATGCCGATTTGGTGAGTTAGCGGTCTATATGTAGTGGATTTATGAAAACGTATAAAAAATATCTCACGTATGCATTTTGGTTCTTTTTCACTCCACGTTCCAGCTTTTTCGCAAATCGTCTTGGTTTTCCAACCATTTCGTATCCTTCTTCACATTTAAACTCGCATTTTGATCCCACGATTAATTTATCGTCACATTTGATGGTACCATAGGTTGGAGGATCTGGCTTTTTGCATTTTTCTGTTATATAAGATTTTAAGTCAGCATTTCTTGTAGTTAAATTGTACTCGACCTAATTAAATTTCAGAACTTTATCGAGACATTTAAATAAATGTTTCAACAGAAACTCGGCTACCGATTCAAGTTGGAAAGAAAATTTTTGATTTTTTTTTTTTTTTTTATTGTCATCGAAAGTTTGAAATTCAGACTCAGTCTAGGAGTAACACCAAATTTTGGACTCCGACCTTCACCTCCGGAGTTTAAAAACACGAACTCCGAACTCGAACTTCGGATGTAGTGAAAATACACCAAACTACAGATCCGACTTAGTATCCCCGGTTTTGACTCCTATAGTGTCGAATCGATTTGTACCTAAGACTGGGCATTTTGAATTGAATCGAATTGTAAATTTGAATTTCGAAATTAATTTCGAATCTCCGCCATCTTGTTTGTTGTATGGCGGATTTTATATTTTCATTAATTTATTTATCTGGAGGATCCATTGCATTAAAAAGCCACATTTAATTATGTATCTTCCAAGTATTCGAGCTTTGATTATATTTCAAAAAAAAGAAGTTTTTATTCTGAAATCATCAGATGTTTAAAATGCCAAGCCATACTTGTAACTCGAATTTTTTAAATTATTTGAATTTTACTCTAGACTTAAATCTGCTGTGACTCGCTCGACTGTGACTCGCTTCGACCCTGGCTTTAAGGCATGTGCCGTATATAATAATAAGGATTTTTTGTACAAAGCCACCACCACCAATTCAAAATGTAAAATTTGAGAAAAGCACCCCCGCCATGTTTTTAAAACAACAGGGTCAAAGTAGGGGTTACGAATGATTTAAAAAAAAAATGAACCTTTAATGTAATCTGCATTTCTAACCCTAACTTAATAATTACTAATTTGCTATTTTTAATTGTTGATGGTTATTTATTTAGCGGGGTCTCGGTACAAAGGATACAATATTAATTATTCTATGAAATTCACGAGTCTTGTTGCACAACTAACACAAATATTCAAGCTTGCTATGGCCAAGTAAGACTTCCTAATATATACATCAAAGTTAGTATGTAGCAAGACTTTAAATCAGGGGTGTGCAACCTTCAATTAAAGAAGGCCAGATTTTAAATAACTGGGTGGAACCGCTGGCCGTACCTTTATCGAACATAGGTTTTATAGTAGCTGTAGGCACAAAAAAGTTGTAACGTCATAGACATAAATATTAATTGCACTTAGGCAGGGGCTTTGCAACGCAAAAGAATTAAAAATATATACACGTACTAGATTAAACTAAATTAAAGACTCGCTTTGCGGGCCGCACACAATTCAAAATTCGCACTTCTCCGCGGGCCACCCATTTTATTTGTGGCCCGCATTTGGCCCCCGGGCCGCAGGTTGCAAACCCCTGCTCTAAATCATTTAGGGTAGGCATTTTCCCTTGCTACAGCATCATTGTATTACACGCATATGAATCCACTGATACAAAAGCATAGAAGGAAAAGAAGTAGTCGGTAGTTTAGGACCCAATCGATATTGATAAATGTAATCTTTTTTCACTTACTGGTACATATTGGTGCCTTATGGCTCCATTCAGCTTTTCATTGGAAATTTTCTTGCAGATTGTTTTCTCTGATCCCTGGAGCGAGTATCCAACCTTACAAGCAAAATCACAACGAGTTCCGATTATTGCTTTTTCGTTGTTGCATTCAACTTCGCCATTGATTGGTCCTGGTGGTGGGTGTGGCTTGCAAAGAGCTGCGTAAAAAAGTTTGGTGAGGATTTAAACCTCACTATTTGATTCGTATACTACTTTAGCTTTTAGGTCTGTATCAAAAACTAATATATAGGCGCAGCAAATTAAATGGCGCCCAGAAGTATGTGTACCAATATGGAGGTAGCTAATTTTGTTTGTCCGCTTAACATAAAGTTGTGTAGAGAGACTGAAGCCCATAAGTAGGGCATATAATCAATTGGCTAACACAGACAGTTCCCAAATTCGTAATAGAATTAAAGTAGAGAAATCGGAAACAAATTATGGCCTTATTGAATACCGCAGTAGATACTGCAATGTTAGGAATGCAGCTGAAATCTATTCAATCCGTTTTAATATTCCAGTACTGTTGTTTTAAACCTTTTTGGTGAAACAGAACCTTGATGTGATATTTCAGAGAATCAAGAAACCCCTGCGCAAATTTTTTATGTATATTTGATCTATATAAAATATTTCAATCAAAAAAATGCAAAACTACAATATGACGTAGCACGCTTGAGGGTCTTTTACGTAACACCTGTGAAATTCACTTATTATTTGACTATTTACACCCGTGTATTTGATTATAATGTCGTTGTTCAAAATGTCGCAGAACCGGGATCTATAGCGTCGATTTGTGAAGAGTGTCACGTCTGATCAGCAATGACAATCCCGTTTCGGAGAGAAATCTGATTATATTTAAACTATTATACATATAATAATAATATATACTTTCGGATATGATTGTAAACTTGTGGAAACGCCTTGCGTTGAAGTTAGAGTTGGGATTAAAAATGATTCAAATATAGAAATTTTCAGCGCAATTTGCATTCTTAACCCGAACTCTTACTGAATATTTACTAATTTTCCTAATTGGAGCATTGGCGGAGAATTTGTACAAAAGATCCCACATCAATAAAGTAAAATACCTATAAGGTCTCACATAGGGTAAATACTTCACTTACGTTCGCATTTTGGTGCCTTTTCTGACCATGTTCCGTCTCTTTCGCACTCGGTTTCTGTTTTCCCAACAACTTGATATCCTTCGTTGCATTTGAATGTGCAAGATGAACCGACGATTAGTTTGTTGTCCAAGTTACTGCATTTTACGGTACCGTAGTTTGGCGGAGGAGGCTTTTTGCATTTTTCTGTAGGAAGAAATAATACGGTGTTAGGATTGAATACGTTGTATTAGTGTGAGTCGACTTGTTTTGAAGAGAAAAATATATTTAAAATGGATATAAGTATTTTGTTCGATTCCGTTGTCTATTGGTATTAGATTCAGTCGCTCGTTCAGTCGTGATACGCGCATGTAACAAAATGATTCATTGTATAAATATAAAATCAAAAATAATTCTGATTGCGTATTAAAAAGATAAATACAACCGTACAATACGAGGAAAGGCATAGCGTTCTATTTTGAACATGTTACGTTGATCAATGAATACAAGGTGTCGATAAAGTCCTGTTACAAATTCAATTTTGTTATAAAGTCAGTTCTCAATATATCTTAACCAGGTGTGTTTTTTAATCAGTAATTGTTTGAGTATTTTCCCTTCATTTAATACATCTGTGAGAGCCAAAACAATATATGATATCGATAAATTTCCTTTGCAATTTTAATTTTTTAGACTTCATTGACTCCCTATATTAGGATGACTACAACCGTACAATACACAAAAAGGGCATGGCGTTCTAAGACAATATTTGCAACACAACGTTTTCAACATTGTGGTTTCCTATTATTTGTGTTTGATTTCAATATTAATTTTTATTGAAAATTTTGAAGCTTTTCCTAAGAAAAAGGATATTTAAAGGCTCTGATTTTTGGCTGATTGCTGTTACGATGTTGGCTTCAATTTAAAGTTTCTATTGTTAGAAGGACTGTTTTGTTGTGATTCCACATTGTCCGTCTAGGTTAAATAAGGCGGTGGGCAATGAGTTTTAACTCGATTATAAATAGGTCTATTCTTTAATGGTCGACCATGCTACAAAGCAAAATTAGTATGCTTTTGGATCTCCAGAAGTATGTGCACCAAGAAGGCGCACAACCTGAACATAGTATGTTTACCAGGTTAGGGTTCAGGCTGTGCGCCATCTTGGTGCAGATACTTCTGAAGCGTACTTTTTTTTAAAAGACATAGTTATTTACGTTTAGTCAGTTGCCACCTTTCCAGTTGTTCGTAAAATATCACCAAACAGTTGCAAAAACGTGGAAAAATTGTGAAACGTTTAGCAAGGTATATTAGAGCGCGGTATTTTCACTATTGGGAATAAATTACCAGGTTGACTTACTGACACATTTCTTGGCTTCTTGGCTCCATCTTGCACCTCCCTTTCCATCTTCTTCACAGACTGCGTCCTCGGGTCCTTCGAGCTGAGAGTCTGGTTTGCAAACGAAGTCACATTTCGTTCCAATGTCTGCGGTATCGCTATCGCAATTTACAGAACCTCCAGTCGGCGGTGGGGTGGGTTAGGATCACATTTGGCTGTGAAAATAAATAATTCATATAAATATAAGTTTGATAAATCTTGACTGTCCCATTCAGAGGCGTAGCCAGGAGATTTTGGGGGTCGGAACCCCCACTCTTTCGAACTGTAAAAAAAAGGATTTTTCTTGTCATGCATAGCAATTTTTAAACGCTTTTTAGACCAGTTTTCTAGCGAACTAACTCGGAAATTAGAAACTTCAGACTTTCTGACTTCCCTTTCTGTCGGGAGGGCCCAAAGAATATTTGACTCAACTAGAATGCAATTCGATTCACCATTTATCAAAATCTTGAAGTCACACAAGTCATCTAAATTATATAACTGTAGCTCATCATCAACTCAAGTCAGTGGTTGATTAGATTAAACCTCAGGGATTAGAGAGTCTTTCCCAACATTAGTTTATTCTATAATTCCTCACGTTTCCCATGCTAGGGGCTTCATTCATTTCATTGAATAATTTTTGAGTACTGGTTGAAACCCTGCCCTCTCCCCAATTCCGTGTTATTATTTCCATTTACTCATTATTATTCTATGCGCGAAGATTGCAAGATTATTTTGGACCACAATCTATCTTATTCCAAATTGCCATAATCTTCTCAATTATTTCCAAATAATGTAAAAAAAATATAACTTTGAATGATTGTGTATAATTGTACCCAAAAGTTTCAGTAATCTATGACGCTTTCCACGAAAGCTATGTTGTCTCTGAAATATGTTCCAAACGACCTGGTAATTGGTAGACCCTGCATTTCAATATTCAATGAACAATCTTATACTCACGTGGTGGCGGTGGCGTAGTTGGTGGATCTGTTAATTAAAAAATTAATTAATTAATTAAAAATTCCAATAAATCTGAAATCTTTGTGTAACGTTGGTAAAGCAAATCTAACGCTTTATGTCAGGGGTGTGCGTCCTTTAATACAGGAGAGCCAGGTAGAAATAACTGGGTGAAACCGCAATATATCTGTTGGCATTATAAATTCGTATACATACTAGGTATAGGCTTCGCAACGCAAAGCGATTAGAATTACCCGCACATATCAGATTAAATTAAAAACTAATTTCGCTGCACTTCATTCAAAACTAGCATTTCTCCGCGGGCCGCACAATTTTTCCTCGAGGGACGCATTTGGCCCGCGGGCCACAAGTTGCACACCCCTGCTCTATGTGATACAGAAACAATAAAAATAGCAGGTTTTAATTAAAGAGGTTTTGAAATGTAATTTAATATGTACTAACTGAGAATTGCCCACTATTGGATGTTCTATAGTCTTTTGAATTTTAGTTTTATATTGCTATAAGTTATAGTGTAATTTTGAACATTTTCACCTTATATAATAGGGACGCGTTCAAATGCTGACTCGCTATGACCTATAGCAGTGATCAAACGTAATACAGATGCAACTTTGACTTTCTAAATATTCTCACATGAGCTATTTTGATATTTCTGTGACGAAGTCCACAGTCCCCCGGTTGGGAGCTGCTGCTTCCCAAAATAAAGATATCAAAATCTACTCACAATGAGGACATGAGAATTTACAGATTTTCCCAACGATTCGGCCTCTCAATTCCTCTTTGAGCGATTCCATTCCTTTGACTTCGATGACGTTATCAGGGTTGCCAGTTATTTCTTCTAGTTGTTTAATGGATAACGGTTCTCCAGGCTGTTTGATTCCAAGTGCGATGATCTTGAAAATGAAGGAGGGAATAATAATTTATCTATTTGCAATTACTGTCGATGTACCTACTGAACAAAAAAATTTATGCCCAAAGTTTTTTTTCGAAGAACTTCAATTGTGTGGAAATCCCTATACATCATGGGTGTTTTTCTGACCATTTGACAAGAGCTGCTTGATGTATCTTATTATTGAATTTATCGATATTGATCATAGCGCAGCTTTACGCCACAGTTCTCGAAAGTTACTCTTATAACTTTAGTGGTCGTCGATAAGTAGATCAGAAATCAAGCTTTTGTATGTCTGATTGATTGAGTGCTCGGGACCTTGCTTTTAGGCGGTTTTTTATTGAAAAAATAGTGGTTTTCCTCTCTCACCTAACTGTATTAGACATGGCAGTTTGAAAATATCGTTATCTAATCTGTCACATTCATGGAATTTCGTTTCAAATTATTCAAGCCCTCAAAAACGACATTGTTCGCGGTGGCCTAGCAGTTTTAAAGTCTGATCATGTTGGCATCGTCATTGGAATTTCTCATGCATAAAACTTTTTTTAAGTGGAAAGCGTGAAAACATAGCATAAAAGCATAAAAAGTTATAAACATCTTTCAATACCTCAACTTTTTGTTTTCTGAGTAATCTTGCCGCTTTCTTGACTGAATCTGTCGCGTCTCCATCCGTTATTACCCAGACCATGTCGGGCACTTTGTCTCTGTTGTGGTGTCTCAGCATTGCCGTCCTTGTGTAGGTGAGAGCAGCTCCAAGAGCAGTTTCTGTGAGGTTGAATAATAGCTTGGGTATTTGTTTTCAACAACCGTTTCACGTCTTCACTAAAAGCAAAGCTTAACTACACGTGGCCTTGTGGTTCAACATTTGGGCTTTTCTGATTGGCACCGTAGGTCAAAAATTTCCAATTCAGATTCCATGCCCAGCTTATCGCACAGGGTCTATTTAACCGAGTTGGTCCCTATATTATTTGATGAGCATCTCTTATGAAGATATTAAGCGGAAATGTGGCTTAAATAAATACTTTTTAATAGAAATGTATTGTAGAGCATAATTCTAAAACAGTCTACTCAAAAATTAATGTGAAATATAAAATTGCAGCTTGCACACCCCTGTTCAAGTAATAGATACGAACTTACTTCCTCCTGGACCTGGAAGTAGCTCGACCTTTTCCACCATGTCAGATATGCCATACTCTCCAAACAGTATTTTGTTTCTGGTGTCCACATTTGTTGCAAATCGGACAGCTGAGAATTGAACCTTGTCGTCTTCAAAAGATCTGGAAATTTTAAATTAATTTTATTACATATTTCTAGAGTGCCAGTGGTTCTCAACATTTATTCTTCTGTGGCCCACTTCTGTGGCAAAAAACATATCTGTGGCACACTACTTTTCTCATGCGGGGGAAAAACTACAAGAAAAAAAAAAAATTCTATTTTTCAAAGATAGACACTTCAACGTTTATAATTAAAAAAAAGAATTACCAGGGCTTCTTTATTTTAAAATAAAATTTTGTCTTGCGCAAATACAATACCCCAAACGGCAAGGGACATACCTGCTTAGTTGAAAGTTGAGTAGACTTTAATATGAACTAAACGCGTGTTTTGAGAATTATTTCCTACCGCTTGGTCTGGCCGCTAGTCCAGAGTAGAGGTAAGATCGTGCCCAAAAATTCCAGCCCAACCCGGCCCAGGCCCTTGGGTATTAAACCCGACTCGACCCGAGCCCAACTAATAAACTGTAAAGTAGGCGAACAAAATCAGTCACCTCCATATTGGTACACACACTTCTGGAGCGCCGTTATTTGAGCAGTTACGGCGTTTACTTTACTAGGCTCGAGATCTGGGATGCTTTCGGTTCTTTAAATAAATACTAGCTTTTTATCGGACAGTAGCCGCTAGTCCAAAGTAGAGATAAGTTCGTGCCCCAAAATTTTAACCCTGCCCGACCCAGGCCCTTGGGTATTGAACCCGACTCGATCCGAGCCCGACTAATAAACTGAATTTGCAGGCCCGAGACCGAAGCAAACCTGAAATTTCACATTTTATTTAGGAGTTCTTTGAATTGTCATTGCAAAAGTTTGGTACAATCTATGTCGTGTTGATGAGGCAACTTCTATTTTTTTCAGACCACGGTCTCTCGTTGCCAAAACGCTTCATTTAAAATAAAAGAAAGCGCCGTGTAGGGAAAATGATCACACCAAACTCACCCAATAACGTTTGCTATGAAGTGCTTCATTTTTCCGTAGTCGGTTCTCGTGATTGAACCAGAAGAATCGACAACAATCACAATATCAGCGGCTTTGTCGCACTCTGAGAATTATGAACAAATATATTTATACAGAGGGCAGTCGGATAGGTGCTCCGAAGTATGCGAACCAAGATGGCGGACATCGGAACGTAGAATGGGTAACAGGTTAGGGTCAGGCCATAATTTTTTTCCAATTTTCCTTATTTTAGTCCTATTATCAGTTCGAAGACTAGCTAAGAGCCTCCCGTAGTATTTATACCTAAAGTTATGGCCTAACCCTAACCTAGTACACATATTACATTCCGATGTCCGCCATCTTGGTTCGCATACTTCGGGAGCCCCGTCGTATATAGTGTATTGAACTGAGCGCCTTCCGCATTATCTATCGTATTTCACGGGACATAAGGCTGCTGGGCTACGAAAACATTTTCAGATGGGCCACAAACATATCAAAATTTACGAGAGTTGTTGATAAATTAGTTAAACTTCGATTGTAGTAGCAATGAATGATAATGCTGTACTAAGCTACTAAATGGTAATGCTTGTATTAATTATGTTTTGTTATGTTTTCTTTTTTCCCTTGATTAGAAAGTTAATAGGCCTCAGAGTTTTTGTGCAACGGAAGTGCGCACAAGAGAAAAAAGGTTGAGAACCGCCGGTCTAGACAATAAAGCACTATCCGACCATACTGATTGATTTTTGAGAAAGTGCGCCCA